>CM076407.1:12071274-12297131 GCA_038363315.1 Mugilogobius chulae
CTCATTGCTTTCTGTTTGAGGCCCGGTTGGACACACCTGCTCTACACAAATCTGTTGGACAAATCTGTTGCTAAATACACGCATTTAGGCGTATGTGAGTAAACGCTAAGAAAACTGGAATGTAAAATATGTGTATAATATTCTTTTTCCCATGGCGTCGTGTGTTTACTCATTAACTGCCTTAAAGTTTGACTCAGACTGACTCCTGCAGGTTTGAGTCCTGCAGCTCAGAAAAACCTGTCCTCACCTACCACTTATCCCGCCCACTTGTCTGGTATTTGATTGGGATTATAATTGGGGTCACTATAAGAGGCGGGGTACACTATAAAGAGGCGGGGCTTACTACTATAAAGAGGCGGGGCTTATCACTATAAAGAGGCGGGGCTTATTACTACAAAGAGGCGGGGCTTATCACTATAAAGAGGCGGGCTTATCATATAAAGGCGGGGCTTATCACTATAAAGAGGCGGGGCTTATCACTATAAAGAGGCGGGGCTTATCCACCATAAGGCGGTTATCACTAAAGAGCGGGGCTTATCAGCTAAGCACTAAAGCAGGGGTGTCAAACATATGACCTGCGGCCACATCCGGCCCAAATAGCCATTTCATCCGGCCTGCGGCCCATTTTTAATAAAGTCCAATTTTATTTATTTATTTTTCATCATGACACACCACAGCGCGGGCACTTCTGTGCGCGCCGGTAGCAGAACCGCGTCTCGCTAGAGCAGACACAAATGAAGGTTTGGTTCTTTGAAAGCAGGAAGCGGACACTTTTTTCAACCCTTGTTAGACAAATGTCGCTGTCAAAAAAGAGAAAAGTGAACATCGAGTGTCGGATCTTCCAGATTAAATGGACTAATTCGTATTTTTTCACGGAGATGAATGGGAAATGTATGTGTTGGGTGTGCAAGCAGCAAGTGGCTCTGCTAAAGGAAGGAAACAATCTTAAACGCCACTACGAGAGTCGGGATAACTACAAATACAGCAACTTGAGCGGCGCACTGAGAAGACAAGATTTACGAACTGCTGCTGGGACTAAACGGACTCGGGAGGTTAGTGATGCCGCCATAAAAGCTGGTTACCTGATCGCGTGTGCATCAACATCGTTGTATGAGTGTGAGATTGTGAAAAGTTGCATACGTAAGGCTGCAGAAGTTGTGTGCCTCATAAATGACAGACATTCACTAACACCAGCCTGTCCAGGACTTGTGTGGCAGAGAGGGTTTCAGTGTTTTATAGACGATTAATTGAAACAGCACCGACATATCAGTCCTGTTTTGCGTACTTATGTTACGCCGTAGCACGATATGAAAAAGAGTAAAAATGACACGAGTTTTGGAGAGGAGACGTCTTCTTCAGGCGAAACGGTTAAGTTCAGGCAAAAAGTTACTAAAATGGTTAACATTAGGGTTGGGGCTTGGGGCAGGTTAAGATTAGATGTAGGATTTTGTTAATTTTCATGAATAAGAACACGTCTTAACAACCACCATTGAAATGAACAGGGACTGTGACGCGTACTAGAATTACGCAAAAGAGCCTTAAACTCGTGCTAATCATACGTAATTTACATGTTGCGTTATGTCGTGGTATAATACGCTTTGTGACATGTTCTGTTGCCGTGGATGAGAGCTCTGACGTTACAGACGTCGCACAACTGCAATATTTACTTGTGATGTTGATGATGGTTTGAATGTTACGCAGGAGAACTCTTGATGCTCGGGGAAAAGTCAGTGTTGTGGCGTGCAGACAGAAGTTTGCGCGGAGGAGGTGATTTTGGACATTCCTGTTTTGCCACATGTACGCAAGTCTGTGAAAGTGAATCACGTAGTTACTGTTTTATGAAGGTGTTGACTTTATTCAGCCATGAGAGTCTTGTTTCCTGGTTAAACTGGAGGTCTAACTGGGCTTTGATTTCTGTCATTGATGTGACCTGGAACATTTCTTATGTTTTCTTTATTGTTCAAAGTTATATTGTTAAATAGTCCATGCTCATGTCGTCCATGTCATCTGCTCTGCTCTGAGCTCTGCTGTGACACATGACAAACACTGTTTGAGCTTTTTTTGCACATATTTTGTCAACTATTGTGATTTGTTATTGCACAACTTGAATTACTTCAGCCTCAGCTTGTTGCTTTTTTTTATTGAAGAAAATGTCTTTTATTCTGTATTGCACTTGTTTTTAGACTTTTATCATATTTTTAAAAATATATTTTCAAATTTATGTCGTGATTTTTGTGCTCCGGCCCACTTGAGCTCATGTATAGCTGTATGCGGCCCCGGACCAAAATGAGTGTGACACCCCCGCACTAAAGCAAAGGTGAGACCTGTGAGTGCGGTGCTTGACAGCGCAGCCTCCGGGTTTGCAGCGCCACACTTTGGCACAATCCTAATCTCCGCACCGGTCCTGCGCGCCTCAAAAGCGTGTCGAGCGCTCCAAAGAACAGCACCTCGCATCTCCCACGGACACACCGCGCGAAAACGCCTCAAACATGGACAAGAAAGTGGAGCTGAACGGCCACGCGCTGCCGGAATCCTCGTCCACGGAGCCCATTTTGGAGAAGGTCTCGTGGAAGCAACGGACGATGGAGTTTTTGCGTAAGAACCTGCTGGTGATCCTGACCGTCTCCGGGGTCCTCGTGGGCGTCGGACTGGGCATGGCGGTGCGCACGATGGACCTAAACAAAGCGCAGATGACGTATTTCGCGTTCCCGGGCGAGATGTTGCTCCGTATGTTGAAGATGATCATCCTGCCGCTGGTGGTGTGCAGCCTGGTGTCCGGGGCCGCCAGCCTGGACACGCGCTCGCTGGGGAAACTGGGGGGGATCGCCGTGGGATACTTCCTGGTCACCACGCTCATCGCGTCGGGGATCGGGGTGACGCTGGCCTTCATCATCAAACCCGGAGTGGGCGCCGGAGCTCTGAACACGAACCACCTGAGTCTGGAGAGCGTGAGCAGCGACAAGGAGACGGCGGACAGCTTCTTGGATCTGGCCAGGTGAGGACCGTAAGGACCGTGCGTAAAAACACACTCACCGTGAATAGAGCTTTGGTTAGAGTCAAATGTTCAATAAGTGAACCCAACTTGATCTATTTTAGTAAACATTTGTTCAGCATCAAAAACAAAAAGTCACTTTTAGATGAATGTTCTGTTTGTGTTGAAATAACTGTTAACATTCTAAAGATTTCAAATGTAGAAGAAAGATGAAGAAATGCAACCTTCAACTGTCCAAAAACAAATATTATTATTGTTATTATTATTATTTTTATTATTATTTATTTTTTTTTTTTTTTTTTTTTTTATTATTATTTTATTGTTATTATTCATTCATTCATTTTCTACCCGCTTAATCCCGTTAGGGGTCGCGGGTGACTGGAGCCTATCCCAGTACTTTGGGCCTTAGGCGGGGAACACCCTGGACAGTGGCCAACTTGCGCAGGGTTAGACAGACAAACATTCACTCTCTCATTCACTCACTAAGGGAAATTTACAGTGATGCCCAATTAACCTAAACATGCATGTTTTTGGAGGTGGGAGGAAACCGGAGAAAACCCACGGTGACACGGGGAGAACATGCAAACTCCACCAGAGAGATCGTGAGATGTTGATGTGGTCCGACCCGGGAGTCGAACCCACGACCTCCTTATTGGGAAGCCAGAGCTCTAACCACTTGGCTACTGTGCACCCCTTTGTTATTATTATTATTATTATTATTATTATTATTATTATTATTATTATTATTATTATTATTATTATTATTATTATTATTTATTATTATTATTATTGTTATTATTATTTTTTTATTATTATTATTTTATTATATTATTATTTTATTATTATTATATTTATTTTATTATTTTTATTATTATTATTATTTTATTTAGTCCAGCGTCAGGATAAAAAAGCTCTACATTAAATGTGTCCTGTCTCTTGAAAATGGCCTGTTTGACATTCTTGTGTATTTTCAACTGAAAATGACCTAAACAACACTGCTCTATCGTATTCTGGTCAAAAGTTATTGATCCTGAAATGGAAATGTCGCCACAATGTCAAATGTGACTCATTTTGATTCCAAAAGGCTTTACATTTTCTAAATCAGAGACATTCAATTACAAGAAAATAGCTCAATGGAAATTAAAAATACATTTTTGTCAAGATTGTAAAACTGAACTTATACCTTTTGAACAGAAGAAGCTCCAGGGCAATGATTTCATTCTTTTCTTCGCTGATAATAAACACTCGTTTCACTGCTTGGAAGTGGAATATTTAAATACAGTATTTTAAAGAAAAATCTGACTTCTGTAAAAAATGTGACAACCGCCCCTCTGGCCGTGGTGTCGTCACAGATAAACCCACATGTGTCAACCGACCCTCTGGCCGCCGGGTGTCGTCACAGATAAACCCACATGTGACAACCGCCCCTCTGGCCGCGGGTGTCGTCACAGATAAACCCACATGTGACAACCGACCCAGAGGAAAGTGTGACAGCTCTCTTCTACATGTTTAGATCCAGCTGTCCACTCACACAACCAACCCCAAGTTAAGTATTTCCATTTAATGATCAATAACTTTTGATCAGAAAAAGACACAGATCACACAGATGAATTAGTCCCTTTCATGTTTGGCCTTTTTAAAGCGAGTCTCCTGAGTGGACTCCAGTTCCCCCACCACTAAAAACATGGCCACATATCCAGAGTGGATCTGTCAAAAATCAGAAGAGAAATGTTTTACCTACCACATATAAATTATTCTGCACGAGCATTCTGCATGCGCACATGAAGCCTCGCATGCAGCTCATCACCCGTTCTGAAACATTCTCATAAGGCACAGGGATGACCCACCCCGAGTCGAAATGACAGCCATGAGACGGAGAGAGAGAGAGAGAGAGAGAGGAGAGAGAGAGAGAGAGAGAGAGAGAGAGAGAGAGAGAGAGAGAGAGAGAGAGAGAGAGAGGAGGAGAGAGAGAGAGAGAGAGAGAGAGAGAGAGAGAGAGAGAGAGGAGAGAGAGAGAGGAGAGAGAGAGAGAGAGAGAGAGAGAGAGAGAGAGAGAGAGACTGTCACAGCGTAAGCAGCTGCTCTTTGCTCTTTTACAAAAGAAATGCAGATGTTGATTCTTTCTTTAAGCAGACAGGTGAGCTTCATGTGTCAAGCTCCACAACACTTTATTTGACTAAATTTGATCTAATACCGCCGGAGAAACGTGCATACATTCCTGCTGAAAAACGTTTTAGTGATGCGAAAGGGCACCGCGAGCGTAACCGCGGCGACACGCACACACGTGTCTAATCGTCATTAATATAAACGTGTGTTGAGACGTCCTGACAAAGGCTCACTTCTGTAGTGTTTGAAACAGATTGAAAGTGTGAAGAGCACAAGAGCAGACAGGAACATGAACCTCTGGGAATAGAAAAGCTTTTACTGTTGAAATGTGACTTGAAAACCTCTAAAATGCACCAGAATACAGGAAATTACCAGTCTGTTGACCCTGGTTAAACACTTTATGAACTTTTTTCATTACAGGAGAGAGTAATGTAAAATGTATCATGTAGGCTAAATAATTAATGTTATTATATTGTAGGCTCTACTATATTGGAGGTACAATAACCATATTTATATTGAATATATCAGAGCCAGGCCGAAAATCTATAATGCGCCCTCGACCAATTTGCCTCGGATCATTTGCCCCAGCTCCGTTTGAGTTTGAGAGCCCTGGTCCAGATAGATTCTAAGGTTTATGATGAACTGGGACAAAAAGGTTGGTTTTTGAGGATTTGGTTTAATTTGTCACTTTATACATAAATTACACATTTCTTATTCGTTTTGTGTATAAATTGATGTTTTTGTATGAACTCTATTGGATTTTTAGTATTTTTGTTTGGGTCAGATAAAAAGAACAAAACATACTTTGTAGCTTTTTAGCCACGCCTCCTTTTTAGTCATTGAATTAGTCGATGGGACATAGTCGCCCAAGAATTTCTCTGGTCGACTACAGCACGAGTACACATAGAATACTTATACTTATCTTCTTCTGCTCATGTTGCCAGCAGAAAGAGACGCTGTCCGGAGTTAACTGGGGAAACTTTTTTGATAAAAACAACACCACAGAACAAGATAATAAATAATAATACTCACAAATGTGGATTTAGCAGCAGAACTTTAGTTTTTTCTCAGTGATAAACTCTTGTAGTTACTGACAACAGCGCTGGCTAGTGTTGCTGCTATAACTTGTGTCACTCAGCCGCAGCTCTTTCTGCTGCAGGTTGTGCACACATCCAGTGTTGATAAACAAATAATCCCTTAGCTCGTAGCTAGTCGTAGCGGCTAGCTTCGTGTGTCCAGTTGTAGTGGCCTTACAGTTGGTTCTGCAGCGTTAAAATCCCCTCAGTCCAGAAAGCACAAAGTCATCACAAACTCCGGCGGGAGTTTTTTTCTTTAAAGGTTGTATGGAGGATTTTCAGTCTTGGTCAAAAACAGTTGCATAGATTTGTAACAGCCTTGTACTTATGCTAAACAAAAACATACTTTTCAAAATATATAAACTGTGGACATGATGAGGCCAGTAAAACCCTGACCATTAAATAACGAGGTACCTCGTTATTTATTGGCCTGTTAACCTGTCAAGTAAACTCTCAGTGTTCCTAAGTAACTCATTGGTCCAGTTACAGTGAAGGGCGTGGTCCTGGAGGAGAAACATGTGCATCATTTGAAAAACAACAAGCAGTGTTGGATTTGAAAAATCCTCCATACAATCTTTAAGTTTGGCTCATTTCTTGAAACTGAGATGACATTCTCAAAACTGCAGATCATTTGGTCAAACAATTTGACACTTGGTCACAACATCACAGATCACCAGCAAAAGCACATTTACCTCCCAAAACTGTTTGTTTATGTTTCATCAGTAGTTACTTTTTCATGTAAAGAGTCGGTTCCATCAAAATCACAAAGATCTTTCTCAGTTGTTTTGGCTCTTTTTCATTCACTTAGTCACTTTGTCTAAATAATCTGGATGGTTCAGTACAACACCATGGATCACCTGCACAAGCTCAATCTCTCCCAAAACACTTTAGATATGTGTCCAAACCAGACGTCTTTGTCATGGGAATCATCATTGCCCCAAAACACATGGTCCCTTTGGTCTTGTGTGACTCTGACAGTCACAATGTTTAGATGTTTTCTCACTGTGGCAGAAGTCCAGCTAACAGAATAGAATTATACACTAGATACACTAAAGCTTTTCTTCGTTGGTTTGGCTTCATTATTTTTACATTTGGCCAAAAGATTTGACATTTTGTGCAACATTACAGCTCAATATCAAAAGCTCATCTGTTTCCCAAAACTGTTCATACAAGCTTCAAAACTAAAAGTCTTTCTCATCTAAACAGTCAGAACAGAATGAGACCAGTGTAAGTGTATTTGTGTTTTACTTACAAATGTGACTGGAGAATGACTCTAAACTGGATCAATCATTTCTGATTCTGTATTTTCTTTGTCATGTTTATAGTCTGATTACAGTTTTCTCAATTGCTTTGACACATTTTTTGAAACTTGGTTTAGTTTGATCACTTGTTTCCAATACTTATCTGAATAAAGGTTGAGATACGCAGAACATTTGCCACAATTTTCATTCATTCAAACAGTTTTCAGACTCTTTGTCAGAACAGCTCACACAGTTCTCATTCTAAAACTCACATGTTCAGTGAGTTTAGTTTGTTTCTCCAACATCACAGACCTGTTCACAGACGGTAAACAACCTTTGTCATAACACTGTTAGTTTTTATCTGCAAACTCACACATCACAGCAAAATCTAAATCACATGAGCAGAAAGATTAAACAACAAAGAATGAAACAGGACAAAGGTCTGAGCAGAAAACACGTTGATGTAAATGGTTTGTCACACAGACATTGTGTTTCTGTTTGACGTCTCTGAACTATCTTTAGCAAAATGTAAATATCTAAATATATAAAACATATTTCACAATTGAAAATTTACAGTGAATGTGTATTTTTCATCTTTTTTTTTTCTTGCCCAGTAAGATGAAAACACAACTTATTCAGATACAAATCTTTTGTGTGAAGTGTGAATCCCAACGACAGACTGAACTGAACCTTTGGTGACTTTGTGTCTGAATCAGAACTAAAGCTTCTGAGCTGTAAAGTCAAATGAATGATGAAACACATGAGAACACCTGAAGAATGTGTGAGAGTTTTGATGGTAAAACGTGCTTCTGAGGGTAAAGTTAACTGTTTTGAATGTAAAACTAAATTTAGCTAGAGACGAAATTGAGTTTGGAGAAACTGAAGCTCCGTTTAGGATTCTGTGTGAGCTGTTCTGCAAATTAACTTTTAGAATGGACAAGTGTGTCAAAGCAGTTGAGAAAAACTGTAATTGTCATTTGTATAGTATCATTCTGTCATGTTTATAGTTTCATATTGTAACATCAGAATAAGTCACATCTTGAGAAGATATCACAGTGTTTATGGTATTTTATTCTTGACTAACTTTGACAAATGAACCGAGTCTTTTGCAATCCTGCTGACATGTTTAGGACGTAACAACCATTCCACTGAAAAACAGCTCATCAGTTTGATCTGAAAGATTCTTTGATTTGAAAGATGTGCTAAATTGTCCTGCTGTAGGAGACTTGTACAGAAACATGTGTAAAGCTGCACTGAGACACTTGAGACGTGGTCAAGACACTGGAAAACAACGAGAAATGACATTCATTTGTGAGCAACTGCAGCTTAGTTTAGAGATTTGTCCATTCTAAGAATGTCATCTCAGTTTCAAGAAATGAGCCAAACCTATAGAAAAAACTGTAAAACCCTACCCGGCCCAGACCGGCGGGTATTAAAACCCTACCCGGCCCAGACCGGCGGGTATTAAAACCCTACCCGGCCCAGACAGGCGGGTATTACAGTTTTTTTTAATCGCTTTGGCACATTTTTTGGAAATTGTCATAAATATGGCAAAACCTCTACATATTCAGTCAGATTTATCACATTTGTTTAAACATTTAGAATGATTGCACATGTACACTTTTTGTGCAAAACTCCTGACACTTTAGTGAAAATAACACTTTGTGGTCAAAATGATTAACACTCGTCTCTAAACTGAACTTTTTGTGCAAAATATGTAACACTCATGTAAAAACTACACTTTGTTGTTTGAACATGAAACAAAAGCAACATGTGGAATAACTTTCACCTTTACCACTTAAACACTGTTTGGAATTTATTTCAACATGAAACCAATTTATGTTAAAGAATATTTTTGAAATGAAGGAGATCGTGAAACAAAAATATTCAAAATACAAAATACTTCGACAAGCTAAAAGTTGGTTCCTGTTTTATCTTGGCCACAGTGAAGTGTCTGACACTGGGCTAAATCATCTGTCCTGTCTCTGTGTCAGTTCTTACATCATGCAATAGTGTTGTCTGTAGTTCACTGTTGATCCACATCTGCTGCTCCTCTGTCTCTGTGTCCTCTTCCTCCTCACATCCTCACACTTTTGTCTCTGTGTCTATGTCCTCTTCCTTCTCACATCCTCACACTTTTGTCTCTGTTTCCATGTCCTCTTCCTTCTCACATCCTCACACTTTTGTCTCTGTGTCCATGTCCTCTTCCTCCTCTCATCCTCACACTTGTCTCTGTCTCCATGTCCTCTTCCTCCTCACATCCTCACACTTCTGTCTCTGTCTCCATGTCTTCTTCCTCACACTTCTTCTTGTCTGGTTTGATTCTCTAAAACAAAAGTAACTCTATTTGTCCTAATAGAGTTGTGTTCATGGGACAGATTTATTTGTCAGAAGAGTCACAGCTCATGTGTACATTGTTCAGGTGATTGAACCAAGAAAACATCCCTTTGGAGCAAAAGTGTTAGTTATAAAAACATAGTTTAACAGCAGTGACTGAAGAGTTAAGGAAGGCTAATTGTGTGTAAGGTTTTGCAAAACACTGTGTGAGGAGTTCAGCAGAAAGAGTGAAGACAAACATGATGTCACTGTTGTAGCAAAGGTAGAATGTGTTTTACATCTTGGATGTTAAGTTTTGAAGTGTGTTCAATTATCTTGACTTTGGAGCCAAAGCGATTGAAAAAACTGTAAAACCCTACCCGGCCTAGGCCCGCGGGTATTAAAATCTGACCCGGCCTGAGACCGACCAATTACCTTGATTTGCAGGCCCGAGCCCGAGATGTTATATTTTGGGGGGTGGGGCGCTTTGGCTCTGCGCTGTGCACTACGGCGTTGTGATTTTACTTACTCCCATGATGGGGAAAGAAAGGTGTTAAGTCCACTGGAATACTTTATTCTGAATGTCTTTAATTTTATTTTTCACTTTTTCGTTCCTTTGGAACACAGTTCTACTTGTATTTAGGTTGATATTGAGCATTGGTTCATTGGTTGTCATTTATTGACGTGCTCTGGGGAGAAGCTCATTGTGTCTTGTAGTTGGGCCGATTGTGTTGAAGCTGTTTGCTTTGGTTTCGATCAATTAAATGGAGAGCACTTCCAAACGTGGTGTTTTTACTTGAGCCTCCGTGTGTCCAGGGTCTTATCTGTGCAGCAGGTGGACGATCACTCACTCACTCACAGGGTTTGCATTTGTTTTTGCTGATGAGACTGAGAAGAGCAGATCACTGTGGGAGGAATGAACTGCTGAACTCAAGAAGGACACTTTGTTGTATCTGGAACCAAATCAGCGATCTCAAGTTCTCTAGGCCAAAGCTTATGCCTGGGACAGTCTGCTTTTTGGATGAAATGGTCTTATTGTTTGTTTTCAGTTTGGAGTGATGCTGATGCTGTGTGAACACAAACATGGTTAGTTCTGACTTAACAGGGACTGGAGGATTGTTGGGACTTAGTTCTTTGTACTTCTATGTAGTGCTTTTTGACAACACACGTGGAGAGGTTTTACAAATCAAATAACTTCCTGTAATTTTCAACTTTTGTCAACTTTCAACTTTTTGTTTTTTCATAAATTACTGCTTTAAAACTCTAATTCAAAACTTCCCACAAGGACTATTCCAGTAAACTAAGTCAGAATGAGACCAACGTGAACCTGTGGGAGCTTCCACAGCTGTTCCTGTTGTACACATCAGACTGAAGTGTCAGTGAAGCAGAGAGAACTGGCTCATGTTTCAGACCAACAAACTGAACCTTCAGAGAAACCTCCATCATGTTTTATTGTGATTCAACAGTGTGCTGTCTTGGGGCCCACTAGTAAAAGCTCCAGCACACAGGATGCTAAAAATAATAACATGCAAACTTCCTCGTTTTAAAATAACTTATATTGAGATGTTCTAGGCACTCAGCTCATCTTCACTCAAAAGATACTTTCACATTAAATATTTAATGGTACAAAATTGGTTTTAGGTTATCATAAACAAATCAATCAGACACTAACAACGGGCCTCATTCATGAAAGGGTTCTTAAAGGGACAACACTCAACAAAATACCTTCAAAACCATTTCCCCCTGGCACTGGGATCTATTCAGGTCTGCAAACTCCTGTCTATGTCAAATACAATCCTGCTTTTTCTGTTGTTGTTTTTAGCATACCGACTCACCTCACGATTAACAGCTGTGAAAAAACATTCAAACACATTATGATGAACAACTCTGAAGCTCAAAATACATTAGCTAAGTGAGCAAATCATGTAGACTGAAGTAAGAAGTTTAAAATCAAATCTTTCTGTTTGTTTACATTTCTAAGGATCCAGTTTTGTCCCTTTAGATACTGTTCCACTAACTCGACGTCAGATTCACCACGAGTTCATAAGACTAACTCCTTCTGAACAGTCTTTACACCAAAGTCACTTAACTCCAGCTGAGTCCTGTGGAGTTAGAACACAGACTGGTCCTGTGGGGTTAGAACACAGACTCTGGTCCTGTGGGGTTAGAACACAGACTCTGGTCCTGTGGGGTTAGAACACAGACTGGTCCTGTGGGGTTAGAACACAGACTGGTCCTGTGGGGTTAGAACACAGACTCTGGTCCTGTGGAGTTAGAACACAGACTGGTCCTGTGGGGTTAGAACACAGACTGGTCCTGTGGAGTTAGAACACAGACTCTGGTCCTGTGGGGTTAGAACACAGACTGGTCCTGTAGGGTTAGAACACAGACTGGTCCTGTGGGGTTAGAACACAGACTCTGGTCCTGTGGGGTTAGAACACAGACTGGTCCTGTGGGGTTAGAACACAGACTCTGGTTCTGAACACGTTTTTTGTTTCTAAAATTGTTTTACATATAATATGTAAAAAAAACAATAAAAAAATAAACATAACCTACAATCATATAGGAAATGATTTTTGTCACTGAATTATATAAGAAATACAATTCTGAACCAGTAGTTTTTTGTTCGTCTGATGCTCCGGAGTGTTCTTACAGACAACTATTATCAGTTAAGTAAATGCCAAAATGTAAGCAGCGCTGTAGAACACATTTGTTCATAAGAGCACGTTGTTAACTTAAACCAGGCATATCCAAACTGCGGCCCAGGAGCCAATGTGGCCTTAGGACACATTTTTTTGGCCCCAGTTTTCCTGCTAGATGACACTAAGATGACAGAAGTTACTTTTTATTGCAAATCTTTCAATTCTACTGTCATAGTCAAAAAACAAACTTAAAATAAATATTTGTCTTCCTTGTGGTTCATGAAATGTAAATCAAATGCAACGTTTTGAATGATTCACTTCACAGCCATGTCTTCTGGTCCTCTGTGAGAAAGTCTGGGGCCCCTGACCTAAACACTCCTGTGATAAAACCCACACAGTCAGGGGCCAATAACAACTGTCAGCTTTCATTTAGTGAGAGCCGCGCTTTGATTGGCTGAAATAACCATGCCCATGAACAGTGCGTTGTGATTGGCCGGCACAAGAGGGTTAAGAACATTGAATTATTCAGGCCCTGAGCTGGACATGAGGAGGCTAATCTGAGATTCTTTGTGCCTTTTACAGTGAAGCTCTGATTAACTCAGACAGTCCTGGGCTGCACAAGACAAAACAATACTCTAGAAATGAAAGTTCAGCTGATTACCAATAGTGTGTGTGTAAACAAGTGTTTGAGAGTAATCACTGACTCAACATTATCAAAACAAAGAATGTATTTTCTCTGTCATTTGGAGCCACATAACTGCTCCTCCGCTCTGTTGTCCTCAGTGTCCTGAAGTATCTTATCGCTGTGCGTAGCTACAGCTGACAGGACAGAACCCCCAAAATCCTTCATCTTGAAACTAACCCCGGGCTCACACTGCACCAGTCCGACTCCGGTGCAGTCACTGGACCGGTCTTGCTACGGTGGGTGACTCACATTAGCTCCGGTGGTCTGCAGTCCTGCTGCAGACACAGGCTCTGCTGCCGACCTCACCAGACCCCGAACTCACGGAGGTTCAGCTCAACTTGTGAGATTACATGATCGCTGACACATGTGAATGTAAACAAAGAACACATGTGTAAACAAAGAACGCATGTGTAAACAAAGAACGCATGTGTAAACAAAGAACGCATGTGTAAACAAAGAACGCATGTGTAAACAAAGAACGCATGTGTAAACAAAGAACGCATGTGTAAACAAAGAACGCATGTGTAAACAAAGAACGCATGTGTAAACAAAGAACACATGTGTAAACAAAGAACACATGTGTGTGTAAACAAAGAACACATGTGTAAACAAAGAACACATGTGTAAACAAAGAACACATGTGTAAACAAAGAACACACGTGTAAACAAAGAACACATGTGTAAACAAAGAACACATGTGCTGAGTTTTGGGCTGATTTCACGTCAGTTCATTTTCTGTTTGATTTTGCGCTGCAGTGGGTAAGTACGGGAGGTTTATTTACATCCTGTGTGTTATATAATCGTGTAAACGTCATATTTTGATGTATTTTGTATTATTAGTGGTAACGCAATAATTTTCTTTTGAAACTACCGGATTCACTTCACCAGCGCTCGCTTGGTTTCCTCGTGTCTTGTTTTTATAACTTCATCAAAAAGGTCCGGCGTCCGCCAAAATTTGAAACAAACGAAACGTATTTGGAGCGCCGGATTAGCCGTACCGGAGACACCGGACTGGACTGTAGTGAGAGTCACTCTCGACTTTTCAAGTTAAGTAAAGACTCCGGTGGCTGCACCGGAGTTGGACTGGATGCAGTGTGAGCCCGGGGTAAATCGGCGCGGTACGGTCCTGATCTGCAAAGCGACCGGTTGTGCCCCAATCACTGGGTTCAAAGTGAGCCTTTTTTGGCCCTGCTTTAACCTTGGACCCTGGCGCAGTGGTCCTTCCTTTAGGCTGCATGACTGAACAAGAGAAAACACAGAAAAGAGCAGATAGAATCATGAAATAATGTTCCTCACCAAATGCAGATTTGATCTTATAACAAACCGCCGCATTTCCACGAAGAAAGCAAAGCTAGCACATTAGCATCAACTGTAAATCCTGTGTGTTATGTGCCCAACATAATCCAGCCTCAAAGCTTTGAATAAAACGAGTTCAAATGCAGCTCAGAGTCACAGACCCTCACAGACACAGACTTTGATGGGCCTCCAGACTGAAGTCTGACTCAGGAGAATGGAAGTGTTGCTTGATGAAGAGCTCAATCCAGGGCTATTCAAATGGTGGCCTGGGGGCCAAATGCAGCCCACTAAGCAGTATGTTTTGGCCTAGCATGATGAAATAGAGCTCACCAGTGACCGCCCACTTCCTGGTTCAACAAGTACGACCTCCCACGGTCAATCTCTGAAAGGCCCCGGAGGCTAATTAGCTTTGTAGTGAGACTCACATTTTGGTTTCTATCTGTTTCTGCAGCTGTATAAACTACAAAGTTGCTGAATTGAAAGTTCTAGATGTGCTTTTAAACTCAACATAAACGTGCTGTGGATGTAGCCTGCGATATGTCTCAAAACTCTTAATAGTGGACTTTTTCAAAACCCCAATCTCACTTTATACTAGACAATTGACTCTGTGCACAAAACGTCGGCTGGCTTGTTTAGTTTAAAAAGTGTTAACATTCTGACGGCATGTTCATTTCCTGTTTAGATCATTTCTGTGGAGTTTTCAATGCCTCAGTCTAAAAGAAGACATAACCAGCAGTGAACAGTGAGGTTTCTGTTTGTGGAACTATGTCATGGAGACTTACATGTTACTTAGTTCTTCTTTAAAATAGTCTCCATCTGACCCTCTCCCCTGAATCCACTGCTCACACACTCACTTTCAGAGTAAATCTTCCTCTTGTTTCTTAAGCTTCTGTCCACATTTTCATTCCAGCACATTTAATAAAGTTCTAGTGCAGGACGGGTGTAAATCTACTGTTGTGTCAGCGTTGGTCCTAACCCCTGCAGATCATGGTATTTCTCACTGACCTTGTCCTTTTTCTCCAAATAGATGTGGTCATAAGTTCTACTCTGATAAAACCAGAGTGAAGTTTCAAGTCGAGACTAAACCCATAGCAATGAATATAGTAAGGAAGCCAGACCAATAAAATACTTCTACAAATTGTTTTACTTTATTTTACTTTACTTTACTGTATTTACTCTCTTTTAGCAGGATTAAATAACTTAAGTGATATAGTGGTGCTCATCTACAGCTCCCTTGTGTGATGCTAAAGCTGCTAAAGTGGGCCTTGCTGGAGGGGAAAGTACTAGTATTAACCTCAGTGGTGGACTGGGAGAAAAAAGTGGCCCGGGGATTTGTAACAGACCGGCCCACATGAACAAAGATAACCAAGTCAATTATTGCATAATATACTCATAATATATGCTTTATACCAGGGGTGCTCACACTTTTCCAGCTCGCGATCTACTTTTAGTTGAGGCAAGGCCCAAAGATCTACCTATTGATTATTCATTAATTAAAATTATAAGATTTTATTATAAGATTTTTTTTTAATTAAACATCAGTTGTATAATACAATAACTTAATTTTACTTGAGTACATTCATTAGAAGAATTAACATGTAGGATTTTTAAACCTGTAAAATAATCTGGAAGAAAACAATGTAGCTAATTATTCTGACAAATCAAAATCTAGTTGTTTTCTAGTGTTTAACTTCATTCTAACCTCGACTGTGTCTAATAACTCTGGTTTTGATCACCATGGTAACGCTCAGGGGAGGGGCCAGAAGTCAGCTTTGGCTCGCTTTAAAAACAACTCGTGAGGATTTGTTCTGGCTCTACCTGTTTCCTCCCGCGTCTTTTCTTTGTCCCTGTTTCAAGTAAGTGTTCTCGGTGTCTCCGCTGTTGGCTGCAGAAAGTGTGAGCTCTGTGTGTCCGCTTTAAAGCGCGTGAGCTTCGTTTCTCCGCTGTTGGTTGAGGAGCGCTCGGAGTCGTAGCTGCGTCTATCTGGTTTGGGGCGCTTGTATTTCACAGCTGTATAGATATGGGGAGTGTGTTGTGGCTTTGCTAGAGTTCGGAACATTACAGAGAGTGCGTGTTACGAGAGTCTCTGCTCCGTGCGTTCCGTTCCCCGCAGTTGGATGTGGAGCAGTATACTCGTGAGTCTCGGCTCCGGACCTCGTGCACTCCGTGTCCCGCGGTTGGATGTGGAGCGCGCAGCAGAACGGGCACCGTGCCAAAACAGAACAGGCGAAAATGCATAATAGCACCTCAAAACCAAGCTGTCCAGCTGAAGCGGTCATAAAAAAGACTCGCGCTTTTGTAGCTCACAGTGGATCACATCAGCGCATTATTCTGTTCATTTGTACAAAAGACACTAAAACTTCACATAACCAGGCAGGGCTTCGCGATCAACTCCTCCTGCCTCCGAGAGCACCGGTAGCTCGCGATCGACGTATTGAGCACCCCTGCTTTATACGATGACGAGTAAATATAACTTTTGACTTGAAAGATATTTCAAATTGACTTTTATAACCTCAAAATGTAATGCAATTTGACCATGTATTGTGATGTTACTACTAACCCAATGTGACAGGTATAGTCTTACACATGTCCTGAGTGAGAATCGAACCGGGTCGGCCAACAAACGCATTGAGCCAAAGCGAACGCTCCCCTCGGTCTCGTTTGGGTTCTTATAGAGGGAGTGAGTTTATCCCCCAACTACCACACTCCCTCCCGGTACCTTGTGTGGGTTTACATTGGTATCGGTTACACCAAGACTTATTTTATTTTTCCTAAAAACTTATTTGTTTATTTTTTTTAATCCCAGCAAGTTGAAAAATATATTTATGTACTTAGTTTAATATCGCCCCTTAATGTCAAACAAACCCTGATTATAACACAAATAGGCTACATCAATAAACCCAATAAGTCCCGTGCATGCATTAGTTTACTGTTACTAACCTCGCTCATGCTGCTAGTAGCAATAATAGCAGACAGCAGCAGCCCCGATGACTGCACTGTATGTGTGCGAGCTCGAGCCGTGCCGCGGGAATGCGCTCGCCTCCGCCCGCCACAGAATGGAGGTGAGTGAATGAGCCCACTGTCTGAGCCGGTTGACGTTGACCGGCCGCTTAGAAAGCTCACTGCCTGCCCGGCCGCCTGACACACTTTTGTCAACAGCCGGGTCTGGCGTGTGGCGGCGGCTGCGGCCGACTTCTCACTTTTTGGCCCATCGGCCCACTGACCACGGCCCACCGGGAAATCCCCGGTATCCCAGTGCGCCAGTCGCCCTTGATTAACCTAGCACTTTTCCAAAATTACATATTGTGAAATTTCAAGATGGCTATCCGGTAATAATGTGACAATATCAATAAACGTATACATCAGTATAACGTGACATATCAGGTAATACGTACAATCAGGTAATAACGTGACAATATCAGGTAATAACGTGATACATCAGTAATAACGTGATATCAGGTAATAATGTGCAATACTACTATCAGGTAATAACGTGATACTATCAGGTAATAACGTGACATATCAGGTAATAACGTGAATATCAGGTAATAACGTGATACTATCAGGTAATAACGTGATACTATCAGGTAATAACGTGATACTATCAGGTAATAACGTGACAATATCAGGTAATAACGTGATACTATCAGGTAATAACAAATCAGGTAATACGTGACAATATCAGTAATAAGGATACTATCAGGTATAACGTGATACTATCAGGTAATAACGTGATACTATCAGGTAATAACGTGATACTATCAGGTAATAACGTGTACTATCAGTAATAACGTGATACTATCAGGTAATAACGTGATACTATCAGGTAATAACGTGACAATATCAGGTAATAACGTGATACTATCAGGTAATAACGTGATACTATCAGGTAATAACGTGATACTATCAGGTATAATGTGATACTATCAGGTAATAACGTGACATACTAACAGTGTACAATAACGTGATACTATCAGGTAATAAACGTATACAATCAGGTATCAGGTAGTATCATGATATTTCATGTTTAGGTATTGGTGGGCAATCTTGTTTTGAGTTACTCAAAATGTTGTATTGAGGTTGTTATATTGATGCAACTAAAGAAACCTTGGGGTAAATAAGATGATCTGTGTCTTGAGAAAGTTCATAGTTTAGAGTTGTGTAGCTAAGGAGCAAATGTTCAGCCTGGAAGACTATACCAGCTTCTGCCTCAGATATCAGGACACCTGTGCTTCATCTCAGACCCAATCACGTCTCGCTATGTGCAGCTCGTCCAATCAGCTTCAGCTCTCATCTGCTCCTCCTCCCTCTCAGCCTATCAGACGCAGGGCCAGATTCAAAAGAGCAGTTCGACTCGCTTTGCCTCAGTCGTAGCTTCATTTTGTTCATCACACCCTCCTTCCCATCTCACCTATCTTCACTTCTCCTCACCACCTCAGTGTCTAGTCTACTGCAGCAGCCATCATTTACACTGCACAACCTGTAATAATAAATTATCATAAACACATCAGTTGTCTGTTGAGTCTGTCCAGGCTGAAATAGGTGAAAGGTGTGGCAGCTGATTCGCAAACTCAGTTTAGGTTTTCAATTCAACAACTTCCTCATAAACCCTTCGACCCATGGTTAATATCAACACATGTTCATTTGGTTGCAGTTACAGCTTATAAAGCACTTTTTACAAAAACAGTAAAGTGAAACAAGAGAGGACCACCCAAGCACAATCCAATAAGAGCACTGCTTTGGCTCCTGGTTCAGTTCAGCCAGTACTCAGTGGTCTCATTTTGTACAAAGTGTGGCATTTACAATATACTTTTGGATGGAAAGTACACAGGTTACTAATTTATAAATCCAGCTCAAAAGCCTCCAAAGTCCAACCAATCAGAGAAACAGATTCAAAAATATTCTGTCTTTGAAAAACAGCTGCATTAAATTAAGAAATGTATATCACGATACGACGATTTCATCAAAAAAGCAGATATGGCAGAGATGAGCTCTCATTACAATCACATTTTGTCACAATATTGCCCAACTCTTTTTCATGGTAAATTACAATAATCTACAATCTGAATGCAGAATGTTTTTGAAAATATCTAAATAAAATGCATTTGTATTTGTTGTCCTAAAGAGGCGACACTAACCCTTTGTTTGTTTATGTCTTTCTCTCTTAGAAACTTATTCCCGTCCAACTTGGTGGCTGCTGCTTTCCGCTCGGTGAGTTGAATTTTCTGTCCTCTCAGTCTTAAACCCACTCTTTCTCCTCTAATGAGAGCGCTTTTACAATACGCCACCCAACGCCTCTTGTTTGAGCTCCTTGGATACGCCGCGTTGTCCTGGAGAAACTATTCCATTCTGTCCTACCTGGCAACGCAGCAGTGTCCGACCTGGCAACGTGCTCGGTCCGTTGCTGAGGGGAATATATCTGGGATTATCAAATTACATTAGTAGAGATGTAAATATCTATGATTGGTGGGAGCTTTTTTTGTGTGATGGTTTTGAACTAGATTAGCGCTGTCAGTCCTTTTCTTACAGGGATATGGATCAATCTCAATTAGCTTAAAGTGGGGTAACTAACTTTTTAGTAAATTAGTAAACATTGTTCCCAACTGTTCCCTAACCTGCATGTTAATAAAGTGTGACCATGCAAAGACTGGCTGTAGTCACAACTGCACTGCAAACAGACTTGCAAAAGCTCTTTGAAGGGATTTGAACAGGCGCTTGATTGACAGCAGATATGGATGGCGAGCGTAGCTTGGCGAGTGATGAGTTTTGTGTCGGAGCTTTGAGGTTTAGGTCTAGTTGTTTCCTTGCACTTCATGATTCTTTTTTAAATTACTTTTGCAGACATATAGTATGTCGCTTTAAAAAGCAAATGAGCTCATGTGAGTATTTTGTCTAAAGACACGTACATCTGAGTCTAAGCTGGCGTACCAGACCAAATAATCGTTTCAAAAGGAAGAAGTCTGCACAGCCATCAGCTCCAAAAAGTTTTAATGGAACACCAAAACGTTACGTTTCGGGCATCAGCCCTTCATCAGACGTAAAGGCCCAGACACAGCTGTTGACATATATATAATCAAGGCGTAGTCACATGACTTGTTGTGTGTCAACATGGAGCAATAAATGCATATAAAAACAACGATCAAATGTAGAATTAACTGTATACAATGATAAATGTATACAAAATAAAGTTCTTCAAATATTGCAGCCCAAACATCAAGGTTACCCCATCATAAAGTGGTGCAATGATATGTCTAGGATCATAAAACCACAGCTTTAAGGTGTACAAATAACTAACAAAACCACTGCAGTGATTGTACAACATGGAACATATATACAAGCACCCACTGAAGTTACTTATAGATCACAAAATCTTCATTCATTAGGTGTGAGTCTGTAGGTGAGTCTGTAGGTGAGTCTGTAGGTGTGGGGCCTGTAGGTGAGTCTATAGGTGAGTCTGTAGGTGAGTCTGTAGGTGGAGTCTGTAGGTGAGTCTGTAGGTGTGAGTCTGTAGGTGGAGTCTGTAGGTGTGAGTCTGTAGGTGAGTCTGTAGGTGGAGTCTGTAGGTGAGTCTGTAGGTGAGTCTGTAGGTGAGTCTGTAGGTGGTCTGTAGGTGAGTCTGTAGGTGAGTCTGTAGGTGAGTCTGTAGTGGCTTGTAGGTGAGTCTGTAGGTGAGTCTGTAGGTGAGTCTGTAGGTGAGTCTGTAGTGAGTCTGTAGGTGAGTCTGTAGGTGAGTCTGTAGGTGAGTCTGTAGGTGAGTCTGTAGGTGTGAGTCTGTAGGTGAGTCTGTAGGTGTGAGTCTGTAGGTGAGTCCTGTAGGGTGAGTCTGTAGGTGAGTCTGTAGGTGAGTCTGTAGGGGTGTAGGTCTGTAGGGTGTGAGGTGAGTCTGTAGGTGAGTCTGTAGGTGAGTCTGTAGGTGAGTCCTGTAGGTGAGTCTGTAGGTGAGTCTGTAGGTGAGGCTGTAGGTGAGTCTGTAGGTGAGTCTGTAGGTGAGTCTGTAGGTGAGTCTGTAGGTGAGTCTGTAGGTGAGTCTGTAGGTGAGTCTGTAGGTGAGTCTGTAGGTGAGCCTGTAGGTGAGTCTGTAGGTGAGTCTGTAGGTGTGAGTCTGTAGGTGAGTCTGTAGGTGTGAGTCTGTAGGTGAGTCTGTAGGTGAGTCTGTAGGTGAGTCTGTAGGGTGAGTCTGTAGGTGAGTCTGTAGGTGAGTCTGTAGGTGTGAGGCTGTAGGTGAGTCTGTAGGTGAGTCTGTAGGTGAGTCTGTAGGTGAGCCTGTAGGTGAGTCTGTAGGTGAGTCTGTAGGTGAGGCTGTAGGTGAGTCTGTAGGTGAGTCTGTAGGTGGAGTCTGTAGGTGAGGCTGTAGGTGAGTCTGTAGGTGAGTCTGTAGGTGAGCCTGTAGGTGAGTCTGTAGGTGAGTCTGTAGGTGTGAGTCTGTAGGTGAGTCTGTAGGTGAGTCTGTAGGTGAGTCTGTAGGGTGAGTCTGTAGGTGTCTGTAGGTGGGCCTGTAGGTGAGTCTGTAGGTGAGTCTGTAGGTGAGTCTGTAGGTGAGTCTGTAGGTGTTGGTCTGTAGGTGTGAGTCTGTAGGTGAGTCTGTAGGTGTTGGTCTGTAGGTGAGCCTGTAGGTGAGTCTGTAGGTGAGTCTGTAGATGAGTCTGTAGGTGAGTCTGTAGGTGAGCCTGTAGGTGAGCCTGTAGGTGAGTCTGTAGATGAGTCTGTAGGTGAGTCTGTAGGTGAGTCTGTAGGTGAGCCTGTAGGTGGGCTTGTAGGTGAGTCTGTAGGTGAGTCTGTAGGTGAGTCTGTAGGTGTTGGTCTGTAGGTGAGTCTGTAGGTGAGTCTGTAGGTGAGTCTGTAGGTGAGCTGTAGGTGAGTCTGTAGGTGAGTCTGTAGGTGAGCCTGTAGGTGGCTTGTAGGTGTAGGTTTCTGCGTTGTGTTGCTCTGGGGGCTTAATCCGGCTTGAACTGGTCCAGGATCAGGACTGGTGGGAAGGAGCAGGTTTGGGCTGAACTCGGCGACCTCGTCACACTCTGCTGCTCTCACAACTCACCTGTTTCCATCTCAAAGTTTCCCAAGAACACACTGCAGATCAGCTCCAGATACAGTACAGTCATGGAAAAGATTAACCTGGCACAAGCCAGATGGATCTGTGTTGAACTATCTGAGTTCTCTATATCCATCTGGGACTTGACTCGCTGAAAGCGTTTGAGAAAAGGTGGGGCGTTTAGTGAAATACTTGGAGCTGATTGGGTGTGGGGCCTACCTTATTTGAGCTAGCCAATCACAGCAACAACTCGTAATGGTGTATCCAATGTCCGCTTGGGATAGAACAAGTACGTGTCACACATACGGCTCTTCTTTCAAAAAGAAATTACTCTGTATTTCTGCTGAAACCGCATCTGCTGCGGCACCGGGGAGCTAACGGCCCGTGTTAGTCCGTCCTGCTACAATGTGATTGGGCCTCAAAACCACGCTGCTGTGATGTGAGTGGACCGAACTACGGCCGTTTCGGACTCTCAAACCAATCGAGCCGGACGAAGGCCAGATGGTTTCTCTCGTGTTTATGAATTCACAAATACCTGAGATAAACCATCTGGCTGGCCAGGTTAGGAAAAGATGGAAACGTTTTGGAATTCCATGCGTCTTGAAAAAGTTTTGGAAAATTTGAAAATAGTTTGGATTAAAAAATAAACGAGATAATTTATTCTGCTGATAGGGCAGTGCAATTAAATACAAGTTGAAACATTCAGTCATGTCTGATTGTCATAATCACAAGATCTGGGTCTGGGTCTGGACTGGAGCAGTGTGAGCCTGGTGTAATGCTCCAAACAAGTTTAGACGATTTATGGCCTATTTCGAACAGTATTTTCTGAGGCTCAAAGGGGAACACCAAATATCTCAGGCAAAGCTTCAACTGTGTTTGTGACGTGGAAGCAGTGTTCAAAAAAGATTTAGAAACTCAAAAAGTCTTGTCTACTATGACTGTTTTATTAACTATGACCCTGAGTTCCTAATAAAGACTAGGGCTGGGCCAACGAGAGATTGGATAGAATCGAATCACCAATTATTTGTTGGTGGGTAAACCAATCCTTTGTCAGTAAAAATGTTTTGTTTGGAGTTGGGGTGGAACGATTCACTTAAGTCACGATTTTTTTTATTTTGTTAGTTTACCTGTATTATTATTATTATTATTATTGTTTTACCTTAAGACACAAAATATAATAAATTACCTTTAAAACAAAGTCACTATCGTTAGTGCTCAGAACATTTGAACAGTGTTTACAGTTCCATCCATCAGTTGTTAACGCAACATAATAAAGCACTTTCAGTTAATATTATATTATTGTGTGTATTACACAACTACAGAGTGTGTGTAGATCGGGCTGATCAAAGCTGATCAAAGCTGATCAATTCATTCGATTATTACAAACTTCAAACAATTTTGAAGTTTTCAAACAATTTTCCATCCCTAGATTGAAGCAAAAGTCAACTTTGAGGCAGAATCAAAAACAAATATGGGACATGGTTTTTAATGAATTTGAATTAAATTGAATTGGAAGATTCAATAATAATCTTGAATTCTTAAGCTTGAGTATTTAAAATTACCAAGACTATAACATCTTTACAGGTTGTCACTGAATAATTTTGTAAACAGTCACAATGAAGTGCTAGCCGCCTAGTCATGTCGAAACAGGAACAAGCTATAAACTACACCGGCTGAGCTAATGAGTGATCCAAATGCACATCACAGCATGGAGATTGTATCAAAAAATGTTTCTTTAAACTTGGTTCCATTTGGGGTTGGTTCTGTGATAACTAATCCAGGGGCTGATCGTGGGTCTCTCTCGGGTCTGATTCTTTAAACTGTAAAAATCAGAGATATTGCTAGAATCATCCTAGTAGAGCCAGTTATAGTTCGCTTTGCTTAACGCGTCCATTCAAGATGCAGATTCCTTTGTTTGTGATCTTAATCTAAACAGAACATGTGTTTTCAGGTTCCTTATGGCACCGAGTCTGACGGCATGAACATCCTGGGCCTGGTGCTGTTTGCCATGGTGTTTGGAGTGGCTCTGAGGAAACTCGGCCAAGAAGGAGAAGAACTCATCCGATTCTTCAACGCCTTCAACGAGGCCACCATGGTGCTGGTGTCCTGGATCATGTGGTCAGTCCTGATGCAGCCCATTTTATAGTATCGCTGGTATTGGGATGAGTCTGTGCTGCTTATGCTGTCGCTAACATCCAGAGCAGCTCAAACACAGACTGAAACGCTGTATATTAGTCGACTAATATTTGATTCAAATAGAAGTTATACACCTGCTGCAATGTGACACACTTTGTTTTGAAAAGCAATGATTGTGTCTTCAAAAAATGGTATTGAAAAGTTCAAGCTGTCATCACCACAGACATTACATTTGTTAATTATTCTATAATTATATATAGAAAAATTAACAACCAATTATCAAAACTGACTTCTGTGGCCGATTTTTTTAATTTTAGATTCAAAAGCAGAGCTGGGGTGAGACTGTACAGCCTAAACTATTCTTCACCCTGGTACATGTGCGTCTCTTTCACACACACAAGAAACAATCATATATTGTGTTTTATTAAACACAATATGACAAGCTTGTGCTGCGGCCAGAGGCCCAGAACAAGAATAAAACCTAAAGACAAGTTAAAGATAAAATCCAGACTGCAGACTTAGGACTGAGAGGTAAAAGAAGTCTTCTTGTTTCACTGTGAGGAAAAGCCCAAACAACCTGATCAGATATCGGCCGATAGCCAATATGGCTGAAATACAAAAACTAATCTAACTATCGGCCCTAAAATATCAGCTATCTCTAGTTTTTTGCTTCGCTCACTGATTCTGCAGAAATCTGTCATGTTTTTCAGTGATATTTTTTTCATGTATTTTTTGTCGTAAGCAGCCTTGTTGGTTTTCATACAGAAGACTATGCACGTCCCTGATTGGCCATCAATCTGTCAGTCACATCCACTGAAATTCAAAAGAGGAACATGGTGGCCAGATATTTTTTATATATCATCTGGATTTTCTTGGCAAATGGTCCCTTGGATGGCTTCAAACTGCTGTATTATGAGTGACTGGTAATTAGCTACCAGGGTAAACTTTGCTTTGACTTGCATCATGCATCAACAAACTGTTCCAGCATGCACTTTCCCTGTCCTGCTCCTCTTTCTTCTCTCTCCTCTCCTCTGTTTTCATCCCTCTTTCAACAGCGCAGCCCCTGAAACATGCTGCAAAGCTCTTGTTTTTGATCTGTAGATCAAACTGCTTTTATGTTAAACGTGAAAGATTCTACTAGAAAATATGTGATAAATGCAGCACTTTGTAAATTAAATGAGACAATTGACTGAAGAATAAAGAATTATAGTTCTGAATTCAGCCTGCTTATTGGTTGAGCTTGGGTGGTCTTCTCCAGTTTCACTTTGTTGTTTGAGAGGTTTGTTGACCATGATAGCATCCAAAATGAATACATGCTGATAAATATGTGTGGAAGGGTTTATGAGAGGAAGCTGTCAGATTTAAAACCTAAGGGTTAGGGTTAGATCGAGGTTTGGGTTTTACAAGCTTCAAACACACTGTTTGCTTTGCTCAGGTACATCCCGTTTGGCATCATGTTCCTGGTGGGCAGTAAGATCGTGGAGATGGAGGACGTAGTTTTGTTGGTGACCAGTTTGGGGAAGTACATCTTTGCGTCAATCCTGGGACACATAATCCACGGATGCATTGTGCTCCCGCTCATCTACTTTGGATTCACCAGGAAAAACCCTTTCAGCTTCCTGTCCGGCCTCATCACACCGTTCACCACCGCCTTCGCCACCTGCTCCAGGTACGGGACTTTGAGTTCAAACTGAACAGAAAGAAAAAATCTACACAAACGATCAAAGGTTTAATACTATTGCTGCACCGATCAGGTTCTGGGATTGAATCTTGTTGCTCCATGTCATGGTTGTGTTTATTATTCAGACTATTTAGTGGCTGTTTTGACCTGGAGCGTCTCATAATGTTTGAAATTGAATTTATGCTATACATTATAATTATTTTACAAAACATGATATGACCCTTTTTGTCGAAAAAATGTCCAAACACATGAACACACTCAGAGAAAACATGTTCAAGTCACAGATGGACTGAATTTTGCTGTTTCCAGGTCCAAGTGTTTTTAGCATAACTAATGACTTTTTGTTTCTAAAATTCTTTTATATCCAATCATTTGTAATCCATAACCTACTATCATGCAGGAAATACATTTTTTGACAAAATTACATAGAAAATCAAATGTGAAACAGCAGAGTGCTCATGAGTTTCTTAGGATGTGTTTCTACAAACCAACTTTTTCCATTGAGCACATTTTGTAAATGCCAAATGTTTTCATAAGAACATGTCCTGAACGAGGTCCATTGCTCTGAATACCAGTGAAAACACTTGAATGTCACATGCATGGTTGGAGCAACAGGTTTTCTTGCAGATCTTCAATATGAAAAATGAACAAAAAATGAAAGTGTAGCTTTTCAAAAGTTTAAGGTACCTTTAAAAGCTAAATTCTGTGCAAAATGTAGATTTGCTGTTATTCTGTCAGGCTCCCAAAGTCTGTTACTTCTAGTCAGACGACTTTGTTAGTGAGATGTTTTTTAGTCCCGAAATTAACCTTTGAACATTGTTTCTAAGTTTACATTTTTCCTCCTCAGCTCGGCGACGCTGCCCTCGATGATAAAGTGTGTGGAGGAAAACAACGGTGTGGACAAACGCATCAGTCGCTTCATTCTGCCCATCGGAGCCACAGTTAACATGGACGGAGCCGCCATTTTCCAGTGCATCGCCGCAGTCTTCATCGCTCAGCTCAACAACCATGAACTCAACGCTGGAGAGATCTTCACTATTCTGTCAGTCTGTCAACATGTGAAGGACTAAACTAAATAACACTGACTCTTTACTTAATATGGAACATAGTTCAATTTGGCATTTTGAGTCTAATCCTTATTTATTTATAAAGCTCTTTAAAAACAAGGTTTACCAAAGAGCTGAAGCAAAAGTACAATACATTTACAAAAAAACAACAAACAAAAAAAAAACCTTATCTGTCAACAGAACAACTCATTGGTTCAAAGCCATAACGAGACTCAGCCTGTCTTACTGTGGACCAGCTCAGTTTAGTTTTGGCGTTAGGAACAGATGGTGCAGCGGATTAGCAGATGTGAGGCCACGAGAGGGTGTGTACAGCCGGAGCAGGTTAGACCAGGGCTGTCAAACATGTGGCCCGGAGATGATTTCTTGTGGCCTACAGGAGGATTTCTGATTATTATTGATAGTGGTCTGCTGATAAAAGCTCGTAACAATTTGAACTGGAGGTCCCAGAATTCACTGCAGCCTGGCTTTGTCTCGTGTGCTAAGTGTGAAAGAGGAACCATACTGGCCAGAATGGAGAATAATCAGTAAGGAAAGGCCACACAGCAAGTTTAGCTCCCAGAGTCATTTACTTTGTACATCTACGGTTAAGGTTAAGGTTAAGGTATACTTTATTGTCCCTGTTGGGAAATGTGTCCTCTGCATTTGACCCTGGATCCTCAGAGCCTCTGGAGCTTCCCTCAGGAGCAGTGATCAGGGACCCATCTCCAGATGTTGTTGCTAGGCTTGGTCAGGACTACCGTAGCTGGAGGATTTTACTCTAACGTGCATGTTATTGGTTGATGGAGAAACCGGAGTGACTGGATGAAAATGCAAACTCCACACAGAAAGGCCTGGGCCTGTGCGGGAGTCGAACCCAGGACCTTCTTGCTGTGAGGCCAGAGCGCTATCCACTCTGCCACCGTGCGCCAGTGATGTTTTGGGCGGTTAAGCCCTTCATCAGACATGAAAAGTCTCCTTAATACACATCAGCGAGGTCACATCACCTGACTCACCTGTTTGTGAAAATGATTAACCTATTAAATAATATTATCCACTGTGCACTCTGTCGCGGTGGAGGCAGCGGTGGAGCAGATAGCGCTCCTCCCTCACAGCCAGAAGGTTGTAGGTTTGACTCCTGTAGTGTGGAGTTATTTGAGTGCATTTTACACAAACTTTAAAATTGGAAGATGAACATACAACTAAAAACTAAACAAAACAGATATGAACCACCTCAAATTCTGCATCATTAGAATGTCTGTGAGAGAAAAAAATCTCTGCCGAGGTTTTGCTCCCCCAACCTGTTTTCCACCTGAGCTAGTGCTTGATAACTCTGGCCTGAGAGATGTGTTGGTGAGAACGATGAGCACTCTACAGGCCCTTCTCACTCTGCGGCTTGGTGTTCCGGTGTGAATAAACCAGCGGTTCATGTTTCCTGGTTATTAATTCCCTGGGAGGCTAGCTCAAATGCCGTAAACTAATTAAAATAATGAATTGACACAAACTGGTTAAATAACAGTCAAACAGTCATTTGCAGCGAGTTCAGAGCTTCACATACGAGGTAAACACCAGGTTTAATGATTTTGTCTCTGAAGCTAAAGCTAACCTGTATTTAATTTATGTATTAGTTTTATCCCTCCAAAAACTGAACTAGCTTTTTACAGAAACACCTTGCCTAGGATGTCATGTATTTTTATCAAATTGTCTGCTTTATATTTGCGCTAATTTACTTTTGTTAGCATTTAGCATATTTTTCTAAACACACAGTCTTTCTCTGGTGAAGTATTTACCTCGTATGTGAAGCTCTGAACTCGCTCCAGTGGTTATCTAGGTGAAATACGCTCAGTGCTTTAAATTTTTTAAAATATTAATTAATATTAGCGCATCTCGGCAAATTCCCCAAAATGAATAAACAGGACAAGAAGGAACTGTCCACAGGTATCACACAAACCGGAGCTAGCATAGCCGCAGTGTGAAAAGGCCTAATATTGTTGACAGAAGTCTTCTATTGGAGATTATTATTGACATTCATGGTGGTATTTGTGCAGAGTCACAGCCACAGCCTCGAGTGTGGGCGCTGCTGGGATCCCGGCCGGAGGAATCATCACGATCGCCATCATCCTGGAGGCCATCGGACTGCCCACCAACGACCTGTCCCTCATGCTCGCGGTGGACTGGATCGTGTGAGTACAATCACTGCTTCACTCTGATCAGTCTCATGGTGATGTGTCAGATGCCCTTCCGTTCACTGGGCTTCTGATTCTTATCCTTGGAGTTGAACATAAGTTTTATCATATTTTCCAAATATTCTACCAGTATTTACAACATGTAAATTCTCCGATTAGCCTCATCATTGTGCTCTCTGTTGGCAGCAACATACAAGAACAATACTAAAATGACCATTATGACTTTATTCATACTTGAGTCATGTTGTTTTTGCAGTAGGAATCTGCATCAAGATTCCCTTGTGTTCTGGAAAATAAGCAGCTCATATGAGAAAAACAGCTAAGTTTTATGAAAAATAAAATGTTTTAGCCTATCATAAATGTATAATGCACAGCTTTGAGTCAGGCACACAGCTGACTCTCACTTTTCATTTCCAAACAACTGTTTTAGGAAAAAAAAAAGCTAAAATGATTAGCTTGGTTTTATAAAATTTCTGTCCAGCCTAAACAAGATGAAATAACATTATGATCCTAAATATATCAAAACTGATAAACACTGCTAATACAGTGTTCCCTCGCTCTATCGCGGTTCATTTTTCCCGACTTCGCTGTTTCGCAGATTTTTTTAGTGCAATTTTGCTTTTTTTTTTTTTACAGTGCACAGTCCTTTAGACGTGCTCTGTAGCGTGCTTTTCTCTCAAACCACTGTTTAGGGATCGTGTGACATGCAGCATTCACAGCAACAGCACAGAAGCTCTTTTAGAAAACTTGAGACAGTTTGGATCATGCAGGGGAAGCTGACCTGACGCTCGGACGTTTCTCCAGGTGAGGATGACTCTTTGAGCTCGTAGTTACAATGATAAGTTTGTTCACGCTGGAACGTCACTTGTGTAGTTCAGAGATGTGTTTGAGGAGCGTGTTGTGACGTCACTAGAGTCCAGATGTGTTTGAGGTGTTGTGACTTCACTAGAGTCCAGATGTGTTTGACGTGTGTGATTCATGGAGGAGCGTGTTGTGACTTCACTAGAGTCCAGATGTGTTTGAGGAGCGTGTTGTGACTTCACTAGAGTCCAGATGTGTTTGAGGAGCGTGTTGTGACTTCACTAGAGTCCGATGTGTTTGAGGAGCGTGTGTGACTTCACTAGAGTCCAGATGTGTTTGAGGAGCGTGTTGTGACTTCACTAGAGTCCAGATGTGTTTGAGGAGCGTGTTGTGACTTCACTAGAGTCCAGATGTGTTTGAGGAGCGTGTTGTGACTTCACTAGAGTCCAGATGTGTTTGAGGAGCGTGTTGTGACTTCACTAGAGTCCAGATGTGTTTGAGGAGCGTGTTGTGACTTCACTAGAGTCCAGATGTGTTTGAGGAGCGTGTTGTGACTTCACTAGAGTCCAGATGTGTTTGAGGAGCGTGTTGTGACTTCACTAGAGTCCAGATGTGTTTGAGGAGCGTGTTGTGACTTCACTAGAGTCCAGATGTGTTTGAGGAGCGTGTTGTGACTTCACTAGAGTCCAGATGTGTTTGAGGAGCGTGTTGTGACTTCACTAGAGTCCGATGTGTTTGAGGAGCGTGTTGTGACTTCACTAGAGTCCAGATGTGTTTGAGGAGCGTGTTGTGACTTCACTAGAGTCCAGATGTGTTTGAGAGCGTGTTGTGCTTCACTAGAGTCCGATGTGTTTGAGGAGCGTGTTGTGACTTCACTAGAGTCCAGATGTGTTTGAGGAGCGTGTTGTGACTTCTCTAGAGTCCAGATGTGTTTGAGGAGCGTGTTGTGCTTCACTAGAGTCCAGATGTGTTTGAGGAGCGTGTTGTGACTTCACTAGAGTCCAGATGTGTTTGAGGAGCGTGTTGTGACTTCACTAGAGTCCAGATGTGTTTGAGGAGCGTGTTGTGACTTCACTAGAGTCCAGATGTGTTTGAGGAGCGTGTTGTGACTTCACTAGAGTCCAGATGTGTTTGAGGAGCGTGTTGTGACTTCACTAGAGTCCGGATGTGTTTCGTCGCTCTTGGCTCTGGAGCCCGTGTGATCCGTGGCTTTGTGGTCGGCTGTGGAGCCAGCGGGACAGGCAACGTGCCAAAAGCAGAGCAGGCGAACAGACACAGCACCGTTCCTCTTTACAGCCAGTGCAGACAGGACGCGATGAGTGGCAAACGCCGCTTGAAATCCCATTCATGTGTATGTGTCTGTCAGCGGAGGTGCGCCTGGTGCCGCTGACAGCCGCATGCACATGAATGGGATTTCAAGCGACATTTACGTTAATCCTGTCTGCACGAGCCTTTTAAGCATCACATAAACGACTCATGCTGTTGTATCTGGCAGTGAATCATGTGTTCAGCCATTATTACCTGTACAAAAGACACTAAACATCAGAACCAGCAGGTTATCAACGGAAATTACTGGTAAACAATGAAGATCACTACTTCGCGGGTTTCGCCTTTCACGGGTTATTTTTGGAACCTAACCCCCGCGATAAATGAGGGACCACTGTATTATTCTAAAACTGACTTTATTTATTAAACTACAAATTAGACATTTTTAAATATATAATTTGGTGTTAATCTTATGCATCTAAACCAAAATACCACAACATGTGCAATATTGTACAGTACAAAAAAAGCTATTTATTGAACTTTGTGTGTAAAATGCGATCAATCGTGATAATCGCAGCTCAAGCTTGTGATTAATAGCGATTAAAAACTTGAATCGCTGCCCAGCTCTAAACATAACATATGACTATATGACTAAACATATGACAAAAGACAAAATCTTTCTTTATCTGACCCAAACTGTGCTTAAAAATGTTAAAAAGGTAAGGGAATTTAAGAAAAGACAATGTATACAGAAACTGAGTATCAATTTGTTTTTTTGTTTTTTTAATCTAAAAAGGCAGATTAAACCAATTATTTGGTCACAAATCTTTAGCTAACTCTATCCTTTTAGTTGCTGTACAGTGTAAGTGCTTCTAATGTAAATAAAAGTATCAGTTATCTAATATACATTTTGGTTGACAAAGACTGCTTTGACCAAATAATCGACTAAAGAACTCGTAGATGTTGTGATTACATAGAGTCCTTTTTGAAAATGTCCAAGGAAATATTTTTGGGATGCGTGGAACTGCAAGTGTTTACTTGATCTACATTTCAAAGCCAAGACATTTTCTTTTATTACTTACACAATTGCCACAAAAGCCATGTAAAGCTAAAAAGTCTGACCCAAACAGGTAAAAGAGGGCAACCCTGACCCTTTTATATGACATGAAAAGTGCCCTTTAACAGAGAAAGGAATGTTTCTCTAAAAGCTCTTCTTCAGGATATAGACTTTAAAAACAAACAGGTGATAGAACAGAACATAAGAAAGATGTATTGTCATTGTCACAGAGTACAACAAAAGAACGTTTTGGAATGATCCTGTGGGGCCGCCACTGGCTCTTCTAAACATAAAAAATGAACAGATGAGAACATTTTTAAACAGCTAGAAGGAAATGAGAGAAACACAGTAAAGTCTTTCCTCATTTATTCTGGGTCGTGTGCAGCATTATCAATCCAGAATGTTTCTATTTGGGCAAGAACTCTGACTCTGTTTCCAGCGCTGATGTTTTTTTGGAATTACAGCACAAAGTTGACTAATGTTAGTGTTTCCCAACAGGATAGTTAGGATTATTAGTTTGGATCCCGGGTCATTCCAACATAAAAGTGGCGCAGGAGCAGTCCAGTTTGTCGACTACATGTGTGGTATTGGAGTCACAGGTTCACAGCTCCTGCACTATGTGACTACATTTGCTGCGGCTGCCATTACGGCAGTGAAGCTGCTGCTGATTGGGAAGAAACCTTAAATTTAGCTTCTGCGGTTTATCTTTGGTATTAAATTAGGCCGTAAACAATCGTACATCAAAAAACAATAAACATTAGCGACCATTTTGTGGCCCGACTCATGAGTTTAGAAACATAAATCAGGCTCTGAATCTGTCATTTCTGTTCATCTGATTCACTTTCACCTTCTTCTCTCATTCAAACGTTTCTCTGATGATGTTTGACTCTTTGACCCTTTAAACAATCTGATCTGAGACTAAAGTGAAAACCCTTCTCTCAGGTCACTGGACAAACTCCTGAGAATCATTTTAGTTTAACTTTAGTTTGTGCTTTTATTAAACTACAAATCATACAAAGACTGACTTTTCTCCTCACACTGCTCTCTGCTTATCTAATAAACTAATTAAACATGAATATGCCAAAACACAATCAGAACGAATATTTTTAAATCAATACATTTGCAGCTTAGTCAATGTAAATCTGACTCATTTCTAGTTGGTTTAGCACAAATCCACTTTTTTGGTCCAAAAGGCGTCTGTCAGCTGTGGAAATGACCTGACCTTCCTCTGTCTTTGAACATATTTAAGTCCCAATGGGCAAAAGAATCCTTTATTCTGTAAAGTCTGAGAACTTTCCGCTGTTGAACTCAATGATATGGTCCCTGTCGGCTCGAGGACACGTGGTGCATGCTGGGAGAGCGCTAGGGCTATTGGCCTCTAGCATCCTGGAGGGTTGTAGTTCACTTATTACAATGAAAGTTGTGTTCTTTGTCTTGACAAATGGTTGTTAACAGTCGGTGCTCTCTACGTGACGAGTTGATGGTTTTTGTGTTTGATGAGCACCTGATTGTTGCATATTCTTGTTTCTGATATATTTTCTTATGTTCAGTGACCGCACAACCACAGTAGTGAACGTAGAGGGCGACGCGCTGGGAGCTGGGATCCTGCACCACATAAACCAGCAGGAGCAGAAGAAGAATCAGGAGGAGCAGCAGAAACACGAAGAGGAGCTGTCGGAGGTGCGAGTCCAGGCTGTGGCCAACACTGAGGCCCAAGAGGAAACATCTCCACTGGTCACACATCGAAGCCGGAGCCAGGAGGGAGCCCAGAAGCCATCGAGTCTGTCCTCTGAGCTCAAATCCTGGTCTAACGTCGGAGAAGATGCTTCTATAGCCAGTCAGTGTTTTCTGTTTAAAGGACCATAAGTAAGATGCATAGCTAGTGGTTTAGAAAATGTTTGAATCACAGATGAATTTGTGTTGCCAGTGTGTGAAATGACCCATATTTTGAATCTTAAGTAGCTATCGACCAATCAGGAACCAGGTTTGTTATGATTCATGGTTAATCACCTGATAATAAGTAACTGAGACATTTGATTCTCTGTCATGGTTCAGCATTAAGAGTGAATTTGAGATTTTAGAAAGTGAGTAGAGATGGATGAGAACTGTGTGGAAACAAGCCTATCACAGACATGTTCCTGACTCATGGTTCAAATTCATCTTCAATAATTTATTTAATTGACCTTTATTTAACCAGGAAGTCCACTGAAATTCAGAATCCTTTTGCAGGGAGCCTGGGAAGGGTCAGGGAGGCATTAATGACATGTTTTAGCTCTAAGAAACCAAACTGGCAACCCAAATGAGAGAGTCTTGTGAGGCTCATTCTGCTTTCTGATTGGATAATTCTAAAGGGAATCAAAGGCCAAAAGGGAAATAACAAATTTTTACTTTTTGATTCAAAAATAATTCATATTTACAATGACTTACTGTAAAATTCATAATACATTTGAATATATTTCAGGTTTGTGAAATTTGCAATCAAAACCTAGGGTTTCTTTAAAGAGACTTTTATGATTGTTTATGTTGCTAATGGCCTTTAAACTTACTTTTGTATCTTGTCTTTGGCATGTTTTACAAGTTATGCCACTGAAAACAGACTTTTCATCAGTCTTCAGGGTTTACAACGCCATCTAGTGAGGAAGGTCGGACTGCTGCCAGGACCCTAACCCTACCCAAACCCTCGCCCTAACCCTACCCAAACCCTTGCCCTAAACGTACCCAAACCCTCGCCTTAAACGTACCCAAACCCTCGCCCTAAACGTACCCAAACCCTCGCCCTAACGTACCCAACCTCGCCCTAACGTACCCAAACCCTCGCCCTAAACGTACCCAAACCCTCGCCCTAAACGTACCCAAACCTCGCCCTAAACGTACCCAAACCCTCGCCTAAACGTCCCAAACCCTCGCCCTAAACTAAACGTACCCAAACCTCGCCCTAAACGTACCCAAACCATCGCCCTACTAAACGCCCTAACGTCCCAACTCGCCCTAAACGTACCCAAACCCTCGCCCTAAACCGGGGTCGGCAATACGCGGCTCTAGAGCCGCATGCGGCTCTTTGGCGCCCCCCTTGTGGCTCCCTGGAGCTTGTCCAAAAAATATAAAAGTGGAAAATTGTGTGAACATATTTTTTGTTTTAATATAATTTGTGTAGGAGGAAAAATATGTCAAACACTTACAAAGTTTTCCGATGCTGATTAACGTGTAGAATAAATGTTTAATTTCAACATTTCTGTCAACGAAGGTTTACGTCGGGCCATGGACCCAAAAGCGAAAAGAGAGAGACTGAACAGCGATTCAACAGTTTTTGGACCAAATCATTTGCTTTCAATGCAAATGTAGAAGTTTTATCGCAACCAGGGAGGTAACAAGCGGGGAAGCTAGCTGTTCATTGACGATGAGGACTCGAGATCAACAACAAGCAGCGCGGAGGAAAAGCTACCCAAAGAATGAATGAAGGACTGTTTTTAATGCACGAAGACACAAATAACACGTGGAGTTCGTGAAAAATAAACTGGATTTAGCAGAAAGAGATGTGTGGGACTGTGCGTCAGGTAAGAGGCTACACTCCAGTCACATCGCGCAGAAAGTCAAATGGATATAGTACTTGTTGCAGATGATTTAGTGACACTTCAAGAGCTGATTTATGCAAAGTTTAGTCATGTTTTGATCTGCGTCGTGTAGTTTTACCTACAGCCCTTGGCCTCTGTGTAATCTTAAACAGGAGCAGGATGGACAAACGTGTCCCGGTCTGTTTGTGGTGTCTAATTATGTAATTAATTACCACCCAAAAGTGCCACTTGTAGTCCGCGGTGCGATCTATACGTGTTTTTCCCTCCTAACAAACGTATTTTGGCTTGTGTAACTTACATTTTGGAGCAACTTGTATAACGTTAATCATGAATGTTCATTTTGTTACATTTTGATAACAGGTTGTTAAGCTAATAGGCCTATAGACACACAGCATGTGTTGTATTCACTGTAAGACTGTTATAAGGCTTTTAATTTTTTGCGGCTCCAGACAGATTCAGTTTTTGTTTTTTTTTGGTCCAAAATGGCTCTTTGAGCATTTTGGGTTGCCGACCCCTGCCCTAAACGTACCCAAACCCTCGACCTAAACGTACCCAAACCCTCGCCCTAAACGTACCCAAACCCTCGCCATAAACGTTTTCCTAAAGTTACCCACTCTCTAAGCTTAAAAAGCGTCCCTCTGGACCTGAGTATCTAGAACTCCATCAATGGGATGTTCCTGTTTTGTACCGGAACGTTCCTTTTTGGCCCAAGTTGGATGATATTGCATCTACTGGCAACAGTAGAACATAACCATGGGGAAATGAACAAAAGCATTGCACAAACATGCATTTGTAGTGAATCTCATTAGATCACTACTCAAAACAAGTCTGGAGTTCAGAAAACAAAGTGATGGAAGTATTTTCCAGAGTGTAAGTTGCACAAGCCAAAAATTATATATATTAGGAGAAAGAAAATGTTAAAACGTTGCATAATAAAATGCAGAAATCTGAGTCATAAATCCTAATTTTACTAAATCATTTACAATCAGAGGCGGTTCTGGCCTGCATGACTCCTGGGCGAACAAGCTCCTCTGGCGCCCCCCAAACCCCCCTAGCCCGCCCCGAGGCCGTTGGAATGCCGCTTGCGGCTTTAATTATTTTTACAATTATTGTATATCCACATCTGTCAAAAAGTGGTAACAATCTGTCAGTAATATGTGATTTTTAATAATCAAATTGAACTCAGCAGCATTACAGCTTCTGAACCTTCTTCTTGATATTAAAATGGAGAATTAGTGTGCTAGCCAGGCAGGCTAAATAATAATTATGACAGTTGGGCAAAGTCATTATACCTTTATCCTTTTTTCTCTTATTCTTCTTTTTTTTTTAAACTGAGTACCTGAGGGTTTTGACCGTCTCATTGCCAGTGTTGGGAGTAACTAGTTACTTTTGTAACTAGTTACTGTATATTCCACTTTTCAGTAACTAAGTAGTGTAACTCATTACTTGTAAAAATGTTGTTGTTGTTACAGTTACAATCTGAGTAACTCAAGTTACTTTCATATAAATTAATTGCTTTTATATTCTATTGAAAATGACACTACAGGACCAAAACACCACTAAAATACTGTCTGTCGACTTAAAGGTGAATAAAACATATGAGGAAAATGTGTTGTGACATCACATTTCCATAAATTAACCAGTAATCAAGTGTAAATGTAACAGGATTAGTGTTGTATAATGTCTTAACAAATGTTTGATTACCTCAAAGTAACTCAAAGGAGTGTAACAGTAATATTGTAATACAAATGTATTACATTTTTCTCCTTGTAACTAGTAATATATAATGTATTACAATTTTAAAGTAACTTACCCAACACTGCTCATTGCACATGCAAATGAAAAATTTATGACTGAAGAGACGACTAGCGTTTCCACCTCCTTGTTTTTAATGCGCATTAAGAAGTATCGAATAAGTCCTGGGAGGTGGAAACGGCAAATATCACATTTAGAATCCCTAATGCGCATAAAAGTTTATACGCTCTCTAGAGGTGGATTTGTTTTATGCGCATAACGGATTAAGCGAATTTTGAAAGCTGGAAACGCAGTTTTATTTGTTTGCATTAACTCGTGTTTATTTATTCGCATTAACTCATGACGCAAATTGAAACCCACGGGACCCCCGGGTTACATACCTGCTGCAGCAGCTCTGGAGGAGGGACTTGGGGATAAACAAAGCCAAAATAATCCACACAGACTGAGTTGTTTTGTCCAAAATGCTGCAGACACGCAGCACCGTTACACCAGAAAAACAAAACATGTTTGCTGAGGTCCGCCGATCAAAACTAACCCGGAGAAACACAGCGCTGTTTGATCAAAAAACTCCGTGAAAGTTTATGTTTGTCCAACACTGCGGTGATTCAGAGCTCGTCCTTTCCACGGCGGAGGATTTGTGTTAAAATAAAAACAGCGACTTTTATTTTCGCTGTTAAACAGATCCATTGCATTAATAAAGTGATAACCGGATAAAGTTTGCAGAAGACGGAGCAGTCTGCCGCTAACAACTTAATATTGAAGAATCTGCGGCTGTGGGAAAAAGTGAAACCAAACAGACTGTGCACGTGGCGCCCTCTGCAGGATCAGCGGTGTTATGACACAGCTCATGACCAAGAACTGTTTGTGAAGGGACGCGGCCGCCAGTAGAGGGTGCTGTTTCTCCTGGTATAGCTTGACCTGTTAACTGTACATTCGTTTGCATGCGTCCTGCGGCGCTGATGAAGGACTTTTGACTTTTTTTTCTCGGCAAATGCCGCCCTGGGCGGCTGCCCACCTCGCCCACCCCAAAAACCGCCACTGTTTACAATAAGCATTGCGTCCATTTAACAGTGCGTTTCTTACCTGAAACAAAGTTCCACACATCTTTTTCTGCTAAACTCCAAGTGTTATTTTTGTCTCTTTGTGCATAAAAAGCATTCATTCCTGGAGAAAGTTTTCCTTGCGCTGCTTCTGTTGATCAGCGTTTGTCCCTGGTCAAGAGAACAAATCCTTTTGAAATCAGACTGAATCAACTCTCTCCGTCTCGTTGTTTTTGTCGCATGAAGCCTTTTGTACTCTCATGAGCAAGAGGTAGAGACCTGCACGGGATTAGATTTTCATGACCGCTCCCGCCCGATCCCGAAGCATCCGTGTGCCTGCCGCCCGAGAAACCCCCGCGGGTCCGTCAGGTCCCGACTTTTTTTTTTTTGGTGACACGGAGATTGCGTGGCGGCCCCAGGCATAACAACATGGACACAAATGACTAAACTCTCAATAACTCTGCATCTAGACTTAAAATGATTAGGCACCAGCCTAATAATCTGCAACAAGGCAATTATGTTTGTTTTACACATTCAATCATAAAGCCATGATGTCTGTGTATTTCTGACCTGAAATACAAAGCTCCTCACACCTCCAGTTTCTGCTAAACAAACACTTTACTTGCCCAAACACCATGTGTATTATTTCCATCTCTTTGTGCGTAAAAGCCAGCATTCAGTCATTCCTCTGGGAAAGCTTTCGCCCATGTTGCGGCTGCTGCTGGCGCGAGGACGCTGCACAGATGATACGTACGTAATGCACGCTAGACTAGGAAATACAGCAACGAGTTTACGTGTCTGCACCTCGCAGGTGTCCGTGTTGCGTCTCTCTGTTGACCAACAGCGCGCACAAAGCGGTATTTCTTTCTTGCCACGTAATATTTTTAAGACAGTGGAGAGAGCGCAGTCCGGTCGGGACCCTAGGTGTTTGGCAACGTTAAAACCGCCCGATCCCGAGGGTTTGCTCATGAGTCCCGTGGGTCCCGCGGGAATTGCAGGTTTCTAGCAGGAGGTTTCCTAAATATGAGCTCTGCACGTGTGCAAGTGTCTGCTCAGCAGAGGCGTCTCACTGACAGAACCTCGCTGCATCTGAGTCCGGTCAGGACCTGTCATATATGAATATGTATATTGACAAATTCACTTTGTTTTTATATACAGGTCACACTTGAGTATAAGGCTGCACTCACACTGGCACAACTGAACCGTGCCCAGGCCCGAAGGTCCCTACAGGCGCCGGTTCTGTCTCTGGCGCGGTTGGAGGAGGTTACTCATGTACACGCACGCACAACTTTAGCTGCAAGCTCATGTGTGACTGCTGATGTTTGTCACAAAAAGAGAGAAACTCTGCACCAAACTCCGTGAATATATGCACTTACCTTGAAATATCACTGTGACCCGGAGAGAAAAGTGAAGTCTCTTGTTTGTGGTTTTTACTGCTCCACGGGTAAAACTCGACTCTGCCTCGTTAGATCAAAGACAGAACGGAACGCAGGACTTATTTTTGCCGTTACAGTGGCATTAGCACCTCACGCTTGGTCCACTCTCAGCGCGACATGTAAACAAACGGCGCTAGAGGATGACGTCACCGGCCTGTGACTCGGATCGTTTATGCAAGTGTGAGTGCGGGCCGGCGCAGACCAGAGAATTTTCTGCAATCGGGCTTGAGCGCGACATGATTACAAAGCCCTAGTTGAGTGCGCCCTAAGACTATGAACAAACGCGGTACCTAGATCTGAAAAAGTGACATCTGAGGCTCCAAGGAAACTGGTTCAATAAAAAAGAGTCAATGAAGATAAATACAACCACAGCCATGTTATTCAAAAGCAAAGTGTTCATACAGGATAAAAACTTAAAATGTGGCTTTTAAAATTCCCAAACACACATCCACTCCTTCAGTTACGTGTTGATTTTCTGATGTGTTCAAGTGTTCAAAACGTCGTCAGTGACACTAACACTAACACTCACTACACTTTCACCGACAAATTCATTTTAAAGATGCAATGTGTGACTTTTGATCCTTTTTGCCATTTAAAATTCTTTGATGCTCTTGTGTGAAACATAAACCACAAAATGAAGCAATTCTGTTCATTATATCATAAAACTTATTTATCTCCATTCAGATTGTTCCAATCATGCTTTATATTTATGTGATCATCTGTGTGTGTTGTGATTTTAATATTTGTGAAAAGTTTTGTAATCAATGCTTTTTAAGACATACTTACAGACTGTATGAATAATCTCAGCATCATTACTTTAATGGCTGGAACTGGAAGTGTCCAAAGGAGTAGCTCAGGGTTCTGTTTTAGGCCCATTTGTGTTCTCCTTCATTTGTCCAAACTCATACATGAGGCTGCAACAGTTAACCTACTGTTACCAGTCGACTTTGAACATAATCTCAGTGGGATCATCACAATTGTCGAGCACTACAGATTCTAAAACAAAAACAAAATTACATTTTGTCACAAGGGCAAAAGTGTAAAAAAAGCTTTATTTTTGTGTACATTTTATTTTTAAATCTTGTGCATTTAGATTCAGTCTTCAGATACAAATCCATGTTTGTTTGTTAAAATAGTAATACATGTTTCACATGCTACATGTACATGCTCACCACAAATGGTTGGTAGATTAACAGCTGTTAGCTAAACGCTAACAGTATAAATAAACAAACTTCCTGGATTTTAGTGAACAAACTGTCTGATCACACAAGGCCAACACTTTTCACCCGGACCGATCCTTTGTGCTGAGGGAAAACTCATTTGAATAGATCCAGTGGGATTTGGAGTTCACCAGTGAACCGCACGAGACCCACGTTTGGAGCTGGTGTTGGTCCACTTCAGCCAGACGCTATGTGAACGAACTTAAAGAAACTCCAAACTGACAATTCAAATGGGAGAAACGAGCTGCAGGACCTAATGTGGTGGCAGTTCTATTATCAGACACAAACCTGCTATTATCAGGCTTATCGATGAAGCCTGGCTGAAAGAGAAGTGCAACATTTACACTCATTAGTTGTAACATTCTTCCAGCGCTCTCACTCAGCAGTAAGTCTGTAATGTGGCGAATGCTTGTCTCATGCAGCATCACGTCTCCTAAACTTTGCAAAATGAAGAAACTCAACTCAAACGTTCATGAGACGACACAACAGTGGTCTGCCCTTTGTCTCGCACAGCGCCACCACAGGCCGGGAGGTGTCTGAAAACTTCCTCTCATAAATCCTTCCACACATGGGTAATACTGACACCTTTTCATTCTGTTGCAATTATGACTTCTAAACATCTTTTTACAAACAACACAGTGAAACTGAAGAGGAGCAGTCAAACACAGCCAATCAGAGCGCAGCATTCTTTCTTATTCAGTTCACAGGACTCAGTGCTGCATTTATTAGACTTTTTAGTGCAAAACACAAAGTTGACTCATTTACAAGTGAAAAAGCTGGTTACACCATCTTGAATCAGTTTGTTTGAAACAATGTTTCAACTTTTAGCGCCAAGCAAAGCAGTTTAGTGATTTTCAGCCTAATTTAATCTTCAAGTAAATGTTCACTTACTGTTTGTGGAGAAACTGTGCATTTGCTCTGTTTACAAATGCATTATCTGCTCCAGCTCAGATCAAACATTAACTTTGCCCACGTCACGCTGACAATTTGGCCCACATTTTCCTTTTGGAGACGCTCCGAAATCCCACTGACTTGTGTGACCTTTGAACTCTCGGAGAAGGTGTAGACACGTATTCAAACAAAACACTGTCACTCTCTCTGCTTTTGCTTTTACTAAAATAGTTATAACATTCATATATGCATACACTGCAAAAAATCTGAAAAGTTTGGGTTTATCTCCAGTGAAATAATCCTTTCTTGATTCGAACATTTATGTTTTAAAACAGATACAAATATATTATTATTTTTTTTTTATCTAGAAGGTAAATCAGGAGAGAACATCTTAAAAAAGTCACATGATCTTAGTAAGACTGGGTGGGTCTTATTAAGTGAAAACATCTAAAAGTCTTTTCCTTTAATGCAGTTTGTGTTTCACTTGGCTAAACCAAACATGCAAAGTGACATGAACATAAAAGATGACATTGTCAGACATAATACCAGAAGTGTGACTGACCTTAAAGTCAATGTGCAGGACTCACTCACTCACTGCGGTGTTAATGATGAACTAACTGGTCTGTGTCCCTCAGAGGAACAGTATTGTAAAGGTTTTGGTCTTGGTCTTGTTCTTGTCAGGAGGTTTGGTAACATCAACATAAAACACATCAGACTTTGTTTCATAGTAAAGCACAAGGAAGGACATAGTACAAAAATCAAACAAAATACATTTTCAAAGGTCCTCTGCAGATGCCGGCCTAGTCTTGGGTCCCAGACCGGTGGTTTTGGACCCCTGATACATACTGTATTATTAAATGATGATGTTGGACTGAATTGAACTTTCCTTTTATTTCAGATCATCTTTGAAATATACTTTCATCACCAGAATGTTCATATTATGTTTGTTTTAGTTTAAGAAGGACACACTGGCTTTGACTAATGTTTTGGTAGTTTATATTGCCAGAAGGTTTTTTGTGTAGAATTGGATGTCTTGGATTGTTCTCATGTTTAAAGGTGCACTCTGGAACTTTTTCACCCAAATCTATCTCTGAGTCTCAGAAGATCAAACTACAGAGTCTGATCAGAAGTGAAAACTTCTCCAAACTAAAGAAAAACACAATCTCATTTGTTTTGGTAAATCGAAGGATCGGTAAAGCTGCTGTTTAGACCTTTGACACATTTAAGGTTCTGACCTTTTCTCTGTAAAAGCTGAAGGTCACTGAGGACCGAAAATTATTTCTCTAAAAAGTTTAGGCAGAGGTAATACAAAAGTCCAATTACAATTGTTGTCAGTTCCAGTAAACCTGATTCTGATTGGTCCAGAGGATGTTCTGACTCTAAATAACAGACACAAAGAGTTTGTTTTTGATACTGAAGTATACTGAGTGGGACGGCCCTTCGAGGGGACGCCGGAATGAGACGGAACTGTGCAGAAAGTTACACAGTGCACCTTTCACTTTCTTCTAGCTGAACTCACAAACATGCTAAGATACTTTTAGAAGATCTGAAAACACTCCGCAGTCAAACAGGTGCTCGCATTTCAATCTTTTCATAGTTCAAATCTTTCAAATGTTTACTCAAACTGTCTTTTTATTGTAATTCTATAAATCTTTGTTGTATTCATGTCAAAGCAAAACTTCAACTGTGACATAATGTGTTCTTTTGAACTTAACGAACCGTGCCAAAGTTGATTTTGAATTAACCGAAGTTTAATGACATTTTGTATTTATTCAAAGTATTTTTGATGCTGGTTGTATTAGTAATGTTCCATCGCTGAAATACTTTCTGTTTCTCCTGTTTTTTGTATAGTTTGATCATCCTGTGAAACTGTCTGTCTGATGTCGCTCTGCTGGGAAAATAAACGTGTTTCTTAGGCTCCTTCCGAATTCATCAATTATCCCATAGCCACTAGCCACTTAAGCCAAACCGGATGCACGTGACCACACGCCATATTAAGAGCCGTTCGAATTGAGCAACTGGAGTTAGGAGTTAGGAGCTAGGAGCCTCTATGCTAACTAACTTGGCTCCTTTAGCATAGGAACCTCTGATGCTAACTTACTGCCCGGTAAGGAGCTAGTGGACATCCCACAATGCACTGCGCAGCTCGCTCCGCAAATAAATGGATATTTATGACAATATATGATCTGTGAATGATGAGTTTGTAATGAATGAAAAGTTTTACTGCCTCAGACTTTAGACGCACATTACATAAAACAAACTTTATAAAGTTTACAAATATAAGGTTTTAGTGCCACATCGCCTTCACTAAATGTATTGCCACATCTCTTAACACTATTTATGTGTGAAGAAGCCACAGGCTCATTTGCATAAAGTCCACTCTGGCAGCGGGAGAAGAGAAAAGGGGAGACACGCTGCTGCTGCTGCTGCTGCTGCAGCTGCAGACAAAGAAGGATTACTGGAATATATTTGTCTTTTATCTCACAGTTTGATGATGGTGAGTCTATTTTATTTATTCTGTCCTGTGCTGTGCATATATAGGCCTACTGTTTATGATGAAACGTGTTGTTGAAGCTTCGTGTTTAAACTTTTTACAAAGATGGCTCAGTCTGAGGTTTATTGCAGTATTTTTATTAAACAGCAGCAGATTCATGCACAAATGTGTTGTTTCTGTAACTCTCGTGTCATTCATATCAGCGCAGTAGGTGCGTGTCTTATAGTCCGCTGGTGGATGTTGTAGTTTTTCATAAACAGCTGTAGAGTCACGTGATTTCCCTCGTTGTTTCCCGCCGCTGGTTAGGACGTTCAGATTCACCAAGCAGAGCTAAGAGCTCTTCTCTCAGCTGTCTAGTGCTCTTACTGTTGACCTCGTGGCGACCTCCACTGGTAAGGAGCTAGAGGCTAGGAACTAGAAGCTAGTGACTATAAATTAGGGCTATTCGGAACCAGGTTAGACTTGGAAATGCCTTTTTGTTGCAGTACGTTGTGGTGCTCAGTAGATGGCGCTGTTGGTTAAACTCAGCTCCTGCACAGCTGCCATTGATCACTCTTTGTCCTAAGATACTTCATAAATGTGTATTTATTACAATGATATCTTTTGTTTAAGCTCAGCGCAATCACATATTCATTTAGTTTTATCATTTAGCATTTATTTAAAAAAACAACAACACATGATTGGTCAGGTAAAAAGTCCTTTTTGATTACCACCTGAAACCAGAAATGCTTCATCCTTAGACCGTTGTACATCATAAAGTCGAATATTTGTGCTTTAGCAGAGGTACAGTTACTTCAGTCATGCTCAAACTCCTTGAGTAAAAGTCACACTGCCAAGAGTCCAGATGTGGGCAAACTGCGGCCCAAGGGCCAGATGTGGCCATCCACCTGTTTTAATCAGGCCCCAGCACAAGTGTGAGTGAGCTGTGTGTTCTGTGTACAGACGACAATAGTAATAATAAGAATGGAACAAGAACTCTGCTCTGCCGCTGTTAGGTTAGTAGTTTTACTTCAGATATTCAGCACACTTTCATTTCTTTAGTCTTTTAGATTAGAATATAATCTGGCAATCCCAAAGCATGGAATCTAGATTTAAAACAGTCTAGAGATATAGTTAAAGTTGGTTTGTTTTACTGCAAACATAATTAATCATGTGATAAATACATAATTGTGATTTTCACTCGTTAACTTGTTCACAAAGCACTTGAAAGTACAGATACTTCTAGAAAAATTGAAGATGTAAAAGTCAAAATGTCTCGTAGAGTTTTTTATACTCAAGAGTACAGATATTCAAGACAAATACTTTGTTACTTTATACACACTCAGATGAATCCATTCATATTGTTTTTCAGTTCAAGAAGCAGATTAAAAACACAAGGTTCACAGTGTGTCTTTAACATGAGCATAAAAGTGAATGAATGCCAAAAAGATCAAACATTCAAACTAAACAGTGTTGGGTAAGTTACTGTACAATTGTAATACATTACATATGACTAGTTACAGAGATAAAAATGTGATACACTTGTATTACAATATACTGTGAGTTACTTTGTACAACACTGTTACATTTACACTTGATTACTGATGCGTTTATGAAAATGTGACGTCAGAATATTTGGTTCACCTTTTATTTTAGTGGTGTTTGATCCTGAAGTGTTGCTTTCATTAGAAATAAAAGCAATTCATTTATATGAAAGTAACTTGAGTTACTCAGATTATAACAGTAATATATTATCAACATTTTTATAAGTAATGATATGCTCTAACTGAGTAGACCTACTGTAGTAACAAAATAGTTATTGCACAAAAATATATATAATAATAATAATAATAATAATAATAATATAATAATAATAATAATAATAATAATAATAATAAAAATAAAAATGCAGCTTAAATGCAGATGTACAGTTTGCACTAAAGGTTTGTGATTAAAGGTATTACGTGTAATAATGCACCCGAGCAAATCCCAGCGTTTTCCCTGGAGTAGTGTAGATTCCCACGCCCGTGAAGGCTCGTGCCTCCAGCCGCAGGTTGTTAGCAGGACGCGGCTAAAGCGGGCTAACGCGGACTAAAGCGACAGCTCCAGGACGGTACCGAGCACCGGGGATGTGCTGCTGTTTGTAACGGACACCGGGGACTGGCAACGACCTACGGGCTTCAGCTCAACCGTGGACATCACTTTACGTCCCGAACATCACCATGACGACGCGTTCGGAGCGAGAAAAAGCGCAGAAACTTAACGAACAACATCAAGCCATTCTGTCCAAACTACTCCGAGAAGAGGAGAATAAGTACTGTGCAGACTGCGAGGCGAAAGGTGAGACCAAGTGCTTCTGTTTTGACGCTAACGTGCTGGTTTTGTGCGCAGAAACGTGCAGGTGACACGAGCAGGAGCCGCGATGTGATGTGATGGAGACGTGTTAGGAAAACGTGAAATATTCTGTATTTAGTTCCGTGAAATGTGTAAAGTTGTGAATGTGAGCTGCTGAGTTGAGACGATCAGATGTGTGACTGAACAGGAGGAATTTAGGCGGAATGAATAATTCTGAGATGCACCTGACAGCGTAAAGTACGTAAACAGAGGAACGGGTCACTTCCGTATGTGGCCTTCAAAATAAGAGTGGTTCATAGCGTTCATGTAGGCCACTTTTCTCTTCTGTTTTCTTTGGAGTAACAACATTCTTCTGGTAGGCCTACTCAAACAAAGGATAGGTCATGTCAAACTGTCAATAATTTGGAAGCTTGAATCGAAGGAATAACCTTTGTCAGTAAAAACATGATTTGGAGGGAAGTCAACTTTGAGGCAAAATATTGATATTTAAATTATCTACACATTTTCGATTAAACGGAGCATATATATTGAAAGTGTGTTTTTTCATTTATATTCATAAAAATCATTGATGTTTAGTTTTTGAATGAAAAGTGTCTATACTGTTGTACGCTTCTATTCAGCCTCATGTGTTGATAGACAGTTTTATGGATCTCACAGGGTTACCACCACCAAGTGTGGTAGTCAACCTGAGGCTCCAGGTGTGGCCATACCAGCTGCCAAAGCCTCATCCTGTCAGATCTCAGAAGCTAAGCATGTTGAGCCTGGACAGTACTTGGATGGGAGACCACTGGAGGAACCTCCGGAGCCACAGTGGGACAAACAGGAGAAACTCACTGTTGTGTCCTTAGGCAAGACACTTCACCCACATGGCCTAGTCTGGTTCTGGTGTGAGTGTGAGTGTTGGTGGTGGTTGGAGGGCTAATGGCACAAAATGACCGCCTTGCTTCCGTCAGTCTGCCCCAGGGCAGCTGTGGCTACAATAGTAGCTTACCACTACAGAGTGTGGGATGAATGAATAATGCAGAATGTGAAGTGTCTTTGGGTGTGTTGAAAAGCGCTGTATAGTGTAATGCATTATGATGATGATGAAGATGATGATGATGACGATGATGATGACGATGATGATGAAGATGATGACGATGATGATGACGATGATGATGATGACGATGATGATGAAGATGATGACGATGATGATGGTGATGATGACGATGATGATGGTGATGATGATGATGATGATGATGATGATGATGACGATGATGATGATGACAATGATGATGATGACGATGATGATGGTGATGATGACGATGATGGTGATGATGATGACGATGATGATGATGATGAAGATGATGATGATGGTGATGATGATGATGAAGATGATGATGACGATAATGATGATGATGATGATGACGATGCTGATGATGATGATGATGATGATGAAGATGAAGGTGTTTAGGTGGATCTCCTCTGCTGAGCTGCTCCTGGGCTTCACAGACCCTCCCTGTGAAAAGCGCTATACAAGTAAAGATTAGTGATACACTGCCTTGAACAGATTAAACAAAACTGAATCACTTCTGCAGATAGTGTCTTTTAATAATGTTAAATATCTTTGTGATAATCCCTTGATTATAAATGTCTGTCTCACACCAGATTGGTTTACCTCTAATAGGCCCTTCTCACTCTAAACCAGCGGCTCGTTGTTTCCGGTCAGTTCATTCCCTCAAATGCCGTAAACTAATTATAATAATGAATTGACACAAACTGGACAAGTGACAGTCAGACAGTCATTTGCAGCGAGTTCAGAGCTTCACATACGAGGTAAATACTTACACACACCTCGTATGTGAAGCTCTGAACTCACTGCCAGTGGTCATCTAGTTGAAATCCGCTCACTGCTTTACATTTTTTTAAATATTAATTAATATTTGTGCATCTTGGTAAATTCCCCAAAATGAATGAACAGGACAAGAAGGAACTATCCACAGGTATCTCACAAACCGGAGCTAGCATAGCCGCAGTGTGAAAGGCCTATTGAGGTCTCCACATTATTAATCTGGACAAACAGTGAACGATGACGATGAGCCTTTGAAGCGGATTGGTCAAAGCTCAATATCTTTATCTCCACAAGTTTTTCTCTGTCGAGCACACTGCATCCAGCTCAAACCCTGCTAGAATCTAAACTCGAAATAATCACAAGAAACATGTTTTTAATACTTACAACATGTTCTTAAAGTTTAATTACCAAACAGACATGAAACAAATTGATTGTTAGTTGTTTTATTTAAAAAATAAAAAATCTGGCATAGTCTCTTTAAATAGTTGTTTAAAGAGATTAGGGAATTATAATAATAATATAATAATAACAATTATTATTGTTATTATTATTATTATTATTATCTACAAAACTATACAGATGTTAGTGTGGGTTAAAAATGAGGCCTGCACAATATTTACACAGTTCAATCTGACATTCTACTAGGGATGTCACGATATCAAATTTAAGCATCACAATTATAGCAAAAAGAAAAATCCCAATTTTCTGATTATTCAGGATTATCAGCATAATAAAAAAAAGCCTATGTATTTATTTAAATCTACATTAGTGATATTTGATTTGCTGACAGCGACAATACACTGAGTGTATCACATAAATATGATGTAGCCTAGAATAAAAATAATAAATATTATTTTAAATTATTATCCTATGAAAACAAATACAGACATGTTTTAAATAGGTTATTAATCAAGTTGTTTTTTTTTAAACATCATTGTTCCTTGATTGCTTTAATGTTTTCAATCTACTTACAATGAGGGATCCATTACTAACTAATCATGTAAACGATATCAGTCACATGACTCACGAAGGCGACGTCACTCATACGTATTGTTTCCCAGCGTGTTGTCATGTGACCGTCTGTTTACTTTCAGATCAGAGTTTATGTCAAATGAAGCAGAAAGACTTGTTTGTTTTTGGAGTGAGCCTCGTGACCCTCTGGAGCGCTTCGTTTTATTAAGATTTTAGTCTTTGTTTCTTTACTTTACTTGGACAAACAGCGACGGATAGATTGTATCGAAGATTGCATGGATCATCAGCGTTGTTAGCATGTTAGCATGTTAGCGGCAGGGTTTGCATATTGGATACTTATCAGCCCGTACAAAGCCCTGTCATCTTCTAAACATCGACTTGATTCTGTGCGATGGACACAACTCCTGAAGCGCTGTTTCCTCTGCTAACTTCAGGAGCCTTCAACTCAGCAGTGAGTTGACGAACACAACAGTCACGTCAACACAAGACGTAAGACGTGTTTGTGGTTTACTGTAGTTGTAAAAATTCTACGAATAACCTACCATGGAGGAAAATATTTCTGTGATTATTGAAAAAAAAACAGTTAATCTTGACATCCCTAACTTGACTCAAGCCAGATGGATCTGTGTCTCTCTATCTGAGTTCTCTATATCCATCTGGGACTTGACTCACTGAAAGCGTTCGTGAAAAGGCGTGGCGTTTATGAAATACTTCGAGCGAGGTTGGGCGTTTATGGGGCCGATCCTTTAGCCAATCACTGCAACAACTTCGTATTTATGGTTTTATGGTATTACTTTTTGTATCCAATGCTCCGTGCGCTTCTTTCTTTTACAAAAAAATGATCTTATCTCCGTATATTTCTGCTAAAATCGCATCAAAAGCAGGCCAAGAAACTCAAAACATCCACTGAGAAGCAGCTTCATCTTTTGTTTAGCATTGAATGAGACTCTACAGGCACACCGCAGAAACACTGCTGGTTCAGACTCCCAAACCAATGGACGGCTGGTTTATCTGCGTGTATCACCAAATATCGCCGAGATAAACCATCTTGCTGGTCAGGTTATGACATCCCTACATTCTACTGAACTTTCCGTTTTAAATTTTGGGCTCGAAATTTGTACAATTGTGCTCTTTTAAAAACTATATTCTCCTCTTTTATTTTCTCTTATGACATATGTAGATGTTCAGCTTTGTAATGTAATAACAGTCAATAAGTTTCCGTCGTTGTTTTAGTTTGAAATCCCTGACTCTGTGTTCCTGTTTTGGCTTGTTGGTCTGCCCTTAGACTTGTGTGGATGAGGACTCATGTTTGTGTCCTTGCACTGATTCATTACTTTATTTTTGATGAGCGGAAAAGTTCACAACCGGCTCACTTCGACAGAACTCGTGTAATAAGTTTTACACATTTATTAACGGGATGCCCACAGTGCAGATTAGTTCAGCAAGGCCGTGGGAACGGGGGGTGCCAGGATTTGCGTCAGCACCCACCCTGCGGTTTGGATCTGATAAAAAAAAATTAAATAAATCTTACCCAATAATATTATAAAATACTATATTAACATGTTTGTTTTATGATATTAAATAAAATCCGTACATTTTTTAAAAAATGTCTAAATTTTCATCATTTTTTAACTTTAAATCTTCTCTCTCTCTCTTCTTCTCTCTCTATTTGGTATTGGGCAAAGAGAGAGACAAAGAAGAGTGCTGATTGGCTATTAAAACTGCCTCAGTTTAAGTAACCAATCAGTAAGCCTCAAGCTGGTGCGGATGCAGGGAATTTCCGACATCGTCGATTGTGTTTGAGCTGACGAAGTCTGTCTCCGTCGCTCCTTTTCCCAAACACTCAGTCAGGAAAATCTTCTCAGTTCATCTTTACTGCCGTGGTATATTTTTTTATATTACCAGTTAGTTGCCGTTTTTTTACTTGAAAGTAAAACAGACGTACGGCGTGCATGCCCACTACGTGCGTTGGTATGTTTGACAATAACGGGCTCCTGTGTTTGGAGCTACAGATCACTAGCCACTAGTAAGTCGATTCTTAACAGTCAGTCGTCGTCTCCTTTTCTCTCATATATTACCTCGTCATTTTTATTGGTCTATTGTCTGGGTCTCTACTCTCTGTTGTAACTGGCGTGCATGATGTTTATTATCTTTCTATCTGTTGTCCGTGTGTTGGTTGTTTGGTTCTTGTGCTGTTTTTGGTCTCAGAGGTTGGCCTATGTTGTTTGTGACTGCTGCTGGAAGTGTGAGAGCGTAAAAATTAACGCATGCTGGTGGTGAGATTTGGTTTGTTTGCTCAGAAATTTTGGGACTGCAATCGGAAAGGTCAGACGTTGGTTAATTATTATTTATTGTTTTAGCTATTTTCTGTGATTGTGTGCATGTTTATATCTTAATAACACTATAGTTACTTCATTTCTTCGAGTAATTCGCTAGTTACTAACTTCAGTTACTTGTTTTGGAACAGTAACTTATAACTATAAACTATTTACTGCTTTGATAGTAACTTGCCTCATATCAGCTGAACACATTTACTGTACACATCATTATAGTGGTCTAAATTGATGCAACCGTCTCGGACCAAGTCTGTACATCAATGTTACTAGCACCCCCTGAGCAAAATTACTTGTTCTCCACGGCCTTTATGTAGTTAGTAGTCTCTGCGAGGTTGTGGTTCTACTCCTGGTGCGGAAACCATATCAACAGCTCCAGTTCTCTCTCTGGGTGGAGTTTGCATGTTTTCCCCGCTGTCATCGTGGCTTTTCTCGGTTTCCTCTAAAACATGTCGTTTCATTATGTAGCCATCCACTGTGAGTGAAGATGAGAGAGAATGTGAATGGAACAAGCGGGTAGTGACATGTTTGATAAATCCCAATGAGTCTTTTCGTGTTTTTTTGGTCGTACACCACATTAACACCCAAATTTTGCCGTACGCCAACTTTGATAAAGAGCTGTGCCCTCACTGTGATCTTGTACCTAATTGTTGGACGATGGTCTGCTGTGACTACAAAAGTATTGGTCTCACGATTTTCTCAATGATTTTTAACAGCTAATGAACCCCAGTGGTCTTTGTTTATTGAATTGAGTAGCAGCGGTGTTTTGCCGAGGTGCTAGTTATGTTTTAGGAGACAAAGAACATATGGACAGCTCGCTAGATAGTACCAGATAGCAGAGGTTCTATGAATGTGATGGTAGCTTTTGAAGAGACAGGAGAGGAGCGGAATTACGGTCTTTTTATTTTAAGGTAGATTGAGTGTGTTCAGGTTGATTGAAGGAGCACATCTCAGGAGGGATCGGCATATTGAAAGGAGAGAGGGCTGCGGCTTGAAGGAGGATTATTAGGACTGAGGGAGCGGTTGAAGGACGGGAGCGGCGTTAAAGGAAGGCGAGGGGCGTTGAATGTAGGGTGTCTTAGGGCGCGGTTGATAGGATGAGAGGGTGCGTTATTGAAAGGACGGGAGGGTTTCTGGTTTATTTTGAAGGAGGAGGCGGCTGGTGAAAGAGCGGAGGGGCGGTTGTAATAGGAGGATGGTGTAGATGCCTCGGTTGAAAGAGGGACGTTCACGTCAAACACTTCAATGATGTATGTGAACTCGTATTAGTGATTCGGTCTCTTTCTTCGTTTTAACACGTGAATTGTGTGATTTATTCCTTAAAACCCGCACGAGCACAACCGTGTGAAGAGGCTCTAACTGCACTACATGTTTAGTACAAAATACATTGCTGTAGTGTGTGGACTCTTAGTTGTCATCGCACGTGTATTGACCCGGTAACCGCGGATCCTGCTTTGGTCAGCCCTGCTATTGTCTTTAATGTTACTGGTCGAGGGGGGGTTTCGGTGCGGTTGTTCGCAGAGGTTAGCGGCCACATATTAAAAGAAGTGGTGGTAGGTCTCTTTGGGTTTTGTGTATGAATGTTCGGGTTCTTAAATCCCCATGTTCAAAGCGCGTTCTCGTATGTCTTTGCTTGCAAGTGAACTTGTGACANCTCCTCTGTTTTAAAGCGTGCAGATGTTTATTTTCTTCTGTTGTCCCGTGGGTTTGGTCTCTTGTGCCTGTTTGGTCCAGAGGTGCCTATGTTGTTTGTGACTCGTGCTGGAGGTGAAGAGCCGTAAATAACGCCAGCTGGGTGGTTGGTTTGTGTGAGAATTTGACCAATCGGGACCAGGTAGACTTGTTTAATATATTATATCTGGTTTTAAGCTATTCTGGGATTGGTGTTAATTTAATAACTATAACGTCTCATTTCATTACTACAGTAACGCCAGTTACTAACCTCAGTTCCTTTTTGGAAAAGTAACTAAGATAACTATAACAATTACTGTTTTGAGAAGTAACGTTGCCAACACTACCGAACACATTGTACCACACATATTATAGCTAAATCTGATGCACGCTAGGACCCAAGTCCTAGTACTCATGTTCGAGGCAACCCTGAGCCAAAAAGTATTTCCCACGGCTCTTATGCGATAGTTCTAGAGCTCTGGAGTCGTCGGGTTCTACTCCCGAGGTCGACCAGTATCTGAACAGCTCACGGTTCTCCTCTGGGTGCAGTTTGCATGTTCCTGCCGTGTCATCGGTGGCTTTTCTCGGTTTCCCTCATAAAACATGCTTCAGTTTTCATTGAGCACACTGTGAGTGAAGTGAGAGAGAAATGTGATGAGAACAAGCGGTAGTGAAAGTTGAATAAAGTCCCAATGAGTTCTCTCGTTGCTGGCCGTACACCACATATCACCCAAATTTTATGGCCGTACGCAACTATTGATTAAATGAGGGCCACCAGTGACGTTGACCTTAAATGTTCGGCAGAATGGTCTCTGCTACCAAAAGGTATTGTGCCACTTCACATGATGATTTATTAACAGTAATGGACCCAGCGTTGATTATTGATTGAGTAGCAAGCGGTTGCTGCGAGCCGACGCAGAACAAGAACCAGATGACAGCGAGTACCAGAGAGCAGAGGTCCATGAATGTGTGGACTTCTTGAAGAGACAGGAGAGAGCGGCGGTTAAAGGAGGGAGGGCGGTTAAAGGAGGAGGGGCGGCTTGAAGATTGAGGGCACGTGAAGATGGAGGGCAGTTGAAAGAGGGAAGGGGCGTTGAAAGAGGGAGGGGCGGTTGAAGAGTAAGGGGTGTTGAAGGAGGAGGGGGCGGATCGAAGAAGAGGGGCGGTTGAAAGAGGGAGGGCGGTTGAAGAGGGAGGGGGCTGTTGAAGCGAGGGAGGGCGTTGAAGGAGGAGGGCGGTTGAAAGAGGGAAGGGGGCCCGTTGACAGGAGGGAGGGGCGTTTGAAGGAGGGAGGGGCGCGTTGAAAAAAGAGGGAAGAGGCGGTTGAAGAGGGAGGGCGGTTCGAAAGAGGGAGGGGCGGTTGAAAGGCAGGGAGGGGCTGTTTGAAGGAGGGCAGGGCCGGTTTGAAACGAGGGAGGGAGGCTGTTGAAGATGGAGGGAGGGCCAGCGGTGCTGAAAGGAGGGGAGAGGGCGGTTGAAGGAGGGAGGCGGCGGTCGAAGGAGGGAGGGGGGGGCCCGGTTGAAAGAGGGAGGGGCGGTTGAAAGAGGGGGGGCGGTTGAAAGAAGGGAGGGGCGGTTGACAAGAGGGAGGGGCGGTTGAACAGAGGGACGCTGGTCAATTCAGACTGGTTGACAACGTAGCTGGATTCAGGCTCTTTCTTCTTCGGTTTTGAACAGTGAATGTGTCTATTCCTTAAACCGAGAGACAAAGTGTTGAAGGCTTCAGACTGCACTACATGTTTATAAAAATCTGGTTTAGTGTGTGGCTTAGTGATGCGCGGGTCGACCCGTAACCCCGCGGGTCACCCGCGGTTCGGGCGGGTCGGATAGCACAATTTAAAGAAGTGGGTCGGGTTCGGGTGGTCGGGTCTAAACCCATGTTCAAACGCTCTCGTATGCTTTGGCTTCAAGTGACGTGAACGTCAGTCAATAAGCCTCATGTCAAACACGTTAATTCTGTTTAACATAAGAACAACTTATGCGTTCTGAGCTTAGTTTATTTAGGTTACAATGGCTATAAACAGAAAGAAAGACGGACAAGAGTTCAACTACAAGTAGAACGTTTCTGTGGAGACGGGGCAGCCACGTTCGAATCCAGTCATAACACATAACTACACAATGCTCCAGCTGAACTTCATCATTGTAAACTAAACGGAAAGAGTCAAATCCTCACTTGGAGAAACGTCCAGACTCCAGAGCATGTTGACGTTTAAATAACCCTCCCAAACAGCTTTTACTCACTGTGAATGTCTGACGAAGTCTGACGAGGTCCACTGTCCAGGTGAAGCTTAAATACATCTGTCTGACGGAGATTAATCCAGTTGTTCGTATCCACATCACAAGGCTTTGCAGATCCACGGTAAAAATCAGCTGTTCTGTTTCTTTCTGCTTAAAATCCCGATGCATTGTCTAAATCCACAAGTAAATCCAGTTTGCATTTGCGTTCTGCGATCCGCGGCCAAAAACATGCTCAGTAAACAGCCGCTGAAGTCCGTAGATGCGCTTCCTGCTGCTGACATAATCTTATCGTTTTGAGCGCTACGAAAACAACTTTCTCTCCAAAAATAAGTCCCGCTACTGAACTGTAAACAACCAGCCCTCTCACAAAGATCGTGTTGACGAGAAGAGGAGCTACTCTGTACAGATAAAAGTGTATGTGCTCATTTCATACAAACATACCCCGCGGAGGCCCATCTCGCAAAAAAACAACGTTTTATGCAGTTTTAATGTGTGCGGGTTCGGGTTGGGTCGGGTTCTGAAATTTAAGCACATTTTTGGGCCGGGTTGGGGTCGGGCTGAATTTTAAATCGGGTCGGGCGGGGCGGGTCACAAAAAAAGCTGACCGGCATCACTAGTGTGGCTGTTTTGGGGCTGTGATTGGTTGACTCAGCGCTCGGAAAGCCCGCCCTCTGATCCCAGACCTCACGTCTTATAAAGTGTCTGTCAAAGTGAGTAAGTACTGGCTGCTCAAGCATAGACATTATCTGAGCTAGTCCGGAGCGTTCTACTGTTTATTTTCCTATAGCCGTTAGCATTAGCTAGCAAAAACGCAAGTTATGAAAGATCCAGAGCGTGTCAGCTGTACAAACCTACAGAGTCAGGCCCTTGTTTACAATTATTGCTGAGTGACAAACCTTGTAGTATTTTTATTTTCAATTGTGTATGAAACTGCTATTGGCTATAGCAAACGTATGCATCTTTTAAGGCTCTAGTGACACAAACGTCTCTTTTACATGTTACTGTGAGAAAGCAGACAAATGACAGAAATAACACCAAACACAGTTGTAGCTTCACTTCTCTGTGGGGCGAAGGAGCATTTCAGTCTAAGAATATAGAGTTTGGGAAATATACATCTCAACATCTCCCAAAGTTGTTTAAAAAGCTTCATAAGGACACAAATCAGTTCAGTTTGTTCATGGTTTTGCTGAAATCTCGTTGCTTGTTATAAAAGTGTGACCTCTCCATTGATTGTTATGTGGTCCTCTACCAAGTAGGACCTCCTGGCAACGCCTGTACCCGCACTGTTTGAATTCTAGAATGTGAAACCCAGCAATAATAAAGAATTCAATTTGTAAACAAGAGCCAAATGCAGCTCTCTGATTGGCTGTGCCAGTTCTGTTATTGTTTTTAAAAAAGACGTTTATTGAACATAATTGTAACCAAATGAATACATGTCAGTATTAACCATGTGTTAGCAGTTTACAAATGAACTACCCACCTTTAATCTTTAGGAAACTGTGTCAGGTGTAAATTGTCTTTGTGTTCTGGTGCTGTTTGATGACTTTTAATTGTTGATTTCTCATAGATTGCAACTGTAAAACTGTGTTAAATATTTACCAAAATCAACACATTTGCAAAATGTGATCTTCTTTAGTCCTTATGCTGTCATTACTTGGGTTTGCTCCAGATGTAGATTCTTATTGTAAAATTCCCAGCTCTGTGTGCAGTCCCTGAACGCCTCTCGAGTCCTGGACCAATCAGACGAGGTGTGTGTGTGTGTGCGTCACAGTGATGCTTCTACAGCTGGACACGGAGCACGCTCGGCTCTTCTGTCAGCTCCACAGGAAACACACACACGTCACAGCATAAACAGCTCCTATTGCATTTCATCTCCCTCTTTCTGTCTCTTCCTTCCTTTCTATCTCCTCTCCTCCCCTTCTCCCTCTCTGTCTCTTTCTCCCCCTCTCTTCTCCTCCTCCTCTCTCTTTCTCCCCCTCTCTTCTCCTTTCTCCCTCCTTCTCCTCTCCTCTCTCTCTTTCTCCCTCTCTTCTCCTTTCTCCCCCTCTCCTCTTCTCCTCCTCTCTCTGTGCTTTCTCTCGGCTCAGCGGCAGTAGAAGCCTCTTGTGTGCTCTGACCTCTACTGTGGAGGTCAACAATAACATGTACAGTACTAAATAGACATGTTTATTATAGAATCATTATTTTGCTAAGTAGACATGAAGATCACAGTCTTTGTGCTGAAGTGTGCTTTACTTCTCTAAAAGATGGATGTCCACAACAGCAGGGCGACTGAAAAAAAGAATAAAAAACACAACAGGGTTTCCGCTAGGATTTTTTGAGAGTGTGGCGGCAGACGGCGGGGGGCCCATTTGTTCGTCAATGCACGTGACTAGCAGGTAGTTGAATGGTTAAGAACGTTCAATCTTTTGCCTTTTTCTGCACCATGTTCGAGTCAGAAAACCTCTCTTGATTTTGTATTATTATTTTATCTTTTAACCTTCTCCACCTCTCATACATTCTCTTCAGGTAGAAAACTTCTTAATTTTAGTCACGACATGGTCATAGTCCGGAGCTTTCCTCCTCCTGACCTCTGACCTCTCCTCTGCTCCACAGCAGTGAGCGCTCTTACACACATGAACGACGCGCTCACACAAACACATAAAGCGCGTTCTGGCTCACAAAGACAAACTTGTGTCTGTATCTTTTGTCAAGTTGTGTGTGGAAATGCGCTCCGCTCCGCCGCGGTGATTCGCGTGTATAAATCTGCTGAAGTGTTTGTTCATCAGCCGTTTTTGCTCGTAACTCTGAGAATATACAACGGATTTACTTGAAACAAAGTTTGGCTGAGAGCTTATGTAATGTGGAGCGTGTTTTTGGGCTCCAAAATGTGTCAAGAGTCTTTGATTATGCACTGTGTGCTGTGAATCACATATAGACTTAAAGGGGCACTGTGTAAGATTGAGAGGAATTGTAATGATCACATATAGTCCACAAACATTTAAATCATATTTATTCTTTACAACATGAATACTTAAGAGAGCACTGTTAACCAATCCACATCAATTGTGATACATTTATACGTATTTGAAATGTTTTATTACGGGCCGGAATATGGATCATTGACGCTAGATGGCCTCATGCTTAATAGGCAAAATGCATGTGAAGGCTCCCTCTGGTGTTCAAAAGTGGAAATCACTTTGTTTGTTTGTGTTTCTTACATAGTGCCCCTTTAAGGCAGCAGCTGGCTCCTCCCCTCCCATTACTGTGCGCATTTGCCTGCTCCAGCAGTATGAGCCGGATCTGTCTCTCTCTTCAGCCACAGAGGACACTGGTACAAAAGTCATGCGGCCCACCGGGAAACGTCCCGACTCTCTCGATTAGCCAGTACGGGCTGTCACAGCACGAGGGTGCGAGTGCTCACTTCTTCCAGACCCACAGTACCTCCGCCCAAGCCCACAAGCAGCGAGTCCCGGCCTGCGTGCGCAGGCTACCCCCCCCCCAAAAAAAAAAAAAGGTCATGCTGAAAATGTGGCAGCTTTATTTAGCCGTGGCGGTGCGCCACGATCAATTACATTTCTACGAAAATAAAATGACTAGGGCTGCAACTAACAATGATTTTGGGGTTGATTAGTTGGGTGATTATTCTTTTGAGTAATTGATTATTTGTTTAGAATGCAAAGGTGACTTGAAGTTGAGGTATTAGACTTAGTTTTAACAAACGTATCAAAATTCAGGTCTTAATCTGAACACTAAAACTGGTATCCCAACTAGGTCCTCATTTGAACAAGTACAGATACTTAAGAAACAAACAAACAACCAAACAAAAACATGAAAGTGTGTATGACAGGTCGTGACGGTTTGTTGGGTTTAAGTGGTGCCAGTCCGGTCTCCTCCTGACACATAGGATTTTACAGTGTGTGTGTGTGTGTTATTGATTATTTTGATCTGTTATTGTATTGGTTTGAGATATTTGTTTTACCATCACACAATAGAGAGATAGATAGATAGATAGATAGATAGATAGATAGATAGATAGATAGATAGATAGATAGATAGATAGATAGATAGATAGATAGATAGATAGAACTTTATTCTATCAAATAAAGTGAAAATAGTCTTTGTAATCAGCCTAAAAGTAAATCAGATAACAAAATAACAAATGCAAATAGTGGACATTTGTGGCGAAGATCCAGCCCCAAAGTTAGCCCCACACAAGTTGCTCCACAGCAACTAAACAATAGACAAAAATAAATAAAAACAGTCACATGTTTTACAGTGTTTATTTACATATGCAGACACACGAGGGATGACGGCCTCTGCGGTGAAACTGGTAAGTAACTGTTTGTCGGCTGCTGCTCTCAAATCCTGACCAGGCTGGGACAGTCATTATGTATTGTCGGGTAGGAAACTGGTTGAATTCGGGTACGAACGATGGGCAGATGGGGCGTGAGCGGAGGGTAAGGGGCGTGCATGTGTAATGGGTTGTGAGGACGGTGGGGGCAGAAGGCATGTGTATAACATTGTCACAAGGTTAGATCATAATTTCAGTAAAACACCGTGAACATGATTTTATTCAAGATTTCAACAGTTTCATTGTTTTCACCTAGACTGACGTTTGTAGTTGTATTCTGTACAGTGAATCTGACATGTAGAAAGGAACCCACTACTGTTACCTAGCAACCACATTGTAAATGTGGCCAAAACCCTTAGACATTAAATGGGTCGACGCGCAGTCAGCAGAAGTGTCACTTTTATGGATACAACAAACTAAAACAGACTGATTTGTGTCTTTTGAAGCTTTATTAAACAACACTGGCGATGTTTAATTATTGGCACAAATGCTCCAAACTCCATCAGCGTGACCTGGACTCCACAGAGAAGTGAATCTACAACTTTGATTCTGTGCTCTTTATGTCATTAGTCTGCTGTTCTCACAGTCACATGTAAAAGAGACGTTTGTGTCTTTAGAGTCTGAAAAGATGCACAAGAGCACAAATCTCTTGTTGAAGTTCGTTAGCCGTTAGCAGTTTTATACACAAATGTTATCTACATAAAATACTAAAAGGTTTGTAAACTCAAGGCTCTGACCTTTTACCTCTACTAAATGTGGTCGGTGGTTTGTACAGCTGACACTCTCTGGATCTTTCATAACTTGTGTATTTTCAGGGCTAATGCTAATAGCTAATGCTAATGGCTATAGGAAAACAAAGATAAGCGTGTCAATACCACGCAATTGTAAACAGTGTGTCACATGAACTCAACTTCTATTTTTTGTGTGTGTATTTCATGTGTTTCTGTCCCAGTTCATTTCTATGGTGGATGTAAAGACGTGTTATTATTCATGAAGACTAACACAATCCTAATCCTAACCTTAACCAACTCCAGCCTCAGACCTAAACTTACACATTTTTGTAACTTCACACCTAAACTTAACTGTTAACCCCAAATAAAACCTCCTGTTTGTCCTCAATCACATCACATGTTCATAGTACGCCAGAAAAAAACGTGCGTGTAATTGCACGCCAAAACAGGCAGAGGGCGTCGTCATGACACACAGTTTGTCATCATGTGGTATTTACAGACAACCCTCCGGACGAGCTCAGAAGTGTTCGATAGCATCCGAGTCTGTCTGTGCAAATACAAATGTTATGTCTATGGCCTAAACCAGGGCTGCTCACACTTTTCCAGCTCGCAATCTACTTTTAGTTGAGGCAAGGCCCAAAGGTCTACCTATCGATTTTTCTATGTATTTTTTTATCATCAATTTAAATTATAAGACTTTGTTTATTAATTAAACATCAGGTTTACTGATCCTAGATCAGTTCTTGGGTCTTGTAGGCGAGCTCAAGTCAATCAAGACGAAGAAAATACCTGGCACATCGAAATTATCGTACATTTACATAGAGTTTTACAGTGACTTAGATTTATTGATCGTACATCGTACAAGAGGTGAAATTATCGTACAAAAACGATAATTATCGTACGTCTGGCAACATTGTGGCTCGCACTGACGCGTTCTTTTCCCAGTGAACAGAATCCTTTCAGTACATAAAGCTCCTTAGAGCTCCTGGTCTGTCCTGCCTCAGCGCAGCTCTCACGGCACCGGGCGCTAAAAACAGAAGCAGTGCAGTTCATCACTTCATATGTCTCGGTTCTAAATTGCATCACAACTCAACAGTCATCTCCCACTTTTTCTGACTTGATTTTCTGCTTTAAAGCACATTAAACCCTGCACGGAGCAGGGGACAGAGCAGCAGCACAGCAGCTGACGCGGGGATCCCACTACGTGCAGCTACGCTCCGCCCAGTCCGCCTCCGAAAGTGACCACGAGTCTAAATAACAGCGCAATGAGAGAGGAGAGATGCTGTATGACGCTCATATTCACGCAGACAGATGAAAGAAAGTGAGAGAAGAGTGTGAAAGACGCCAAATGACTGAATAAATGCACGCACTCAAACATTTAGAGAAGCCTGTTAATGAAAGTAGGAAAAATTTGCCTGGGTGCTCAGACATTCCAGTGGGTACTCGAGCCCCGCAGCACCCATATGATCGGCGCCTATGCTTACGGTAATCCACGGTAATCCGCGTGGCTTTGGGCAATAACGGACCACGTCTCAGACCGAACTCGCCTCACGCCTCTCGTACACAGACTGCGAGGCGAGTTTGGTCAGAGACGTGTCCGAGTTTCTTGCGACTTGCCTTGTTCACCAGCAGCAGCCCACTGTGGTCTGTTATTGCCCAAAGCCACGCGGATTACCGCGAGAATGCTCGTGTTATGAATTGAAAGCCGCATCCGACTGCTGCGACCTCCGACAAAAATAGACTCTCTACGGATTCTTTCCGCACACTCGCGTGACTCTCGGCCGTGCGCTCACACTGCACCGGGCTCTGTGTACAAGGAAGCATTGGTTTTAAGCACTTTCTAAGTCTTGCGAGTCACGCCTCGCACCGAACTCGGACCCAGTACAGGGGTGAGTGTCACCTTCACGTGGCCTGTTGGCGCTGTTCTGCCCCGGTGTCGGGCCGTTCTCTGTGTGTGTCTGGCGCGGTCTTGCGCTCAAAGCCCTGAGCGCTGCACACAAACACAACAGAGAGATGCAAACGCGAAAATGTAACGACACCACAACGTGTGCAGTTATCACTCTCTGCCATGAATGAGCGGGGGCCGCGGGCGGGGCCGGTGTGCTCCCTGCGCTGGCTGCTGTTTGCTTGTAACATATGATGTGTATTACGTTATTCAGACCGGACCGGCCCAAAACGGCATCGGCCCACCGGGAAAACTCCCGGTGCTCCCAATGGCCAGTCCAGCCCTGATTCAGAGTGAATTTAGCACCGGTACTTATCTAGGTGTGTTAAGTTTTGCATTAAAGTGTCACAGCTTTAAACTTACTGCATTTGAACTGACCAGAGACACATTTCTGTCTGAATCAATAGGAGTTAGTTACTTTGGTGACTGTGAAGGTGTTTGTGGTTCTATGGCCAAACGAAGGCGGGGAGGCTTTGTGCTGCCGAGTTGTCTGGGACTGGGAAAGTTTATAGTGATGTGATGCATGATGTTTCCTTGGTAAAGTTACTAAATGAAAAGAGAAACAGTGATCCTGAAAGCATTTGTCTTAGTCACAATTAGCTGATAAACTGCTGCATATCTACTGGACATTAAAATGCAAACTTATTGCAATATAGAGGGATTATTGGTCAACGTCACTTTCCACTCAACTGCTCATGTCGCCTGCAGAAAGAGACACTGTCTGTCTTGTTGGCTGAGGAAACTTTGATTAAAAACAACACGGGACGGGAGTTTGGATCAGGTCTGAACCGGTTTGACAGACTTCTGACTCCTGAAGCTTGACTGTAACTTTGTAAAGACAAATTTCATTCACAAATGTTGATTTGTCAGCAGAACTTTTGTTTTTGTTCAGTGATAAACTCTTGTAGTTACTGACAACAGCGCTGGCTAGTGTTGCTGCTACAACTTGAGTCAATCAACCGCGGCTCTTTCTGATGGCAGGTTGTGCACGCGTCTCCCATGAGAAACAAATAGGATCAGTTCAAAATACAGTTAATTTGAAATAGTAATGCATTGAAGTAATCCTGATATTGGAGATTGTTTCAGCCGATATCATGGCTGTGCCTTTAATTGGACATAATGAGACGAATTTAATGGGTGATGGTTGAAATGCCAATATTCAAAGTATTTTCACTAGAAATTCCTCTGCTCTCAGGGTTAGGGTTAGGGTTAGCCACAGCTAAGTCCACAGCTGCCATAGGTTTAGCATAGCCTCCATGGTTTCTGTTCACAAATCTGACAAATACCAATTCTGATAAAAAGTATCAGAATTGGTGTCAGAACTGAAAAAGCTGGATCGGTGCATCTCTAGTTTGAAATGTGGCACACTTGTAAACTAGAGACTAGAGAACAATGGGGGTATTCCATGAAGCGAGATAAAGCCAAAGCCTGGCTTATTTGGCCAATCTAGGCTTATGAAATCTCCATTTCCGTTCCACTAACGCGGCTAACCAGAGGTGACGCTGAGTTGCCGCAGTAACAAGTCCGCAGTCATAAACCTGGTCTGGACCAGGCTAACAGCCAAGATTATTTTAGCTTTGTCTCAAAAAATGTCTTAAATCACATGTTTATCCTCACACACTTCCACAACTGTGTGAAATCTCTCTGTCTGTCCCAACACAACTCATAAAGTCACTTTTTATTCACTTTTATTTACTTGGCATTGGCACTAAAGAGCCGCTCTGACCGTTTCTTTTCATCCTTTTTGAGTCCCTCTCGCTGTGGAGAGACACGTTTGTAAGAGCAAACGTCAAATTGGCTGCACAAAAAGCCACATATTTATTGAAAAATTAACTCGTAGGCTACTCCTACGTGCATCTAAACTACGTAAGATTTCCCACAGACATGCAGCTATTTCTCTAAAGCATGAAGCAATGAAAGCAGGACTAAAGTGTGAGAGCAAGCGGTGGAGTTGTGCTGCTGCTTTTGAGCGCAAAAGCGCTTCATCGCATCTCTCTCCCTCGTCTCTGACCCTGTCACACCACGGACATCCTCTGCTCTGATTGGTTAGTTCTGGTTGTGAAGACTTACGCTCAGGTTACGCTACAACTTTATGACAACTTTGCGCAGCGGGACTAGTTCCACATGCGGAGTGGAAAACTGTGCATTGCATTAAAAAACGAAGAGCCTACTACTCACAAATACGATGATAAATCCTCTGGATCTCCGCCTCGTCTTTCTCCAGCAGTGAACAGGAGGGGAGGGGCTGCTCTCGCTCCCCGCATCAGAATAAACCAGTATAAACTGAAAACTTTTGCGATGCAAATCAAACTGTAGTCCGTGTGCACTTTGGCTCCTCTCGTGTTTCAGTCAGATCATGTAAAATAAGCGTTTTTCTCTCTCATTCTCAGTGAAGTCGTCGCTCCATTGATCTGGTCTCGTCACATTCAGCGGGAGCGCGCTCACAGCCCAGATTAATCTTCAAGCTTGAATTAGCGTTGTTCAGACTCAGGCTTATTTCTTTCATGGAACCACTTGAGGCTTAAGTTGGAGATGAAGCTAGTTTCAGCTCAGGATTTTAGGATAAGCCTAGACTTGTTAAGCCACTTTCATGGAATACCCCCATTGTGTACTTATATTTGTTTTGTTTATCCTGTTATTTTTAACCAATTAAAAATATGTTCTAACCCAAACATTGTGTCCATATGATCATGAAGATTTATGCATTTCCAACACATTTCCCTTTTGTGATTTGTAAGCGCTCTGTTCCTTTGTGCCTCTCCACACAAAGAAATGCCTGGACACGGCCGAGGGACAGATGGAAATCCTGTGTTGAATATTCAAACTGAGGCCAAAGCAGCAGCAGGAGATCGACCTGCTCAACCTGGCTTCTGCTTCAACTGACTGTTTATGTAACCAGTACCAGACCAAGAATGATCTGTGTTCTGTTTTCAGTACATCTCAGTCAGAGCTGCTTTGATGAAAAATAGACTCGACCTGGACTTGAAGGTGACTTGGGGCTTGAGATGTCTCCCGTTGTCATCACAAATCATTAAGGCAATTCTCATTTCAAGAACTGAGTTCGAGCACCAGCTGGCAGTGAATCTTACCTTTTCTAAAGAACTTGAATGCTGATCAAATCAAATCCATTTATTTTTGTATAGCCCAAAATCACAACAACAGTCGTCTCTGAGGACTTCCCAAGATTATTAATTAAGCAAACATGAATAGTAGGAAATAAAAATAAAACAACACACATTCAATGAAACAATAAACATTCAGAAGCAGTGATTTGCGCGTACATTTACCACGACACAAAACAGCAACATTTTGACCCGAGATTTCACAGCGTAAAGGTTGAAGCCACGTGGGGACATTTTCTTTGATATAACACAAGGGAGCTCACACTTTTCCAGCTTCCATCTACTTTTAGTTGAGGCAAGGCCCAAAGATCTACCTATGGATTTTTGTATGTATTGTTTTTATCATCAATTTAAATTACAAGACTTTGTTTATTAATTAAACATCAAGTGTATAATATGCTACAAGCACCTCATTTTACTTGAATACATTCTTTAGAACAATTTAACAATTAACATGTAGGATTTTTAAACTTGTAAAATAATCTGGAAGAAAAAATGTAGCAAATTATTTTAAGAAATCAGTTGTTTTCTAGAGTTTAACCTCATTCTAACCTCGATTGTGTCTAATAAATCTGATTTTGGTGATCACCATGGTAACGCTCAGGGACGGGGCTTTGACTCACATCAAAACAAACTCCTTAGTGAGGATTTGTTAAGGCACTGCCTGTTTTCTCTCGCGGCTTTTCTTTGTCTCTGTTTCAAGCGTGTGTTCTCGATTTCTCCGCTGTCGGACACGTAAAGCGTGAGCTGTGTCTGTCGCTTTAAAGCATGTGAGGATCGTTTCTCCGCTGTCGGACACGTAAAGCGTGAGCTGTGTCTGTCGCTTTAAAGCATGTGAGGATCGTTTCTCCGCTGTCGGACATGTAAAGCGTGAGCTGTGTCTGTCGCTTTAAAGCATGTGAGGATCGTTTCTCCGCTGTCGGACATGTAAAGCGTGAGCTGTGTCTGTCGCTTTAAAGCACGTGAGGATCGTTTCTCCGCTGTTGGATGAGGCGCGCGTCTACTGTGGCTGTCTGGTTTGGAGAGCTTATATTCCACGGCTGTACAGACACGTGGAGCGTGTTGTGACTTTGCTTGAGTTTGGAACATTACAGAGTGTGTCCGTGTGATCCGTGGCCCTGCGGTCGGATGTGGAGCTGCAGCAGAACGGGCACCGTGCCAAAAGCAGAGCAGGTGAAAACACACAGCACCTCAGAACCAAGCAGTCCCGCTGAAGCTTTCATAAAACAGACTCGCGCTTTTGTATCTCACAGTGGATCATGTGCATTATTCTCTTCATTTGTACAAAAGACACTAAGCTTCACATAACCAGGCAGAGCTTCGCGATCGACTCCTCCTGCCTCCGAGAGCTACCGGTAGCTCGTGATCGACGTATTGAGCACCCCTGATATAACGGGTAAGTTTATGCTTCAAGCGACTAAAATGTGTAAGTTTAGGTCTGGAGCTTGTGGCAGGTTAAGATTAGAATCAGGATTTCTTTAACATTCATAAATAAATACACATCTTTACAACTACCATAGAAATGAACTGGTATTTCGACGCCTACTATAATTGACCTTTCGCCGAGCTCCGCCCCCTCAATTACCATTGCTACGCCCGTCAAATGCAAAAGAGCGCCATTGACTTTTATAACAGAAAGAAGTACACCGGTTCGTGTTTGACCTTTTTAAGACAATTTTTCCTTGATATCCTCTAGATCGAATCAAAAGGGGTTGAATCTGCTACGAAGGGATTTATTCAAAAGCTTAAAGTACGCAACAAATGGGTCATAACTCCTATCAAGGCTAATGCTACTGGTCTCAAGCTAAATCAGAGAAACCCATCATTTAACGTTACCTCAACTGCAACAAGCACAGCCTTGTCGGGTAAGTTCACTTTCGTTTGTTCTGGTTGATGAATGTTTATTGTAAGTATATTGTTCATTTACAAGGGTATGTTAGCAAGCTCAACCTACCAGTGTTGGATGGCTAAGGGCTTGTCATTCCCCAATCGTAGTTAGCATGACTATATTTTCATTGTTTAAACTGCCAGAAACGGTAAAAAATGTTATTTGTCAGTCGTAACCTTAGATTGCCTCATATGAGATTAAAAAAGTCCGTTAATAAAGTTTAATAAAGTTTATTTTAGTAAAATCTCGTACTTTCTACACATAAAAACATTCAATTTAACACTATCGTTGGTGACTTCAGAGTTTCACTGCTCTGAGCTGTTTGCTTAAGTTTATTAACAGTTAAATATTGTGTTTTCACAAACGTTAAGCTCATATGTAACCTGAAATAAGCACATTTGAAAAACGTTAATGATAAATATAGTATATTCTATGTTGTTTGTTAATAATAAGAATAAGAACAATATTATTATTGTGTAATGCGTCAAATGGCTTTTCATCAGGCATTTCATGTTGACGAAATGGCCAAATTTGCCAACATTGTGACTCAAAATCAAAATTGAAAATGAAGTGAAGTGTAAAACGTGACAAAGGTTGCATCTTGAGATGATTTGAATTTTGTCCAAAAAGTCTCAGCAAAGAGTTTTGTGTTTGTTTATTTTTACACCAGAAAATATGGATATCTTTCTTTGTTTTCTTCACTATTGAGACCTGTATCATACTCTGCATTGGTTTGTATCTATCAGAGTTGTTTGGGACATTTTAATCCTATTGTAATCTGACACTTCCTGACCACAGATAAGTGCATTAACATGTGAAAAACAGCTTTCACACTTGAGCAGACAGAGGTGACCCCTCCCCCCTCAGTTACTATTAACACATTACTACTCTAGTTCTCATGAGAGAATTTCAGATGTTATCATGCGCACATGGAAAAGCATTTTGTGATTGGCTTTTTGTTCAGTTGAATGTGGAGAGTTACTGGGAATTTACACCAGGAGCTGCAGCAGCACGTCATACACGCGTATTTTCAAAAGCTTCAATCTCCACTAGACGCATCAGTGCTGCTCCAACAACGTGAGCCTGAGCATCTACACACATGAATAAACCAAAAAACTGCTCACATATTATGAACTGGTCAGGGGAGGAAGAGCTTAAAACTGAATCAGAGGAGCATTAACAAGCCGCGGCTGCTGCATTTACATATTTTACATCAGGGTTTTTTGCCTACTTCACGTTGTACTAAGAACCTTAATTTTTCTTCTATTTTTCACCCCGTCCCGCAATTAATAGTGTAGGATCGGGGCAATCTCTCGCTCACATCCACATGCACGCGCATTGGCACAAACAGGCACGTGCAGCACCGAGGAGAGCAGCCAGAAGAGAACAGACACAGGTAGGAGACTAAACGGCTCATATAAAGCGATTGTGAACAGAGAGAACACTGTTGTTTTCACAAACACGTTCGTTACAAGTTCAGCTGTAAAATGATGTGTGGTTTATAGCAGTCCGGCTCATATTCACGAAGTAAAGAGTCTCATAAGGACGTGATTTTAAGTTTACAATCCTCACGGCCGTTCACGGAGCTTCTGTGCACGGTACATGTTGTTTTAGTGGTTGTAATCTTTGTAGTTGACGTATTTTGAAAGAGCCTCTTAACTTTATTTTCTCTCTGCACAGCTTTTTCCTGTGTTTTTCCTGCTAAAAAGCCCGGGAGACGCGCCGTTGACGCTGGTAAATTAGAAGTCCGACCTATTTTGAACGACGCGTAGCGTATGACGGCCGTCATTCCATTGCCACGGTAACACGGTTGCAGATAGAAGTTTGTTATGATTAGCTTTTTTGTTCAGTATTAGAAAGAGAATGTGTGTGCCAATTTTCAGCATTCCAGGACAAAGTAAAGATTTTCACCCCACCCCTCACTCTGTTCCAATCCCATATCTGCTCCATTCACTTATATGGGTTGTGCCATTTCAACATGCTTGCAGATAAAGGCTTGGTCCTATTAGTCGAGGAGCCAAAGTCTGAAAAGTGCTTTAAAAAGGGAGATACCTGTCACGACCGTACTTTTTATTTGTCATTTTTTTGTTAGCTTTGACCCTAAGGATCAATAATTAGAGGGTCTGCTCGGGCGGAAATATCGCGAAAAAAAAATTACGGCTATTTTAATGTAAACATCTTTCATTTTTTGATAAAAAATGTAGAAAAATTAAAAATATCCTGTATTTCTTACTGGATTGGGTTAGCTGTCAATAAATACATCCCTCATGCACAAAACACATGTAGTAATACAATTCACTTAAAAAACATTTCTATATTATTTTTTATGAATTAAAGGCCAAAAATGTGTGTTTTTTACACGTTTTTCACACATTTTCATCTTTACTTTGTTGGCAATAAACTTTTTCTTCAATTTTTGACATTAAGCAATATATCATTCTGTTCACAAACAGTAAACTCAATCCACTGAAAAAATTATGAAAATCCAGCCAAAATTAAAGGAACTGTGATGATTTGACTGTGAGTTGTCTATCAACAGGTTCAGAATCCCAATGGAATCCTATGGGCTTCTCTCACAGAGCGAAAGACTCACATCAGAGCCTACAAGTCTGTTTAATTTGAACATAACTCTGTTTTTCCAAAGGAAATATATCACACAAGAAATAAAATACAAACAATTTACTTTATTATATTAATATTATATAAATTTAGAACTATTAACAGAAACATGTTTAGAGTATGAATGTGCTTGTGAAGTGGGATGATTAGGTTGGTACATGGCAGATACTTCTCACCATCTGAAGATCCAGCAACAAGGTTGTTTACCAAATAAACTAAATAAATAATTAAATAATAATGATACATACATGATCTACTGTCATGACTATGTCTTCAAGTGCAGTTCAGTCCTTGAACATCTGTTGGGTTCTCGGTCACAGACAATGACACACGTCACATTGACTCTCACACAGGAGCTTTCTCAGACACACAGGCTTTTCTTGCAGTGGTTTTATTGGCTGAGTTCAGGGGTTTAGCCTCTTTCAGGTTATGATTAGCATCAATCTGCCATTTACAAGTTACCTCCTAAAGTCAGTGGCAGCTGGGTAGACTGGCAGAGTCATGTGTCGCTTATATATGTTCAGCTGATGCAGAGCTCGGAGAAGGTGTAATAAGAAGACATCTTCAGTAGGTGGAAGGACACATGTCTTCTTTGATGCTCACAAACAGTTGAGCTCACAGTGCATCCAGTGTATTACCAAAATCACTTCTGTCATAGAGTGACACCAAGTATTTCCTCACTGATGTTATGACCTGTTCTCTAACATCAAGACTTTCCTCAGGATCACTAAACCTGCACAGTGACAGAAGGTCTGTCAGGTGTTTAATAGCGGTTGTGTAGGCTCTTCTTTTGCCTCTTCTGTACAGATAGCTCTTTAAATCACATCTTGTAAGTACAGTTTATTGGCACTGAGGAGAACAGATGTAACTTCGTACTTCCCTGCCAGAGCTTCTGTGATAAAATCAACAGGTTTGAAGATATCCATCATCTTAACCCACAACTCCTGCAGCTCATTCATGTAAGAGATGTAGTACATGCACACAGGGGCGTAGCACCAAAGTCTGTCTGATACGACTTTCAAGTAAGAAGACAAGCATTCTCACAGGAATCTACATGAATCTGCGTGTCTTTGGGCAATTCTGGACCACAGTGGACTGAAGCTGGTGTACAAGGCACTTCACAAGAAACTTGCACGTGTCCCAAACTCACCTCACCTCACAGTCAGTGTACAGGAGGAGTTAGTCTGTTGAACCAAAATGCATCTAAGGTGGGGTAGCTGATTTTCTCACAGCAAACATAATTAAGGTTTTAAATCTGACTTCTTCCTCTCATAAATGCTTTGACAGATGATTAATATCCACATGTCTTCATTTTGGTTGCAATTATGGTCATTAATCGTCTTTTTACAAACAACAAAGTGAAACTAGAGAGAACCAGCCAAGCTCAGCCAATCAGAGAGCTGCATTCAGCTCCTGATGAGAACAAAAATGTCTTTATTATTCAGTTCAGTACACAGTGGTCTCATTTTTTCACTAAGTGCTACATTCATCATACACTTTTTTAGTCAGACAGTCTAAAGAATCGAAATTAGCCTTTGGCTTCAAATCAGTGTGTATATTTACTGTATGTCTGTTCAATATCACGCTCTGTCCTAATCACATACATGCAGTACATACATACATACATACATACATGCATGCAGTACATACATACATACATACAGTACATACATACATACATGCAGTACATACATACATACATACAGTACATACATACATACATACATACATACATACATACATGCATAAATACGTACGTACATACATACATACATGCATACATACATACATACATACATACATGCAGTACATACATACATACATACATACATACATACATGCATAAATACGTACATACATGCAGTACATACATACATACATACATACATACATACATACATACATACATACATACATACAGTACATACATACATACATACATACATACATACATGCAGTACATACATACATACATGCATGCAGTACATACATACATACATACATACATATGTACGTACGTACATACATACATACATGCAGTACATACATACATACATACATGCAGTACATACATACATACATGCAGTACATACATACATACATACATACATACATACATATGTAGTAGTGTGGGGTTTGCGCACCTGGCCAGTCGCACACCTGCCTATAAAAAGGGCACTACGTTGGCACGTCGTCTCTCTCTACTCCTCCCACCTTGACGTCAGACGCCAGAGGAGCCGGGTCATGGCCGCGAGGCGAAAGCACTACTGCAGCTATGGTGCAGCGAATAGGCGCACTTGGGTCGTTCGAGGGCGTAAAGCGCGGCGACTAGGAAAAGTGTGCGGGCATCGGTGAGTAGCTTGTAGTACCTTTCTGTGTGAAAAACCCAGGATGCGTCAAGCTAATGGGCAATTGTTTTAGTTCGCTATGGCCTGGCGTTGGATCTCTCCCCTCGCTGCTGGTGAGGTGTTTTGGGCGGCCAGATGGGTCAGCGCACAAACCACTCTGTATTCCGGTATGTGTCTTGTGTCCACTGTTTTGTTATTGTTTTACTGTATCATGTTTAGACTGTGTAACTTGTTGTAGGCTCCTGCTGGCGGCGAGCCTCCTCTTTGCTCTCATCGTCTTCACCTCCTGTCTCCGTGTGTATCGTGATTGTCATCAGCTGTGTGCCAATGGAGGCTCACGGGCCGAATAAGGCTCTGGCGCCCGCTGTAAGCTAAGGACTGGTATTGGAGCTTGTCACGGTTGTAATATGGGACTCTGAAAGACTTTTGCTCTGTTTGTCCAAGGTGCCCTATGTTTATTTTAACTTGACTCAAAGCAAAAACTAGAAGTAATAAATAAGAAACCTGATTCATGTCTCATGTCATTTTAGTTTACGAACCTGTGTTGCCTTAAAGCTAAATTAAAACTATTTATTTCCCTACTTAATGGGGATGGCGTTGCTGGTAAATATAAAAATCATATAAATTGGTAGCTAAGCCTGAGAGCGCACCCGCTTGGTCACACATACATACACACATACATACATACATACATACATACATACATACACACATACATACATGCATACATACGTACATACATGCAGTACATACATACTTACATACATACATGCAGTACATACATACATACATACTACATATACATACTAAAAATACGTACATACATCATACATACATACATACATACATACATACATACATACATACAGTACATACATACATTACATACATACATACATACATACATACATACATACGTACATACATACATACGTACATACATACATACATACATACATACTACATACATACATACATACTACATACATACATAGTACATACATACATACAATACATACATACATGCAGTACATACATACATACATACGTACATACATACATACATACATACATACATACATACATACATACGTACATACATACATACATGCAGTACATACATACATACATACGTACATACGTACATACATACATACATACATACATACATACATGCAGTACATACATACATACATACATACTTACATACATACATACATGCAGTACATACATACATACATACGTACATACATACATACATACATACGTACATACATACATACGTACATACATACATACATACATACATGCAGTACATACATACATACATGCAGTACATACATACATGCAGTACATACATACATACATACGTACATACATACATGCAGTACATACATATATACATACATACATACAGGGTGCGATATCTCAAAAAAACAGAGGGATGATAGAAAATGAATGTTTTTAATTAACACATTAAGTGCATATTGTGCATGCACACCCTTTGCACATGCATACTGCGCAGGCCACTACAGAAGCACATGTCCAGCGTTCATTCTGGGGTTTTTTCACCCGCAACAGAATTCTGACGCACACTGGCGCCGTTTCCTCCCACAATTAACAGAATCCATTCAGTAGGCTACATAAAGCTCCACAGAGCCCTGGGTTTGTCCTGTTCTCTCAGCGCAGCTCTCGTGGCACCGGGCGCTACAGCAGGAGCAGTGCAGTTTGTAACTATATGTCTCTTGTCCCGTTGAGGTGCAATCACCTCAATAATCGCTTCTCTCTCATATTGTTTCAGACATTGATTTCTCACGCTGCTTTTTGTGGATTGAAGAATGATCTCATAGGGCAGAGTCAGAGCAGCACATCAGCTTCAAGTGACCAAGCCCAACTCACTATACTTGAGTCTAAATGACAGCGCTGAGAGAGAGACAGACAGACAGAGAGAGAGAGAGAGAAAGAGAAGAGAGAGAGAAAGAGAGAGAGAGAAAGAGCGGAGAGAGAGAGAGAGACAGACAGAGAGAGACACAGAGAGAGAGAGACAGAGAGAAAGAGAGAGAAAGAGAGAGAGAGAGAAAGAGAGAGAGAGAAAGAAAGAGAGAGACAGAGAGAAAGAGAGAGAGTTGTGGGTTAAGAGGATGGATATCTTCAAACCTGTTCATTTCATCACAGAAGCTCTGGCAGGGAAGTATGATGTTGCAGCTGCTGATCTTACGTTCATTCTTCTCAGTGCCTATAAACTGTACTTATGAGATGTGATACAAAGAGCCATCTGTACAGAAGAGGCAAAAGAAGAGCCTACACAACCGCTATTAAACACCTGACAGACCTTCTGCCACTGAGCAGGTTTGTGATCCTGAGGAAAGTCTTGATGTTAGAGAACAGGTCATACATCAGTGAGGATATACTTGGTGTCACTCTATGACAGAAGTGAAGTTGGTAATACACTGGATGCACTGTGAGCTCAACTGTTTGTGAGCATCAAAGAAGACATGTGTCCTTCCACCTACTGAAGATGTCTTCTTATTACACCTTCACCGAGCTCTGCATCAGCTGAACATATATAAGCGACACATATGACTCTGTCAATCCACCCAGCTGCCACTGATTTTGGGAGGTAACTTGTAAATGGCAGATTGATGCTAATCATGATGCTGAAAGAGGCTAAACCCCTGAACTCAGCCAATTTTGTCACCACAAGAAAGGCATTTGTGTCTGCGAAAGCTTCTGTGCAAGAGTTGATGTGAAGTATGTCATTGTCTGTGACCGAGAACCAACAGATGTTCAAGGACTGAACTGCACTTGAAGACAATGGGGGTATTCCATGAAGCGAGCTAAAGCCAAAGCCTGGCTTATTTGGCCAATCTAGGCTTATGAAATCTTCATTTCCGTTCCACTAACGCGGCTAACCAGAGGTGACGCTGTGTTGCCGAAGTAACAAGTACGCAGACATAAACCTGGTCGGACCAGGCTAACAGTCAAGATTATTTTATCTTTGTCTCAAAAAACGTCTTAAATCTCATGTTTATCCCCACACACTTCCACAACTGTGTGAAATCTCTCTGTCTGTCACAACACAACTTATAAAGTCACCTTGTATTCACTTTTATTTACTTGGCATTGGCACCAAAGAGCCTTTTCATCCTTTTTTGAGCCGCTCTCGCTGTGGAGAGACGCGTTTGTAAGAGCAAACGTCAAATTGGCTGCACAAAAGCCACATATTTAATTGGAAAATTAACTTGTAGGCTACTCCTACGTGCATCTAAACTACGTAAGATCTCCCACAGACATGCAGCTATTTCTCTAAAGCATCAAGCAATGAAAGCAGGACTAAAGTGTGAGAGCAGCCGTGGAATGTGCTGCTGCTTTTGAGCGCAATAGCGCTTCATCGCATCTCTTCCCTCGTCTCTGACCCTGTCACACCACGACACACATCCTCTGCTCTGATTGGTAGTTCTGGTTGTGAAGAGTTACGCTACAACTTTGTGACAATTTTACGCAGCGGGACTAGTCCCACATGGAGTGGAAAACAATACATTGCATTAGAAAACGACAAGCCTACTCACAAATACGATGATAAATCCTCTGGATCTCCGCCTCGTCTTTCTCCAGCAGTGACAGGAGGGGAGGGCTGCCTCTCGCTCCCGCATCAGAATAAACCACTATAACTGAAAACTTTGCGATGCAAATCAAACTCTCGTCCGTGTGGCTTTGGCTCCTCGTGTTTCTGTCAGATCATGTAAAATAAGCGTTTTTCTCTCTCATTCTCAGTGATGTCTTGCTCCATTGATCTGGTCTCGTCACATTCAGCAGAGCAAAGCTCACAGCCCAGATTAATCTTCAAGCTTGAATTAGCGTTGTTCAGACTCAGGCTTATTTCTTTCATGGAACGACTTGAGGCTTAAGTTGGAGATGAAGCTAGTTTCAGCTCAGGATTTAGGATAAGCCTAGACTTGTTAAGCCACTTTCATGGAATACCCCCATAGTCATGAAAGTAGATCATGTTTTATTATTATTTAATTATTTATTTAGTTTATTTGGTAAAAATCATCCCACTTCACAAGCACATTCATACTCTAAACCTGTTCTGTTAATAGTTCTAAATTTATAATATTAATATAATAAAGTAAATTGTTTGTATTTCATTTCTTGTGTGATATATTTCCTTTGGAAAAACAGAGTTATGTTAAATTAAAAAGACTTGTAGGCCTGATGTGAGCCTTCGTTCTGTGAGAGAAGCCCATAGGATTCCATTGGGATTCTGAACCTGTTGATGACACTAACAGTCAAATCATCACAGTTCCTTTAATTTTGGCTGGATTTTCATAATTTTTTCAGTGGATTGAGTTTACTGTTTGCTGAAAAGAATGATATATTGCTTAATGTCAAAAATTGAAGAAAAAGTTTATTGCCAACAAAGTAAAGATGAAAATGTGTGGAAAACGTGTAAAAACACATATTTTTGGCATTTAATCCATAAAAAATAATATAGAAATGTTTTTAAGTTATTTTTCACTGAATTTTATTACTACATGTGTTTTGTGCATGAGGGATGTATTTATTGACAGCTAACCCAATCCAGTAAGAAATACAGGATATTTTTCAACATTTTTTATCAAAAAATGAAAGATGTTTGCACTAAAATAGACGTAATTTTTTTTTCGCAATATTTCCGCCCGAGCAGACCCTCTAATTATTGATCCTTAGGTCAAGGCTAACAAAAAATGGCAAATAAAAAGTACGGCAGGCCGTGACAGGTTCTTCTTTTTTCAGACTTTGGCTCCCCGACTATATTGGGTTTTTGTTCAGAAGGGTAAGACAAGTGTCTGTGCCAAATTTCCACTGTCAACGACAAACTACATTTTTTGCCAAAAATCCTGTTCCGCCCACAATAGCCTACGCCCTGAAAGGTTTAGAGTAAGGTCATAATATAATTTTTTGCTTGTCTCATTGTGGGCTATCTTTCTGCCAAGTTTCATTTGTCTACATGAAACAAAAATGTTTAGGGGGCGCTAGAGAGTCATTTAAAAATTTAAATTTAAATAAATAATTATATAAAAACAATCTTTAGACAAACATAGCCAGGGGCTCAAAAATTGGCGACGTTTATATACAGTATGTGTGTAGTTTGACAAATGTAACATTGTTTAAAGGCTGAAAAAATATTTTGGGCTTATAATTAATATTTAAAAAGAAGCGGTCCCGAAAAGCAAGTCCCGTTAATGTACTGGTATCGAAAAAAATCTAACGGTACGTCGGTACCCAGCCGTAGACGAGACGGTCCGCCATTCCTCCAGCAGTCCACGCGTCAACCGATCGCTCCTTCTGGGTACACGCTCTCGCCGTAGCTGCTACTTCGGGTACTCCCCCTACTCCCTATCTCGGCCCTCCACCGCTCCGTCGAGTCGCCCGCTGAATGTCTTCCGGGGCTCGCTCTTCCCGCAGCACCATTCATGCCTCAACCCGAGCAGACTGACCTCCTCCTCTCCCTTCATCCTCCTGATTTTGACTGACGTCCAGCTGCGGAGCTGGTGACCATTACAATTAAGGCAATGTTAAACTTTCTCATACATTCATTTATTCATACAGTCATTTTTCTCAATTAATTCCCGTTGCTCCTTACATGCGTTTACCCTCTTCTCAACCTCAGAGCATGGAAGTTTTACTTCAGTTTTTCTTCAGTTTTACTTTTGAGCAACTGTTTGACCCTGCTCTATGATTCCCTTTGCAGCTATCGCAAGTAGGTTCAAGTTCTCCAAATGCACAGTGTGCCTCGTATTCACGTTTACTCTTTCTGCAATGGGTGCATCTCCCCCCTTTGTAGATCTAGTGACATGACTGTATTCCTGCCGGCAAAAACAGCTAAAAGAGTTTTCAAAAGCACTCGATAACATAGTCAAGCTGTTCATTATTTGGCAAATCCCCAAGTTAAACGCTTTACGTGCTGCACCTTTAACAAATGAGACAGACACTCAACAAGAATTTCATCCACATTCAAAGTTATTCTCGTTCAGCTTGACGGTCACTCCGGTGACTAGGGCTGTGCAATTAATTCAATTTCTGTTATGATCATTGCTGTAATCGTTACCAAAAATTGTGCAATTGTTTCTATTAAACCTGACTCAGAAGTGAGTTTATAAGCCTCAAAAATGTCCTTGAGTCATGAAAGTAGGTTTCCTTACACTGAAAAATACATTTTCAACAGTCCACAAGTTTAGGAAGATTAATCTTCGTTCTGGATAAGGCCGACGTTACACAGAGCTGCGTAGTGGTTCTAAAGCCACTCTAAACAGTTTCTCCATTTTTTTTTCCAAAACCAGTCCACTTGACCAGCTGTCCAGCTCTCCAGCACCTACAGACCCTTTCATGCCACGTCACAGTGACATCACAGCTCTTGCTGGAGGCAAAAAAGACGAAAACTCATAGCTGACGCACTAAAAGTTAGAGGTTTTATCGTAGTTAAAATGTCGTTTTGTTGTGAACTGGTGACTTGGACTTTTGTGTCTAAAGTTAGTCTGACCTTACCCTGCTGTGCAGGTGCAGTTTGATGTTCAAACTGATCTGTTTTATTTAGAAATCTAGCTAAACTGTACCGTTGTCAATCATTCAATTTTACACACAAGACCCTTATTTTTAGCAAAGCCTTTGACGGGAGCTAACAGATTTTCAAAGCTACAAGCAACCAGTTTTGTTGGACTAAATTAATCTTAAAATAATTACTATTAAATGTTGTGCCTCTGAAGCACTAATAATGGGAGGTGCACACATTAGCATATTTAGCATTAGCTTCAAGACGCGAATGAACGGTTAAAGGACATCATTTTAGCCACTACTAGGTTTAGCAAAGTAAAACGGACCTGAAACAAAAGTAAAAATCACCTCTTAAGCCTCGAGAAAAGTAGATCCTGATCCAAGACGAACCACACAAGCTCAGACAAAATGCTTCCATCCGTCAGAAATAATTCACCAAAGTCTGTGTCAGGTCCCACAGAGTAAGTTACGATATATATCTTGACAGTTCCGAACAGAATTTGACATTTTTTCTGCTTTTGTGTTTAAAAATCCCTCCAAAAACGAGCTAGTTTACACTGGTTTAAATGGAGGCTACGTCGTCTTTTGCCTCTGGCTTAGCTCCGCCCACCAGAATTTGACGCAATGTTTACTAACATGCAAGGGGTCTATAGGACGAGTTTAGCTCAGGTTGGTGTTTCCAAGAATCTGTAGAGAGTTATGTTCTGTAGGCCCAAGCAAACAGCCTTTCAAAAACACACTGCAAAACTCCTGTTCATTTTCAATTTATAATGATGAATTTTTCACTAACATCTGCAGAATCTTATGATTTTTTGTCATTAGAGTCGAGCGCCCCTACCAGTGACCTCTCCTTCGTTCCTTGTTTCTCAATCTGTGATGACACAATTCACAGCCACATCTTTGTGCTCTTTAATGGCATGGCCTTATTGTTCTGGAATTTGTCTTACATTTATTAACAACTCACCTACGTCACTCTCAGAGTCTACACTTCCCTCTTTTTTGCACGACAACAGCATCTGCCTAACCTGGCCAGCCAGATGGTTTATCTGCGATTTTGTGAATTCACAACACGAGATAAACCGTCTGGCCTTCCAGCCGCCCGATTGGTTTGGGAGTCCAAACCAGCAGTGCCCTGGTGCGCTGCCTAGTCACATTCAAGCTAAACAAAGATGGCTGCTCTCGTGGATGTACGTGTTTCTGCTGCTTTTGATGCAGTTTTAGCAGAAATACGGAGTAATTTCTTTTTGAAAGAAGAGCCGTATGTGTTGCACATTCTTGTAAGGTAGGCCCCACACCCAATCAGCTTGAAGTATTTCACTAAACGCCCCGCCTTTTCTCCAACACTTTCAGCGAGTAAAGTCCCAGATGGATATACTGAGAACTCAGATAGAAGTTCAACACAAATCCATCTGGCATGAGCCAGGTCAGCAACTGCCACCATCTCAATGGGAATCGTCCTATCAGGATCACTGCTGTGAGAGTCTTTTCCTTTTATTTTTTGCAATCCATATCCACTCTCATTTCAGTTTAACTCCAAACAGTCGCTCGACGCCATTTCCACCTGTCACCTCCCGCATCTGCGAAGCATCAGTCCAACACCCTCCCTCCATTCATGCATCACCTTTCCCTCTAGACTTCTCCCTCCCAGTTGCCACATCCTCAAGTTTTGAGGGGGTTTATTAGGACAGATGGCCCTTTTCCTTCATCCAAAGTATCTACAGTCTAATTATTCCCATCGCTGCTGTCTGCGTGTGTGGGGCCACACAATGGAAACGCAAACACATCGCGTGCTCTGTGTTCTACTTAGCTGTCATCAAGAGTGTCAACAAGTCCACTTCTCCTCTTGCTCTACCATGCCCTCTATGTGTCGCATTTATCTAGCAGGCTTAAACAATCTTGTTCTCATAGCCTGTCACATTGCGACCTGCCCTCCAGAAACTTGAGTCTTGGTCCTCCTCAGCTCTCTCTCATATGTCCGCCCAATACCTTCTCTCCATCTTGGCTGTCGATGCTCATTCACTCTTTGTAAGTCTCAAGCATTTACTGGTGGTGGTCTCACAGCATGCAAGTTTTAGGTTCTGACGTTGTGACAACCTGGGTTGCCCTAACCATTTTTCTCATTGCAAACTCCTGGAAAAATACCATACAGCCCATTACCACGGGTCCTGCCCTCAATCACACCCCCAATACATTATACAGTCATGGCCATCCCTCTTCATACTCACCTATTTGTCAGTTCGGTGCGCCAAACTCAAGCCATCCCCCTTCCGTGTCTGGCGAAATGTACAAACGCTCAGCCCAGAAAAACAGTGAGAGGAGCATGACAACTGCCTGTCGCTGCATTGTGAGAGGCTGTGTCCCTCTGCACTCCTGGTATCCGCTGTCAACCATCTAATTCCACAAACAACCACATCTCCGCCGATCTCCGCTGCTTCTCCGCCTCGGCTTTCGATCTTCCTCTCCTTCGCTCAACACTGACTTTTTTGAAATGGTGGTGGGTCAAAAGGTAAAAAAAAATGCTTAAAAAATGTATTTTGTTTGGTTCGGCCGTACGGGTGTAGCGAACGCTGTGACCTGACTGTGATGCACACGTGACATCAGCACGCATTAAATGCCCCGCGAGTTAATTTTAACTATGGGAATTACTGGTTTATTCAATGTAACTGTTAATTATGATTATGATTATGGCTTGCTTGTTTGTATTTTAAGACCTTGTGGGGCTTTTCTGTTGGAGGCTTTACCCATCAAGATTTGGATTTTTTGTTTCCTTTTGTTAATGGACATTCTCTGGACTGGGGACACTTTATGTTGGATTGTTGTGTACTTTATTTTCCTAGAATATACAAAAAAATCCTGAAAGACCAATATTGTTATTTTGCTTGCTTTATTAAGGGCTTACACCAAGAAGTGTAAGTCCTTGTGTGAGGTTAGGCTTCTTATTTTATTTCTTATATCCTATATGTCAGGATGGAGACCTAACTGGCACCCCACAAGCTCATTAAAACACAAAAATAATAACCATAATAATAAATTAAAAGACTCCGCCAAACCGTCACAACGTTGCCTCTCCCACTGCACTTTCGACTCTCCTCAGTGTCCTCTCCAACACTGGCTCCTCGTCAGCCGCCCATGTCCGGCTCATCTCGCATCTCTATTCACTGTTCATTTCCTTACCTTGCCTCTCACTCCTCCTTTACCTCAAGCTCATACAGCCTTCTTGTGATTCAGGCACCCCCTATCCAGTCTCTTCCATCTGACTAAACTCAAGCAGCCTGACTTTATGCATTGCTCCTCTCTTCTCTCCGCATTCCGGTCCTGTCCATCATGTCATCACATGGCATCACTCCTCACATAGGTAGGCTTTGTTCCAATTGATAATTCAGGCATTCATGCTCATTCATGCTTGTCACATATGTTACTGTCAGTCCACGGCTTGCCTCAACCTTGAACCTGTTCCAGCTTTCATCCTCCGTCATTACCAACAACTAAATTCTTAAGGCCCGTCACATTCCCAGCCTCCGCAGCCACTCAGGTGTCCAGCACTTGTGCACTGGTCTTCCTCAGCGTACTTCCACCCAGATCTTCCCTCCATCTACACTCAGTCACTCTTCGCCCTGGTACTGCCTCCTCTTCGGCTCCTGGTACTGCCTCCTTTGCTGCTCCTCTTTGCAGTCCTCCTAAGCCATTGTAGGCATCTCACCAGCTGCCCGTGTCCGGTTAATCTCTTATCCTGCATCTCTATTCATCCTTCATCTCTTTACCTAGCCTCACTCGTCCGTTGCCTTAGGATCACGCATGTGCAATTCAGGCATCCCTATCTGGTCTTTTCCATCCGGACGGCTAATAACTAGCGGACTGGCTCTAAGCTTCGCTCTCAGCTTTCCGGACATCTCCATGTCGTCTCAATGCCATTGCTCCTTACATAGGTAAGCCCCTGTTCCAATTAATAATTCAATCATTTACATTCATTCATTCTTTCATGCATTCATCCCCTGCTTATCCCGGTCATGTACTATACCTTAAATCCCCAACATGCATCATCCTTGAATCTGCTCCTGCTCCATTCTGATAATCTACCACACCCATCATCCATCGCATCACCTGACAGGAAGTTTCACATCCTCGACCTACGCTGCCACTCAAGGTATCTCCTCACCTGCTCTCCAGCAACTCTGGTCCCAGTCCTCCTCAGCTTACTCTGTATGTCCCCCCAGATCTTCCCTCCATCAAGGCTGCCTTACGCTCATTCACTCTTCGCCCTGCTTCCTCTGCCACCGCCTCTGGTGCCTCCACTGGCGCTCTTGTCTCTTCTTCGCGGTCCTCTACAGCCAACGCAGGCACCCCATCATCAGCCCATGTCCAACGCATCTCCTCCCCCGCCCACGTCCAGCTCTGCTCTTATCCTGCATTTCTATTCACGCTTTATTTCATTTCCTAGCCTCTCATTACCTCACGCTGCAATCCCGCAATCTGGCATCCCCTATCCAGTTTCTTCTAAATCTGTACATTCATGCTCATTCATTCATTCATTTATCCCTGTCTCGCATAATGCCTTTAATTTCCAGCATGCATCATCCCCGAATCTTCTCCCGCTCTATTTTCTCAAATTAGGACGGCTCATCATAACATATTCGATTGATCATCGCATTCATTTAAACTCCATTATTCTCGCGACAATTGAATTGGCTATTTGGGCCAGCAAATCAGTTTATTTTAGTTTTGTCAAGTTTGTGCAAAACCAATAAATTCAGTTGGAACAATTTACAGTTTATTAAGCAAACCTCTGAAAGAGCCTGAGAAGTAGAACATCAACCCAAACATTAACGTATGATCCACGTTATCTCTTGATTGGTCGTAACAGAGTCCAGAATTATGTAACAGTTATCAGTCCTGTGTTCATTTGGTAAATAAAATATAAAAAAACACATTGGCTGGTGCGCAGAACATACGGCACTGGCATCATCATCACCTGACAGTCAGTCAATTTATGTCTAAGATGTAAATTTCATGTCCTATTTATTTATATTTCTTTGCACTAAGTCAGTGTAATTCCTCATTCATCCAGGAGTGATCCATAGAAGAAAAAAGGCTTCAAATTTGTCATCTGGACAAGGTTTACCATTTTCTTTTTACTTGAAGGCTCCGCTTTGTCAGTAGAGCATTCTTAGACCTGGAGGAACAATTCAAAAGTTTTGTGGGCTAAAGCTTTTACACAGCTTGGTTTGCTGGCTTGCCCTTTTGTACAAAATATTTAGTTTAATCAAGATACTGCCATGCTTATGTGTCGGTATGTTCTACTTCTCAGGCCCTTTCAGAGGTTTGCTGTAAATTGTTCCAACTGAATTTATTGGTTTTGCACAAACTCGACAAAACTAAAGTAAACTGATTTGCTGGATTTCAATTGCCGCGAGAATAATGGAATTTAAATGAATGCGATGATCAATCGAATATGTTATGATGAGCCGTCCTAATTTAATGAGAATAGAGCTGCGAGTGTGTCTGCGAGTGTGTCTGCGAGTGCAGATTGGCTGTTAGGGTGTGCAGACGCAAAGTCTGCGAGTGCTAGTGCGTCTGCTAGTGCAGTGCGTCTGCGGTGATGGTGCGTCTGCGAGTGCTAGTGCGTCTGCTAGTGCAAGTGCGTCTGCTAGTGCAAGTGCGTCTGCGAGTGATGGTGCGTCTGCGAGTGCTAGTGCGTCTGCTAGTGCGTCTGCGAGTGCTAGTGCGTCTGCGAGTGCGTCTGCGAGTGCGTCTGCGAGTGCGTCTGCTAGTGCGTCTGCAACTGCTAGTGCGTGCGAGTGCTAGTGCGTCTGCGAGTGCTAGTGAGTCTGCTAGTGCGTCTGCGAGTGCTAGTGCGTCAGCGAGTGCTAGTGCGTCTGCTAGTGCGTCTGCTAGTGCATCTGCGAATGTGAGAGCCGCGCAGGTCTGCGGAAAGAATCCTCCTAAAGTTTATTTTTACCATGACCACGGCTTTCAATTCATTATAAGAGCGTTGTGGCAGTAATTTTAGTGAATCTGCGTGGCTTTGGATGAAACCAGACCGAAGTTGACTGCATCTGGTGTAACAGGCAGTTTCAAATCAAATCAAATCAAATCAAACTTTATTTATAAAGCGCTTTTCATACATGCATGTAACACAAAGTGCTTTACATTTAATTAAAAACAATCCCACATGCCCCCCACCCTCCACCCGTCCCGCCAGACAACCCCCATATTACAAGCACCCCCCACATGCCCCCCACCCCACACACACACTCACCCCCCCCCCCCCCCCCCCACACACACACACACATACACACCCTTCCGCAAGCAATGAAACACAGCTCCTTTCACATACATACATTGGCTGGGTACAGATGGACCAAAGGCAGCATCATCAGAGGAGCTGTCTGCACCAGGAGCAGTGCCACCTGCAGCCGCAGGGCACCAGCCCAGAGCCCAAGTAGACGTAGTTACTTAGAAGTAAGGTCAAGACCAAACCTCCAGGGCCCATGAGCCAGAGTCCAGCAGCCACAGCCGACCACAGCTCCTGGTGCAGAGGCTCCTCAGAGGAAACACTGGAGAACCTAAAAGTGATTAAGAAATTCAAATAAATAAAAAGTAAGTACAAGCAAACTAAGAACTAAAGTGTAACAGAAAAGCTTAAAAATACAAAAATCTAACACTAGTAATAAATAAATAAATAAATATATTAATGAGAATAAATAAATACATATAAAACAATAAATACTAATTAAAAGCTAAGCTAAAAAGATGGGTCTTGAGCCTGCTCTTAAAAACCTGAATGTTCTCTGCGGCCCTGAGGTCCTCCGGCAGACCGTTCCATAGACGGGGGCCATAAAACTGAAAAGACGCCTCGCTGTGAGTGTGTGTCCTGACTTTGGGAATGACTAGGAGCCTGCTGCCGGAGGAGCGCAGGGTCCGCGAGGGTTCATAAGGTAAAAGCAGTTCTGAAAGATAAGAAGGCCCAAGACCATTAAGACATTTAAAACCAGTAAAAGAACTTTAAAATCGATCCTAAAACACACAGGGAGCCAATGCAGCGATTTTAAAACCGGTGTAATGTGGTCCCGCCCCCTGGTCTTAGTCAGGACACGTGCTGCTGAATTTTGTAATAATTGTAAACCTGAAGTAGTCTTTTTGGGAAGACCAGAGAGCAGGGCATTACAGTAGTCTATACGACTGGTGATAAAAGCATGCATCAGTGTCTCTGTGTTGGCCGAGAGAGAATGGGACGGACTCTGGCGATGTTTTTAAGATGGTAAAAACCTATTTTTGTGATGTTTTTAATATGTGGGATAAAAGTCAGCTCAGAGTCAAAAATAACGCCCAGGTTTCTTACTTGTGAGGATGGATTAAAAAATTGTGTTTGTAATTTGGATAAAAGTTTCTCTCTCTGGGCCTCAGGACCGATGACTAAAACCTCAGTTTTGTCCTGGTTAAGCTGGAGAAAGTTTTCTGCCATCCAGGATTTGATGTCTAAAATGCAGTTAAAAAGAGCATCCATTGGCCTGGTGTCATCAGGAGACATGGAGATGTAACATAACTGTGGAAGTTGATTCCATGTCTCCTGATGACACCACCAAGAGGGAGCATGTACAGGTTTAAAAGCACAGGACCTAAAATGGAACCCTGGGGCACACCACATGTTATTTCATGGACCTGAGAGGAGCAGGTATCTAAACTTACCATAAAAGTTCTGTCTGTGAGGTAGGACGTAAACCATTTGTGCACAGTACCAGAGAGGCCAACCAGGTGTTTGAGTCTGTGTAAAAGAATAGTGTGGTCTACTGTATCAAAGGCAGCGCTTAGATCCAGTAGAACCAACACTGTCACCTGTTTAGAATCATAATTTAGTCTAAAATCATTTAAGATCTTTGTCAAGGCTGTCTCGGTACTGTGGTTTACCCTAAAACCAGACTGACATTCTTCAAGAATGTTCTGTGTGTTTAAAAAAAATTAAGCTGAGTAAAAACAAGTTTTTCTAAAATGTTGCTTAAAAATGGTAAGTTAGATACTGGTCTGTAATTATTAAAATCATTAAAATCCAAATTGCTCTTCTTCAGCAGGGGCCTGACCACTGCAGCTTTAAAAGCAGTGGGACAGACCCCTGTCTGAAGAGAGCAGTTCATCATGGTTAAAAGCTCGCTCTAAAGATTCATAAAATGACTTAAAAAACTGAGTTGGGACGGGGTCTAGAAGACAAGTGGTGGGCCTCACTGACGAGAAACTTTATCAAGCATCTCAGCATTAACCAGGACAAAACTGTCCAGTGTTTCCTCTGGTAAAGATAAACAATCAGATGTGTTAAAACAGTAGTTCGAGTAGATAAAATGTTACATCTGATTTTGTTTATCTTCCCATGTTTATAAGAAACCTGCACATGTCCCACACCAAACCCGCCTCAGTCTGTGTACACCCTGGGTTAAGTGCAACTGAAGGTGACAAGGAGCTCAAAGTCGTCTGGTGTGTTTCACAATGCTGCTGCAGCAGAAGAGCTGTGTTAGTGCTGTGTTCATGTGAGTGGTGTGTGATGCAGACCAGATTAGCACATTGCAGAGTAAAGCTGCTTACATCCTGCTGTTTGTATAAGGCTTTAGATCACGTGCTCTTTATTCTTTATCAGATCTGTGCTAATTCAACATGGTTCATTACATTTTTGGGCCGAAGAACAAAATTTTATCTACAAATTAAGAACAGATCAAAAACTCTTTCTTTAACTTTGTCTAAATCTTGAGATTGAGACATGACCTCTCTCATCTCTCTCTCCTCACTCCTTTCTCTCTCACCTCTCTTTTTTTCTTTTCTCTCTCATCTCTTCTCTCTCAGTTGGAAAGGGGGGAGGGAGAGAGAGAACCTTTCTGTTGTGAGGCACACTGTGTGACGATGATGGAATTTGCTGATGTTGTCATTAGCTGGAGCCTCTGTAGGCTTCGATGATAGATTAGTCGTCATGGTGATCATCATTCCGGTTTAAAGTTTACTGTGTTGGACTTAAAACATTGTTTTTACTCTAGGGCTGTGCAATTAATGGAATTTCAATTTCAATTACCATGATTATTGTTATTGTTATAAAGACTCATGAATGTCCTTGATGTGAAAAGTAGGTGGTTTCAGCCTCAAGATAGATAGATAGATAGATAGATAGATAGATAGATAGATAGATAGATAGATGGATGGATGGATGGATCCATTTTTTGGTTGATCAAAGCTAATTTATCTCAGATCACAGTCCATCAGTCCTGGAAACTCAGCGTCAGGTCCACACGTTCGGTTCATGAGTGACTCCACAAAACGTCCATCCACATTGTCAGTCCTCTATTAGGACTGAACCAGGTTAAACCAGTCTTATCCGTGCCACTTTCTGATGTAATCCTTCAGTCGGTCTTCACTCCCCAGAAGTGCTTTCATTTTCACAGGTAAGGTAAGGTTAGGTATACTTTATTGTCCCCGTAGGGAAATTTTTCCTCTGCATTTGACCCTGGATCCTTCAAAGCCTCTGGAGCTTCTCCTCAGGAGCAGTGATCGCCACAGTGCAGCACTCGGGGACCCATCTCCAGATGTTGTTGCTAGGCTTGGTCAGGACTACCGTAGCTGGAGGATATTACCCTAACAGGCATGTTATTGGTTACAGACAGAACCTGGGAGGGATTTGTGATAGATGTCTTGTAAATTTTTCAATAGGGCAAGAACTAAACCCCAAGTCAAATGCAGGTGTTCCCCTATCCAACATCCAAATCAGTGAATAATCATTAACCACACTCACAGGTGTTATAGTGTTATAAAGCCCACACTCACAGGTGTTATAAAGCCCACACTCACAGATGTTATAGTGTTATAAAGCCCACACTCACAGATGTTATGTGTTATAAAGCCCACACTCACAGATGTTATAGTGTTATAAAGCCCACACTCACAGATGTTATAGTGTTATAAAGCCCACACTCACAGGTGTTATAGTGTTATAAAACCCACACTTACAGGTGTTATAAAGCCCACACTCACAGATGTTATAGTGTTATAAAGCCCACACTCACAGATGTCATAAAGCCCACACTCACAGGTGTTATAAAGCCCACACTCACAGGTGTTATAGTGTTATAAAGCCCACACTCACAGATGTCATAAAGCCCACACTCACAGATGTTATAGTGTTATAAAGCCCACACTCACAGATGTTATAAAGCCCACACTCACAGGTGTTATAAAGCCCACACTCACAGGTGTTATAAAGCCCACACTCACAGGTGTTATAGTGTTATAAAGCCCACACTCACAGATGTCATAAAGCCCACACTCACAGATGTTATAGTGTTATAAAGCCCACACTCACAGATGTTATAAAGCCCACACTCACAGGTGTTATAAAGCCCACACTCACAGGTGTTATAAAGGCCACACTCACAGGTGTTATAAAGCCACACTCACAGGTGTTATAGTGTTATAAAGCCCACACTCACAGGTGTCATAAAGCCCACACTCACAGGTGTTATAAAGCCCACACTCACAGGTGTTATAAAGCCCACACTCACAGATGTTATAAAGCCCACACTCACAGATGTTATAAAGCCCACACTCACAGGTGTTATAAAGCCCACACTCACAGGTGTTATAAAGCCCACACTCACAGGTGTTATAAAGGCCACACTCACAGGTGTTATAAAGCCCACACTCACAGATGTTATAGTGTTATAAAGCCCACACTCACAGATGTCATAAAGCCCACACTCACAGATGTCATAAAGCCCACACTCACAGATGTCATAAAGCCCACACTCACAGGTGTCATAAAGCCCACACTCACAGGTGTTATAAAGCCCACACTCACAGGTGTCATAAAGCCCACACTCACAGATGTTATAGTGTTATAAGCCCACACTCACAGATGTTATAAAGCCCACACTCACAGGTGTTATAAAGCCCACACTCACAGGTGTTATAAAGGCACACTCACAGGTGTTATAAAGCCCACACTCACAGGTGTTATAGTGTTATAAAGCCCACACTCACAGGTGTCATAAAGCCCACACTCACAGGTGTTATAAAGCCCACACTCACAGGTGTTATAAAGCCCACACTCACAGATGTTATAAAGCCCACACTCACAGATGTTATAAAGCCCACACTCACAGGTGTTATAAAGCCCACACTCACAGGTGTTATAAAGCCACACTCACAGGTGTTATAAAGGCCACACTCACAGGTGTTATAAAGCCCACACTCACAGATGTTATAGTGTTATAAAGCCCACACTCACAGATGTCATAAAGCCCACACTCACAGATGTCATAAAGCCCACACTCACAGATGTCATAAAGCCCACACTCACAGGTGTCATAAAGCCCACACTCACAGGTGTTATAAAGCCCACACTCACAGGTGTCATAAAGCCACACTCACAGGTGTTATAGTGTCCGGTCAGATGTCAGAAGTGTCCTGTGTGAAGCTCTGAGCTGTTCGAGCAGGCAGGCTCCCCGTCGCCTCAGTCTGGGTGAAAAAAGTTTCCAATCGCACTGAGAGACCAGATAATCAAGTCCATTTTGCTGCTTTAGGAGCACAGCAGGCAGATAGGGTCAAATAAGACAGTCTTTCCCAATAGGGTGTACACTGACCCCTGGGGGTCTGTGGCGGTATTGTAGGGGGTACGTTGAAGAATGTCAAGTTTTGTTCTATTCATTTTACTCGAGATATTTTTTTACTGAGCCACTTAGGCTACTAAAGAAAAAGTAAATTACACTAAAACAAGACTTGATTTGTGGAATAATGAATAGCCTAATATAAAGCCAAACGCTTCATTTCCAATCATTGTAAATATCCGGGCGCCTACGCTCTCGCTGTTTAACAGGATGTTCACCTCAAAACCAACCACAGCCCACGAGCACCACCTGAACTAGTCTACTGCACATCGAAATGAGAGAATGGGACTGCAGTCTAGACGCTTTTTCGGACCAGAGCATGCAGTGGAAATCTGGACAGAACCCGACTGGAACGGCTTGAGCGGAGAAATCTCTGTGAGAACCAGCACATGAAGCATAAGTCCGCTTTGTCTCGCTTTCTCCGTGCGCATGTACAGGGAACAGCGTGGAAGAGCCAGGGCAGAATCCCGGGTCAGGACCAGAGAGACGCGCTGTGGTGAGACGGATTTGGAGCCCAGGACTGGACCCGGCGCTCACACTGGAGAGACGTGTCTGTGTTTGTCTGTTGATGCTGCTCCTCTTTTAGCCCTTGGAGCAGACCTCACAGTGGTCCCTCCTTTAGGCTCCATGCTTGAACAAGAGAAAACACAGAAAAGACTTGATCCCCTGTCAAAGTGCCGCATTCAAACTGATAAAAACTTTATTTGTTGCTCCGATAGACTTAGCAAAGCAAAGCTAGTGCATTAGCATTAGCTGTTTCCTGTTTGCCGAGGCAAAACACTGTAAAAACTGTAAATCCTGTGTAATGTGCCCAACATAATCCAGCCTCAAAGCATTGAATAAAACAGGTTTCAAATGCAGAGGTTTTGCAATAGAGTAAATACTTTTTAAAAAGGTGACATTAAACAAAAGTAGTTTGTTGCTCGCACAGCCTGACACTCGAGTCACAGACACAGATTTTGAATGATCACACGTCTGTTTGTGAATCACTCAGAGCCTGGACCTGCAGTGGAAACACTCAGCATCATTAACATAAGAGACTCAAACTGCACCAAAGTGACCCGGTCTGATCCAGTTTACTGACAAAGATTACCTTTAAATTCAAAACCCCGACCAATTATTGAAGATTAGAAATGATTTGAATCTGGATCTCTTGTTCATTCCAATGCCCAGGTGTATTTTAGAGTCAAAAGGACCTTGGAGTACCCCTGGTAAGTGTAGATGTTCCTTTCTACTCTCGATACTTTGGCTTTAAATATCTTCCATCAGCCCAGATGGAGCGAGACATTGTGAATCAAACCAGAAGAAGTGGGCTCAGGTTTGATTTTCAAACTTTCTGGAACACTCTGGGTCGACCTCAGTCAGCCGCCTTTTGAACAGACTGAAGTCACTTTAAATGAGTGTATAAATCACATGATGATTCAAAACGTGATCCATTTATAGACCCGTTCAGAGCCTACGTCATTTTGGGGGCGGAGCTGCACTGATGTCTCCGCAGAGTTTCCCCAGAAGTTTCTATACAAAACCAGTAAGCTGTACTAACGATATTAAACGGTTAGAAAACGTAACAATGACTTCTAACGAAGCTCTGACCTCTCCTAATGTGTTACTTGGGTTTGCACCAGTGACACATTTACAACGCGTGATTTTTTCGGGCTAACTAGCTTACCGCTAAAATCTATAGCACGGGTGTCAAACTCAAATGGTGGTAGGGCCAAATCAATCAGAGTCAGAGTTGATCGAGGGCCACATTTTAAAATATAGGTCCCTCTGAGTTAATTCAGATATGGGAATAGTGCTGTATATAACACATTTACTGTATGTCCAGAATTATGTCACATTACATTGTGTCACATTACATTATTCCAGTGCATATTACATTTAATAGTCACATCTCAGCGATAAAAGGGGCACTATAAATAATAGGGGCCACATGATATCCTCTTGAGGGCCAAATTTGACACCCCTGATCTATAGAAAAAATGAGGGATCTCTATCAAAACAAACACATGGCCTCAGAGTCATGTAAGTATATCCTCTGAGTCTTTTGTACAATAATCTTCTGTAGAAATCAGCACAAAATGAAGCCACAGGTGCAGTTTACTGTGAGTCTAATTCTCCACTGATAATTGATAAATAATTAACACAACTTGCACAAAAATCTTAAGCAATGTCACGGTAACTCACCTGTGCTCATCAAGGCATTTGTGTGCTCGAAGCTTTTCTCTTGTGCACATGAGTTTTTCCATCACATATGGTAAATATCAGGCCACTGAATACCAGACACTTACTAACGCCATGCTAACATTCAGTAGCTAATAATAATACATGGATCTGGAGTCGCTTGCTGTTCGTTAAATTTCGATTTTTTAATGAAAATGCACCTGCGTAGCTAGAAAATCCTGAGACTGGTCAACACTCAGGGCACCAGTTAGCGCGCGCTAATGTATGGAAGAGGCAAACTTGATTTAGTCTCTGTTTCTAATGAGCTGTTGTGATCCAACTGTTCAGAAAAAAAAAAACACAAAATGTGAATAATGAGTGTAAGTGCATGTCTGTACCACCTGGAGGCAGTGTTGCACCACATTCACTTCATCGTTCATCAGGAGACGAGGATATTTTTAAACGCTTGTCCAATCTCAGAGTGAAGGCTGGTTTTAATGTTCACATTATTATGAACATAGAAAATAGATTTGTGATGAGGTCTTTGCTTTCTTTTTTCTGCTTCGTTTAATTTGTGTTTGTTTTTTTAGTTACTTGCAGGAAAGACAGCAATAGGCAGAGTAATATACAATTATTACTATTAAAAGCACTTTGTGACTTTCTGGAGGTGAAAAGTCAACTACACACTTCAGTGTAGCTAAATCAATACTCTGGAACATTTAATAGTGACAATAGTGTTGTGTCATAATGTGAGTGTATTTGTGCTCCTCCAAGCCCACTCAAAGCAGAAACACATTATGAATTATAAATTTAAAGATTGATCTTATGAAATAAGATAGACATCTAAATGATAAAAAAACTTTTATTGAAGTCTTTGTTTTGCTGAAAATGTTACTCAGTGCACCTTTAAGAACTCTCACTCTCATCAGCCCCTTCTCTCTCATTCTCTTCCTGCTTCCTCTTTCTCCTGTTTTGTCTTCCTCTCTTTTCGTTGTCTCTCTTCTTTTTGCTTTCTTTTCCGCTCTCAGTTCTCTCTTTTCTTTACTCTTTCACATTCCTGTCTCCCTCTGTCACTTCTCTTCGCCTCTCCCTCTTTTTTGCTCTCCTTCTCTTTTTCCTCTCTATCCCTCCTCCCTCCCTCTCCCCGTGGCGCCCCCTTCAGGACACAGTTTTGTCAGTAAGGTGTGTGTGTGTGACGAGGTGTGACAGAAACTTTCACACATGATTGTAATGATGATGATGGTGATGATGATGATGATGATGGTGATGATGATGAAGAAGATGGTGGTGGTAGTGGGGGTGATGATGATGATGATGATGATGATGGTGATGATGATGATGATGGTGATGATGATGGTGATGATGATGATGTCACTCCACATTTGGATTACTTTTCATCATGTTTTTGTCCAGTAAATCTGACTGTTTAAACCAAATTGTAACTATGAACCTAAATGGACACAGATGACACAGACATGTTTTGTTGTTGATCAATTTTGTAACACAGGTGTGACTGAAATGATTGGATGGTTTTGGATTATTAGTGACAATACTTGTAAACAGTCGTCTCTGAGGACTTCCCAAAATTATTATTTTAGCAAATATGAATAATAGGAAATAAAAATAAAATGAAACAATAAACATTCAGAAACAGTAATTGATCAAGCATGTCAAAGCAGATTATTAGTAGAGCAGATGAATGATTGTCCAGAGCATCCCCTTTCCTTAGACCCTCCTTCTGTCCTTAGACCCTCCTTCTGTCCTTAGACCCTCCTTCTGTCCTTAGACCCTCCTTCTCGGCAAGGAAAAACTCAATAAATCCTAAGGGAAAAAGAGAAACCTGGAGGAGAACCACAGTGAAGGACGACAGGCTGTAGATGTAACTAAGGCTAAAGTTATAGAGTTTATGTTTGTGGAGCCAGTAGGGCTTGAGAGGTAGTCGACTAGTCGAAGAATAATTAAATCAGAGGTTGGCTTAAGAAAAAGCTCTTTTAAACGTATTTCCAACACATAAATGTCAGCAACTCGTCCGATTTTTTTCCCCGGCCCGTTCTCCGTCTCTCCCAGTGTAGTTCTTCCGCCCCGGGATGCTTTGTCCCCTCGCTTCGGCACACTGGAGCGCGCTGTGTCTATCCCTGCCTTGCATAGCACACGGACACTCTGTGCCTCCACTACCGGCTCCACTCCAATAGCGCACGAACTGTCTGTCCCAAAACGCTTTGTCTAGCCAAGCGCGTTGTATAGCCCGGCTCAAAGTGCTCAGACTGTTCGCTCTGTCTAGCCAAACGCACAGGCGCCTGGAGCTCGCTGCATACCCCGGCTCAAAGTTCTCGGACCGTTCGCTCCAACCCGCCCTGACCAGCCGTCTCCAAGCGCACATCATCCGCCTGGATCCGAGTCTGTGGATCCACACTGGTCTTTGGTCTTAGAAAGTTTTACAGCGCGGTTTGTGGAAGAAGGAGACAAGAGGAAAAGAGTGATGAGTGATGCGTGTGAACCAGGGTTTCAGGTGGATTTGTTTTTCCTTCACTGTTCAAAACGCACTGACCAAACGTCCCACAGCTCAGTGTGTGAGTGTGGGCAGACCGGATCCAAGCCGCTGTCAGAGCCTCCGCCCCTCGCACACGCACAAATAGGCTTATTTAGCTTTTTTTCCCTTCTTTTATGTAATATCAAAGAGCTTACGTTCAGCTTTATTACAGGGCATTAAGTACATCCAATGTTTTCTGATAATATGGTCAGTACTAGTGATGCGCGGGTCAGCTTTTTTTGTGACCCGCCCGCCCGACCCGATTTAAAATTCAGCCCGACCCAACCCGGCCCGAAAAATGTGCTTAAATTTCAGGACCCGACCCAACCCGAACCCGCACACATTAAAACTGCATAAAACTTTGTTTTTTTTGCGAGCTGCGGCCCCCGCGGGGTACGTTTGTCTGAAATGAGCACATGCACTTTTATCTGTACAGAGTAGCTCATCTTCTCGTCACACACGATCTTTGTGAGAGGCTGGGTTGTTTACAGTTCAGCAGCGGAAGAAAACATGGACGACTTTCATGGACTTATTTTTGGAGAGAAAGTTGTTTTTGTAGCGCTCAAAACGATAAGATTATGTCAGCAGCAGGAAGCGGCATCTACGGACTTCAGCGGCTGTTTACTGAGCATTTTTTTGGCCACTGCTCGCAGAACGCAAATGCAAACTGGATTTACTTGTGGATTAGACAATGCGTCGGGATTTTAAGCGGAAAGAAACAGAACATCGGACTTTTACCGTGGATCTGAAAAGCCCTGTGATGTGAATACAAACAACTGGATTAATCTCCGTCAGACAGATGCATATTAAGTTTCACCTGGACAGTGGACCTCCAGACTTCTTCGTCAGACATTCACGGTGAGTAAAAAGCTTGTTTGCAAGAGGTATTTAATTGTCAACATGCTCTGGAGTCTGGACGTTTCTCCAAGTGAGGATTTGACTCTTTCTTTAGTTTACAATGATGAAGTTCAGGCTGGAGCATTGTGTAGTTATGTGTTTATGACTGAGTCGAATGTGGCTGCCCCGTTTCCACAGAACGACGTTCTACTTGTAGTTGAACTCTTGTCCGTCTTTCTTTCTGTTTTACAGCCACTTGTAACCTAAATAAACTAAGCTCAGAACGCATAAGTTGTGTCTTATGTTAAACAGAATTAGTGCTTGACATGAGGCTTATTGGACTGACATTCACGTCACTTGAAGCCAAAGCATGATACGAGCGTTTGAACATGGTTTTAGATCCGACCCGCCCGAACCCGCGGGCTGACCGCGGGTCCCGCGGGTTACGGGTCGACCCGCGCATCACTAGTCAGTACAAAGAATCTGTTTCTCACAATTACCCAGGCAAAATCATCGTACCTTTGGATCTTTGTTTTTGTTAATGACGTCATCGACTAGTCGAAGTCGACTCGGCTAACACTCTCGACTAGTCGACTACTAAAACTCAGTAGTCGTGCAACCCCTAGGAGCCAGAGTCCATTAGCAAAGGGAAACGACTTCTCTAGCAGGACAAAGCAGCACATGGCACACACTTTGTCCTAAACGTTCTTGAAAGAACAGTCTGTACAGTACAAAACAATACAACATAATGGCATGGAATAATGCAACATAAATGTGGCCTTTTTTGGACATTTTTATACAACTCGCTCATTTTGCAGTTATGTGTGGAAAAAAACACGACTGTTCTGCCGATGGTCAAACTGTCAATGCATTTTCAATTCAGGCCGAGCCGCCCAAGTGGGAGCTAAACTCCTGCTGTGGAGAGTTCTCTGCCATAAACAACATAGTGACTCATTCAGCTCAGTCTGAAGGCAAGTAGTGTCACGTTCAAAGGTTCGAAGCTCGTTTCAGTGTTTTGATTTCTTCCGGGGTGTCAGAGATACGGCCCACTGCAGCCCATTTTTGATAAAATATCATTTTAAATATTTAATTTTTGTATATTATCGTGACGCACCACAGCGCGGCGCTTCTGTGCGCGCCGGTAGCAGAACCGTGTCTCGCTAGAGCAGACACAAATGAAGGTTTGGTTCTTTGAAAGCAGGAAGCGGACACCTTTTTTCAACCCTTGTTAGACAAATGTCGCTGTCGAAAAAGAGAAAAGTGAACATCGAGTGTCGGATCTTCCAGATTAAATGGACTAATTTGTATTTTTTCACAGAGATGAATGGGAAATGTATGTGTTGGGTGTGCAAGCAGCAAGTGGCTCTGCTAAAGGAAGGAAACAATCTTAAACGCCACTACGAGAGTCGGGATAACTACAAATACAGCAACTTGAGGGGTGCACTGAGAAGACAAGATTTACGAACTGCTGCTGGGACTAAACGGACTCGGGAGGTTAGTGATGCCGCCATAAAAGCTGGTTACCTGATCGCGTGTGCATCAACACCGTTCTATGAGTGTGAGATTGTGAAAAGTTGCATACGTAAGGCTGCAGAAGTTGTGTGCCTCATAAATGACAGACATTCACTAACACCAGCCTGTCCAGGACTTTCATAGTTGGCACCAGATTTAGATGATCAATTGAAACGCAAAGAAGAATCATTTGTGACAATTTTCAGTTGCCATCGATGAGAGTTCTGACGTTATAGACTTCGCACAGCTGCAATATTTACTGTGGCGTTGAGTTTGAATGTTACGTAGGAGAACTCTTGATGCTTGAGGAAAAGTCAGATGTTGTGACAATGTTCAGACAGAATGTTGTAGCTGCAGGAGGTGGTGATTTTGGACATTTCATTGTTTATTGCACCAAGTGGAATTGTGCTGCAAGTTGCAAGTCTGTGCAAGTGGACCACGTATAAAAGTTAGGGATATTCAACTTTTGGGTGAAATTTCACGACAAGCCTAAAATACATTCAAACGTCTACAGGTCAACTTAATGTGACCTTCTCTAAGCTTTTGAATGCACATATCCAACTGTTAAAAAGTCATTTTGCACAAGTTGTTGTTCTCTAACAAGGAGCTTAACAGCAAAAATCACAGCAGGTCTGTGATCCTTGAATTGACCTATAAATGTCCTGGTTCAATTAGAGACACCTAACAATGGATCAACAGTCCCTTGCCATTGCGATGCTTCAAACTGGACGTTCTCAGACGGAAGTGGCCACTGAGCTTGGAGTGTCACAGAGTGTCATCAGCAGGTTCAACAGAGATATCGAGAGACTGGAAGAGCCACAGAAAGGCGTAGAAGTGGACGTCCTTTGGCCACATCTTGTGCTGATGACAAAGTCTACATTGTGAAAACTGCCCTAAGAAACCGGATGATGAACTCCAGGCACATTTGAGAGAGGTGAGAGGCACCCAAGTGTCACGTCAGACCATTCAAAACCGTTTACATCAGTGTGGTCTGCGTGCTAGACGACCTGCATGGGTACCTGACCACACCACAGGCACAGGCATCATCGTTTTGCATTGGCCAAGGAGCATTTACACTGGACGAGGGACCAGCGGGCCTCAGTGCTGTTCTCTGATGAAAGTTGACTCACGCTGAGCAGAAATGATGGCCAAAAACGATGTTGGAGACGTCAGGGAGAGCGCTATGCATCAGCCACTGTTGTCACCAGGCGAGCTTTTGGTGGTGGTGGTGTTACAGTGTGGGAACTGCCCTACACTTTGTGAATGGCACAGTCACAAGCCCATACTACCTGAATAACTGTTTTGTTGGAAGCAGCAAAATCATATTTCAATTTAATGATAATGTCACATATCCTGTACTGCGTGTCGTCCTGGTCCCAAGCCAAAGCAGTCCATAACCCGATAAGATCACTACCTATTCAGGCTCTTAAAATTCTTGACAAAAATCTCAACGTTACCACCAATATACTGTATTAGACAAGTACAAAATTGTGAGCTTTGACAATCTGATCAGATACTCTGATATCCGCCGGTGCATAAAATTCTACATGACGCCGCCCACCCCTCTGAAAACTTTTGTACAGCCACGCTCTCAATGAAAAACCAGAGCGTTAAGGTTTGTTGTGAGGGGCGATTGTAATGTTTCTAAAAGAAAGTCTGCCTTTGCTCAATCAGCCTTTTCATATAAAGCCATCAAAGAGTGGAATGGGCTCCCAAACAATCTTAAAAACATTGCGGACTTTCCCAGTTTTTCGTGGGCCGTCTAAGACTGGCTCTTGGAGTACCAGTCCTGTGCACACTAGAGTACCAGATGGGTAATCGGCCATCAGATTATTAGTTGATTGGTGTAATAGCACTGCCACATGTACATCTGTACCACTTGGGTATGTAGCTGATACCCTCGTGGGTACACCCGGTAGCTGTTGCACTATTGTCTTTGTCGGACTAATACAATGAAGCACTTTACTCATATTTTGTACTTTTGTAAATGGCTGCTATTCTACTGTACTGTGATGTAACTACTCTATGCACTGAAAACTGAATATTTTGCACTTTTGTATATTTAAATGTAATGTTTTATTTCACACCTTTGTGTAATTGAATTTTACTTCTAATGTTTTATTTGTACATACAGTATGTCAAATGTTTGTATGTCGAGGACTGCAGATGGAAAGTAGCTTTGTGCTAAATCTGGTGCAGCCATCTTTTTAATGTAACTGCACATTGTCCTTCAAATAAATAAACTAAACTAAAAAAAAAAAAAAAAAACAAAAAAAACAGGAAAAGGGTTATTTGTGCAAATCGATTTACGGTTCTGCCACACTCACTGTGCATGGGTGGCTTTGCTAGCACAAATGTAGATTTTACAATATTTACTTGAGTCATTTAGTTTAGGGTTAGGCTTATGTTAAGAGAATTTGGTTAAGTTTAAGGATTTAGGAAAGACATGCTAACCATGTAGTGGCATTACTGCGCTGGAGAAAGTAAAGATAAATGGCAAAAGGGGAGTGTATATATTCAGTGGGAGGGGCCTACTGTGAGACATATGAGGGCGGAGCAAAAAGGGAAATATTTGGAGGGATGGTAACCAAATTTAGGCAAACAAGTAAGGTTAGGAAAAATGTTTGCTTTACAAAGTTACTCAAGTAAATGCAGAGTTCGCTAAAATACTTTCAAAATGTATTGAGTTTCAGAATACTGAATCCTACATTATATTGTTACGTTTTCTCTTACTTGGCTAAGATTAGGTTCTGTATTCTGAAAACTTGGAGTACATTTGTATTGAAATACAAACTAAGCGTTAATCTGAACCTGAAAAGACAAAGTTTGTGTTTCTTCTTGATAACTAATGTTAGTAATCTCAACACCATGGAAACAAGTGTCCTGATACCTTCTGAACCCGGCGCTGGAGCTGGGAGGAGATTCCTTCACATTTACACAATTATATGTCCTTGTGAGCTTCAGAGCAGGTTCAGTGTCACTAATCCTTTCATAAGAAAAGGTTTCATTAAAATCCAGATTAAAAGATCCAAACACAGGCGTCTTCTCTCTGTTCATCGTCCGGAAAATGTTAAACCAAACTGACAATACAGCCAACAACAAACTTCTACTGTAACTGTCAGTAAAGAGACACCTGGATTGTCAGTCGGTCTGCAGTAGTGAATTTTTTTATTTATTTTTATTTAACCTTTTTTTTAACCAGGAAAGTCCCATTGAGATTCGAAGATCTCTTTTGCAAGGGAGTCCTGGCCAAGAGGCTTCCACAACACAACACTACATAGACTAAAACAAACAAAAGACATAATTAAAAACAGTTACAGGTTAATGACTGCATTTCCAGGTCTTTCAAAAGAGAGTCAAAACTAGCCATAGAGACAAGAATTTGGAGCTTAAAATGTTGGTTAATCTGATTGGACATTGTGAAGTAGCTGCTGTGACACATTACACACTGGTTTTCTGTACTGGTCTACATTTATTTAAAAATGCAATGTATTAGATTTTACCAATTTTCTAAAAGCAATAACTGTAACAGAAGTATTCATGAATCATATTCTAAATACATGTACTCTGTTACTGCCTCACACTGCCCAGGAGTCTTAAACTGGAGGCCCGGGGGCCAAATGCGGTCCTCCAGATGATTTCATGTGGACCCCAGGATAATTTCAGAATATTATGGTGGCTAAAACCTCGACTACAGTAAATGACTTAAACTAGTATTTACTTGTGTGTGCGTTCTTAAACATACATAAAAGTGAGGACCAAAATTCACATTCTACTATCAAAGTGAGGACATTTTTGGAAAGTGAGGACATTTGTCCCTAGTCGTCACTTTTTGAAGGGCCTGTTTGAAGGTCAAGATGAGGTTTTAAGGTTAGGGTTAGAATTGGGTTAAGGTTAGGTTTAGGGTAAGGGTCAGGGGGTTAGTTTGGATGAAACATACACAGGAGAACTTTCATCTGTCCAGACCAGGCGTGTTTCAGCACTTTGAGCACTATTAGCGTGAGTTCTGAAGCCTCTAGACTTTAGTGAAAGGTCAGAGCTCTGATAGAATTCTCTGTGTTGCTTCTGTAAAATGGGATTTGTTTTTCCTTTCAGGTCCTCGCTGGGCGTCGTGGAACCTGGGCGTGTTCATGTGCATCCGCTGTGCTGGGATCCACAGGAACCTGGGAGTCCACATCTCCAGAGTCAAGTCTGTGAACCTGGACCAGTGGACTCCAGAGCAGATCCAGGTAAAGACCAAGGCTGCCAGAGATCTGACACAAAACTCAACATTTGAGATAAAACAATAAATAATACCCATTATTTTACACTCTCTACGATTTCCAAAACCAGAAAGTACAATCGGCCAATCAGTGAACAGAGATGAAACAAAGTGGTGGCCATGAGTACTGCTGAATGTGAAGTACTCATGCTCCACGGTCAATCTCCACCCTGCCCCCCCTTGTGGACAACTGAATCTAGGTCACCTCAAAACCTAAATAATTGTGTGGCCTTATTTAACCCCAGTTACAGTAAAATACCAGAAATGGCTTGTACAGCCTATCTAATTTAGTTTTTTTAGTCTAAATGCTGTAATAACAACGTGAATAGATAGTTTCTATTTAAAGCAACATTTACATTTGTTTCGTTTATTTGTTTTTTATTTACTAGTCTATTTACGCTTGTGGGACCGTCCCTTTAACACCGGTAAGTTGTAGCTAGCACAGTTTTAGCTTGCCCTGGCTAACAGCAGCAACACGAGTCTACAGACTAAAGTGTTTATAAGGAGCGCTATCGTTCATCTCATCATGTCTCATCATGATCTCACTACAGCCAGCAAGTTTCTGCTCTGTGTGTGCGCTTATGTGTGTGGTGCATGTGTCTATGTTCTTGTTTATACATAAAAGTGAGGACCAAAATTCGCATTCTACTATCAAAGTGAGGACATTTTTGGAAAGTGAGGACATTTTCTATGGTCCTCACTTTCTGAAGGGCCTGTTTTGGCCTGTTTGAGGGTCAAGATGAGGTTTTAAGGTTAGGGTTAGAATTGGGTTAAGGTTAGGAGTAGGGGGTTAGTTTGGATGGTTAAGGTTAGGGTAAGGGGCTGGGTAATACATTATGTCAGTCTTTCCCAACCGGGGGTACGTGGAAGAATGTCAAGTTTTGTGTGATTAATTTTACTCGAGATATTTTTTTTTACTGAACCATTTAGGCTACTAAAGAAAAAGCAAATTACACTACAATAAGAATTAATTTGGGGAACAAATAATAGCCTAATATAAAGCCAAAAACTTAATTTCCAATCATTGTAAATATCCATGCGGCTCACATAGGCTCTACGGGAAAAAATTAGGTGCTGAGAATGAGCCGCTCCGAGCTACGGCCTCGCTGTTTAACAGGATGTTCACCTCAGAACCAACCACAGCCCACGAGCACCACCTGAACTAGTCTACTGCACACCGGAATTGTTCCCGCTACTTCCAAGAATGGGGCCGCAGTCTAGACGCTTTTTCGGACCAGAGCGTGCGGTGGATGTCTGGACAGAACCTGACTGCTTGAGCGGAGAAATCTCTGTCAGAACCATCACACGGAGCACAAGTCCGCTTTGTCTCGCTTTCCCCATGTCCATGTACAGGGAACAGCGTGGAAGAGCCAGGGCAGAATCCCGGGTCAGGACCAGAGAGACGCGCTGTGGTGAGACGGATTTGGAGCGCAGGACAGGACCCCGCGCTCAGACCGGAGAGACGCGCTGGGTTGAGGCTTCGGACTTGGATTTGGAGCGTAGGATTGGACCCCGCTGGAGAGACGCCCTGGGCTGAGTTGGACTTGGATTTGGAGCGTGGGACTGTGCTGTGGTGAGTGGAACTTCGAGCGTGTCTGCATTACGTCTGTTGATGCTGCTGTTTGTCAAACTCACGTGTCTTTGGCTCAGGCTGGTACAAACACAGGAACTTTGTCCAAGTTATGAGCAGACATAGGCGTTGTTAGGCCCAATTTACCGGGGCTCTAGCCCCGGATGTCGTGGGTCTAGCCCGAACCTAATCTGTCCCTCCGCCGCTGGGTCTCCCCACAGGCTGTAGCAGGACACCCGCATTGGCCCCGAACTGCACCCGCCACAGAGACCCAGCGTAAGCCTCCGATGACACGCTAACATTTTATTTTCTCGCGGGATGGGCGTGCGGACGGTCGGACCTGGTCTGGGGCACAGATCCTCAGGTTCGGGCTGCGGTGCAGAGCCACCAGACTGTGTGGTCCAGAGCGGAGCAGTGCGCGCGGCATAGGACTACACGAATGGCGTAGGTGAGAGGAGACATGAGGAGGAGGCGCGAAAGTACTTGTAAGAGGAAACACGAGGAGGAGGAGGCGGCGAGGCGCAAAGATAAGAGGAAACACGACGAGGAGGAGGCGAGGTGCAAGGTAAGAGGAAACACGAGGAGGAGGAGGAGACGGCGAGGCGCTTAGGTAAGAGGGGACATGAGGAGGAGGAGGCGCATAGGTGACAGGGAATACATCCAGCACCGGGCTTGAGATAGGCTACAACAGACCGACGCGCGTTAAACTAACTTCATGAATGAGTCGTGGGTCGTAGCGCGGTATGAGCCCCGGTTTTCACAACATGCAGAGTGGGTTCTGCTCCTACCTGGATCAGACGCTGTCTGTCGGGGTTTAACACAGACAGGGGCAGGCGCAGAGTCACATCACAGCTTCAGTCTGCGTGAGCGGTTCTTTATTTTCTCCCATATTTCCTTTTATAGTCCGTGAGCGTAAATGCACTGTCTCTCTACGTCTGGATCAGCGGCAAACTCTTTGGTTGTTTACAAAGTTAAGCTCCACTAACTGCAGTGGAACACATCCTGCTCTTCCATCAAAATAAAAGCTTTATAATTCACGGCAGCCGAGAGACACTTATTGTGAAAGAACGCGACAGCAACAGTCCTCCTCTGTATAAAAGGCACGAGATTCAGCAGCTGAGGAGCTGATTCATGTGAAATACAGCATTAGAAAAACAATAGTCACAGCTCAAACAGCATTATAACCAATGTTAGCCTATGGTTTTTTTTTTTTTATAAGCTCATTTAGTAATGTTGTGCAGTCTACTTTTTCATAGAATTGTTTTAGTGGCATTATAATGAACAAACTTCACTAAGCATAAAAATGATGACAAAATAGCCTAATAATAATAGTTGTGGTCAGGTCATAATTATAAACCCTCCTGATGAAATACATAATTAATTAATAAATACATAGACCAATTAAAGCTGGGGTAACTAAGTTTTTTAGTTGTAAATGAGTAAACTTTGTGCTTTTTACTAAAAAGTGATAAATGCACTTTGATGAAAACATTAGACTGCTGTGTACTGTCTGAATTGAATAATACAGAATATTAGTTCTAATCAGGGGCCAAATTCTGTTGTGTTTGTGGTCCTCTTCAGTTTCAGTTTATAAGCAATAACTGCAACCAAAAATGAATTAAAGTCAATATGAACAATGTGTTTAAGGATTTATGAGTGGAAGTTGTCAGATTTAAACCTATATCGTGTTTGCAGTGTGAAAATCAACTACCCCACCTTTAAATAAATGGTAAGAAAATGTTAGCACTTAGCAGTGAATAAATAAATGTGTGTGAGAATACAATAAAATGGGCTTAAATACAAAATATCTAGGCTCGGGCAAAATCAGATCTCTTTTTAAGTTGATAGACTGGATGTTGTGAAACTCATGCATTAGGTAAAAGTATTCTCATCTTGTCAACTATATTGATATTATAATATAATTTTTATTATCTACTTCAAGGGTGCCCAAACTTTTTTCCTTGAAGGGCCAATATGAAGGATTTTGCATTATGTTGCATCTAAAAAGATAATTTGCACTAAGATTGTGATCAATGTGTATTTTATAAGCCTGTTTCAGCAGAATAAAACTGATTTGGTGCACTTTGACAATCTTTTTTAACTTAAAATGTAATCAGACACAGACATTCTTAACAAATCTCAGCACCTCTTTGGGGGCCAAAATAAACCCCTTAGAAGGCCGAGTTGACCCCAAGGCCCCAATTTGGGTGCCACTACGCATTGAAAGTAACTACAGTGCCCAGAGTTACCTCAAACAAACAAGCTCAATTGTTCTTTATATGCCAATTCTACTTGCACTTGTCTGTGCCCTAGAGCTTCTAAAATGCACCAGAATGCAGGAAATAATGTTTGTTTCTTTCAAAATCTCCTGGGGGAGAGCCCCCAGACCCCCCACTTTATATGTGTCGCTGATACGGACATATCCTCTGGGCTGAGCCCCGGATCTCACCAAATCCTAAAAACGCCCCTGTGAGCAGATAGGCCTATCTGTTTTAGTTGTATGCTCTTATAATGTCCTAAATTAGGAAAATTTTTCTTACATTATATGAAATCCAGTCTATATTAACAATCTGTTGATTTATATTTTATATATTATTTATATACAAAAACGTGTAAATTGTGTGCCCAGGGGGTACTCGTGTAACGCTAATTAAAAATAGTTAGTGTTAGGACTAAGTTATTACAATGGGTTGCATATGACTGACACAGAAAACCGGTTCGTTATAGGAGCTTGTGGTTTGCTGATGATCCCATTGTCCCAACATCCTCTGCAGAATTGTTTCAGTAAGTGTTTGTCAACGTCGTTCGCAGAAATTCCACCTCTCTTGACAGCAGTATTCAGTGTTAACAGCAGTCGTTGAAGATAACTTGAAGGTTTTTCGCCTTGGTCTTGCGGCGTGTTGAGAAACTGCGCGAACAACTCCTCTCCATCTTGAACTGTGGAGTAGGCGGAGTCCAGCACTTGTAAATAAATGGATGGCAGTGTGTCTGGTTTCAGCCCTTTCACAACATCAGCAGCAGGCGAGAGAAGACTTTCCACAAGTTTCCTTGTGACATGCAATGGTGGTAAGTTTACATCAGCCAATAGCAATTCGACATGAGCCCGCCAACTTTCATAATCTGCTTTATGCAGTGGCTTGGGTACTTTACCGGAGAAGGATCGGAGTCTCAAAGTTGGTATTGAATGAGAGGACAGTTCTTCAGCTCTCACAATATGTTCCACAACCATTCTTTGGATTTGAGGAGGATTCAAGTCAGCTTGAGAGAATCCGGGAGGTGCAGATGGATTTTCTGGCGTTGGAAATTGTGGGTGCAATCGTGGTTGTGCTGTTGTTTCTGCAGCTTGCGCTCCCTGCTGGCCAGGCAAGGGAGGCTTTATTTCCACAGTTTGCGCTGAGTCATCCCCTCCACTAGATGGCTCCACATTTTCCAAATGTTCACTGATTTGTGACATCACTTCTTGGAGAACCGTTTCAAATTTTTGTCCACTCCTTCTTGCAAGTTGTTTGAGTTCATTGATGTAGTTTGGGGGATGAGCCTCGGCTCCGGCTGGGACTGTGCTTTCAATTACCGCAATGCGAAATGTGAGATTTGGATTGCTCTCAGAAACGTGCATGTACGGCAATATTTTCTTTAGCTCCGTGATAGCAGAATCGTGTTTATACTCAATGATCAGGTTTTGATATAGCAGGGAACCCGCATCGTCAACTATAAGTTTTTTAAATCGCCCGTACTTTTTCAAAATGTCGAAAATTTCATTGTCTTGTTCTGTATGTGTTACACCAGAAACAGAAACGCAATTTGAAATGTTTACCCCTGATTTTTCAAAGAAGTCCATGATTGAACCGGACCAAAACACACTTTTCAATTGAAAACCAAAAAATTCACTATTACCATGTAATTACAATGTTATTCATTCACACAAGCTCCTGGCTAGCTCGCCACGTGTAACGCTAATTAAAAGTAGTTAGTGTTAGGACTGAGTTATTACAATGGGTTGCATATGACTGACACAGAAAACCGGTTCGTTATAGGAGCTTGTGGTGAATGAAAGGCAAAAGACACAGGAAATAAGTTTAAGAAAGTATATTGAAAATTATGAAATGCAAACAATGACAAACACAATAATTTGAACAGAAATAAAGAACCCAGTGGCAAAAGACCACAAACAAAAAGGTATTGAAAAGTTCAATAGGCTTTTTCAGTCTCTTTTTTCTTTATTTCGAAACGCAAAGTTCAGTTTTTGATCCGTTTTTCGAAATGTTTTTTATAATCCACAAACGGTGGATTATAAGGGTGTCCACGATATGGAAGGAAGAGGAAAAAAAAAAAGAATGTTCCTACCAGGTTTGATGAGGGCAGCTTGCCACCTCTTGAAGAGGAAAACAGGGCGTACAAAAAAAAAACCTGACCTATAAACAGAGGCCAGAGAAAAACATTAAGGACTTTTGTACCAAAAGGGACTCCATATGTAGCTTGTAACATTTTTTAAAGTTACATTCAAAATACATTCAAAAGTCAATAAATTAGCTAATTCAATTAACTCTTTTAAATATAAATCACAGTTGCGCAACAATACAGTTCAAGTTTCATTCATAGTCAATGCTACAACGCCTGTAGTAGGCTAATGCATGTGAATGGGATTCTCATTAGCATTACAATAAATCACAATCGGAGTCAAACAAAAGAAGCTATTGGCAAACGGCCAATGCAATCAATAAACATAGCTCTGTACTACATGTAGATTAGATCAAAACGTGCTTATTTGCGCTAGTAAACATTACACAAGTAAACAAAACAGCGGTAAAGTTTGCTGCGACTAATGCGGAAGTGACTAATTAAGTCAATAAAACTTTTTCCGCGACAAAAACATTATTTTTGGCTTAGCGGTTCAATTTAGTAATAGTTTTGTCACTCACCAATGAGTTTGAGAACTTTCTGTCGTAAATTGGTGAAGATAGAAGCCGTTCTCTGAGACCGCAGTCTCGTGTTCTGCACAGCCACAGCCGGAGCAAGGAAGTTGACAGGAAGTGGGACGGAGGCTCAGACACTTTTATCATAGCGCCATTTGTGGCTGGGCGAATGAACTGCAGGTGTTAATCAGCCATTGGGAAACAGCGCAGCAGGGTGTGAGACGTGGGTTACACTCGGGACACGGCCAACCAGTTTAGGGGGTCCGCAGAAAAGGTTGGAAACCACTGCATTATGTCAATGGTTGTCCTCACTTTGAAGCTAGCGCAAGAATGTGTGCGTGCGCGTATGTGCGTGGTGCATGTGTTTTGCATGCGCTCGGCGCAGGCTTCTCCTCTCGGCTCCGGGGGGCAGTGCGCCGCAAAGAGAGAGAAAGAGCGACTCCTCAGATGAACAAAAACTTGAACTATGTTTTTTGTGAAGTTGCGGTGTTCCACATGTGACAAAACAAGTGTAATACGATACACAAAACACAAGCTTTTTCCTAGGTTACTGACAATGTAGCAGATACAGGGCAGCTCAATTCTAAAGGATATTTTTTTGCTGTGGCGCTGCGCCACGCACAAATGCATGCAGCGGTAACACTGCCACTACTGGATAGTCCCTGTTGTTTCTGCAGATTGAGCTTTTGTGCTCAGATATCCTTTGTTTAAGTTTTCTGGTGGTTTTGCCGATGTAAGCTAAAGCACAGGGGCAGTGAAGCATGTAGATTACATGGGCAGAAGCACAGGTGATCACACTTTTTATGGGAAATCTTTGGCCCGTGTTTGGATGCATTAAATAGTTAGTTTTAGAAGTCTTATTGCATTGCGTGCCACAGCCACATCGACAGTTGCCGTTTGGCACAGGACGCAAGAGTGTTTGAGTCGGTCGGGCGGGACTCCTTGTGCTCGCACTAACCAAATGGTCTTTAAAGGTTGTATGGAGGATTTTCATAAATAGTTTGTTGTCAGTCTTGGTCAAAAACAGTTGCATAGATTTGTAACAGTCTTGTACTTATGCTAAACAAAAAAATAATTATGACAATATATAAACTGTGGACATGATAAATCCAGTAAAACGTTGACCAATAGATAACGAGGTACCTCGTTATCTATTGGCCTTTTAACTTGTCAAGCAAACCCTCAGTGTTCCTAAGTAACTCATTGGCCCAGTTAGCAATGAAGAGCGTGGCCCTGGGAGGAGAAACACATGTGCATCATTTGAAAAACAGCAAACAGCTGTTGGATTTGAAAAATCCTCCATACAACCTTTAAGACTTTTTCCTCTTTAGTTCACAAAGAGCGGAGGGTCCTTGAACATTGTTTAGGATGTGCCAATGCGTTAAAAAAGCTGATCTTACAGCGTGCAAGTGCATAGAATACTGTGATCAGGGTGTCCGCGGAGTCTTAAAAAGTCTTAAAAGTTGATAAATGAAATTTGCCAAAATTAAGACCCTTAAAAAGTATTAAAAAGTCTTAATTCCAATTTGGGAGTCTTAATTTTTTGCAAAGCAATGTATCAAATAGATCTTGATAATTCGTCTTTATTTGATAAAATGTTCAGAGCGTGAAATAGGCAAAATAAATAACCTTGGTGCTGCGGTCAGACGCCGCTCTGAGCGCGCAGTGGTACGAGAGTGACAGCTGCAGGTCGGAGGAGGCACAGGACCCGAGAGCGAGGAGGAGCGTGGGCCTATATTTTGGACAGATGGACCACCAGAGACCCGGAGCGCCCAAGGATTATACCGTTTGTCCGTTACGGGATCTAGCGAGTATCTCAAGATGCTGCAAATAAACTGCAAAACTTTAACTTCAACAACCAAAGCGCGCAAAGGACGAGCGAGTTGGATCAGAGCCAGGCATCAGCAGCGAAAACCTCCGCAGCAGCATTCAAGCACTTTTATGGAAAATATTGTATTGGATTGTTCGCAAACGTGAAGAGTGGAATATTTGTACAATGTTTTTACACAGAATAAACACACAGGCTACGTGCTCGTGCATTCCACATCTGCTCCTTCAGGTAACGTAAAAATAGTCTTCTATTTAGCCTGTAAACGAGCTCTACTTTGTTGTCTGCAAAAGTGTCCACAACAAACTCTTTGGCTCTGGTACAAGAGCAGCGCAGAGACGGTGATAAAGAGAAGAGCGCTGCAGCTTCTATGGCAAATCCCAGACACGATCTTTGTGTTTACTTGAATGTGCGTAGACCTGTGTGGAACATGCGCTGGTTAGTTTTGCGTCATTGTCTGCGTGCCTGTAGCAAATTGACTTGTTGGATACGTTTCCGTGCTGCGAAACTCAACTATAGAACCAAAATCACTGTGTCACGATGTATTTAAAGGACCACTTTCCCAAAACATAAACGACACATGTGGTTGCTAAATATTCACAATACAGCTGTTTTCAAAAGTGCTTGATAGGACTAAAACACTGTCTTCTCAGTTTTGATAGATAGTCTTCTTAATCAACCCAATAAAGATTTAGATACAGTTTAGATCAAATGAGCTGATAATATTAGATCTATTTTTAAATTAAAAAGCCTATTACATTTGTTTTGATGTTTTGTATATTATGCTTTGTTTTCCTCCTTATTCACCATTCATAACTTGTGATAGGGCAGTAAGGTTATTGCCGTGGAACGGCAGGAGTAGATTGTCGTTGTGTCCTTGGGCAAGACACTTAACCCACATTGCCTCAGTGTCTGCTGTAGCCGTAATAAGTTTTATGTAAGCAATTAATTGCACCAATCAACCGATTAATTAATGAATTAATTAATCAATTAAACTAATTGTCTACTGGCATCAGCTCATATTATAAATAAGTAATTCTGACTTCTGTGCTGGTGCTAACACTGAAGTGACTTGAATTACCAAAAATCTGAAGATTAGAATTCAAACGTCTCATTGACCTCTTTTTAACCAATTACACAAAACACAAACTAGAAATGTCTTTTACTGTGTGATTTATTTACCAAACTGAGTATTCGTTGGAATTCAACATTAAAGAATCTTACATTCAATTGCTGAAGATTAACACTGCTATGCTAATGGGGTATCTCAGATTTGATTTGGAAAATGCTTAGTTCTAATGCCACTATTCTTAAAATTGCCTAAATGCACCACTCTTGCTGGTCAAGCTCTGAGCCCCGAGCTGGTACCGCTGGTCTTACTGTGGACCTGGAGATGAAGTTGTCCACGTTCAGGTTCTCACGTGAGGCGGTGGCCCAGGATGGCAGGCGCAGGAACCACAGCTTTGATGGGACAGGGTCTGCTGCTGGTCTTCCGGCAGTCCCAGAGTCAGCAGCAGCGTGGAGGGAGCAGGGTCACGGGGTCACCGCAGCTGCAGGGAGAGCAGGCCAGGCTGTGGCAGGGGAGAGCCAGGAGTGGAGGAGGTTGATGTCGAGGTGGATCTCAGCTGAGGAACTTAATCCAAATGTCGATGCGCGTGCTCTAGACTTGTGACTTCCAAACTCTGTGTCCAGCACAAAGTCTTTAGTGCGTCCTCAGTTCAGAGAGTTTTAAAATGAGCGCCCACAAAAAGGAGGAAGTAGAGCAAAAATTGTTGAGAGAGAGAGAGTTTCCTGTTGCAGGTTAGCAACGGTGCAAACTTGAAGAAGTTTCGAAGGAGAAAGCAAGAAGGCTGAAAAGAAGTTAAACTTAAAACTTCTTAGCTGCTTCTTAACTCCCGTATTCTGTGTGGAACAGAATCTTCTGTAAAATCTGAAAACTTCTGTAGAATCTTTCGTAGAATCTTTATTCTGCTTCTGGAACAAAGGACCGCTCCTTTTGGTCTGTTCCAAGAAGGGGAGGAGAAGTGGGCGTGACTAGTTTTTGTCTTTCCTTTCATTGGCTGCTAAGGAGAAATCTGAGACTTCCCCAAACTCAAGAGTTAACATTACAAAAATCGACTTGCAATATTAATACATATCAACAACTTTCACAGATTCTGTTAATGTTACTTTAAAGGTGATGCAAGAGTCCTTAAATGAATGTAAATGAATGAATGAATTCCAAGGTGAAGAAATATGTCAGGCATAAACATTAAACATTATGTTCACATCTTCACATGATCTTCACATTCTTACATTACAGCGACGTTCCAGAGAGTATATGTTGGTTTACACAATATTACAACATTTGTGTTCACATTAAAACGACAAATAGAACAGCGTCCACTATACTGCAATTTAAGTCCAAACTCCAGAGGAGAGGAGAGGAGCTCATTGTCCTGGTAAGCATCAAGTTGGGGGAGGCAGATTAGCCAACTTGGGGGAATGTCCGGCTCCTTATCTCCATTCTTCAAGTTGGGGGTTTTTGGTATATAGACAAGACAGGCTTGTTTTGGTTAATGGTTAATTTTGGCAGTGATTGATGTTGCCTGGCTTAAGGGCCAGGGTTTTCCTTTGAGAACATCTGGCTTTTCCTCTGAGGTCAATTTGAGGGCTTGGACTTAGAGTGAACTCCACAGTTCACAAATGAACGTATGAATATGAATAATCCATTTTTATCAGTTCAGGATGCTACACTGCGTACACTGGGTGAGTGGATCCCTGGCTGTTAAGCGCTTTGAGTGCCTTGTAAGGTGGAAAAGCGCTATATAAATAGAGACCATTTACCATTACCATTTATTAAAGGAGCACACTGTAACTTCTTTAGTGAGGAGTAGAACTGTATTTATTTATTTTATTTTACCTTTATTTTTCCAGGCAAACATTAAGAACAAATTCTTATTTACAATGTTGGCCTTGAAAAAGATGATGCCAGCAGGCCAGATCACAAGTCATATCTGTATAAAAGTGAGCCTGCTCATACTTAGAATTTATGCTTTTATCATTTGAGCAACAAAACACATGTGGTTCTCAAAGTGGGAGCGGGACCCCTCGGGGGTCGCGAAGCAAAATCTGGGGGTCGCGAAATTATTTCTAAATGTATTTTTACAATTTTACAATTATGACTTTTAATCAGTTTTTAGGGGAATTGGGGTTATATAGAGAAATACACTATAAAATAAAAACAATTAAGCCTAATTGAAATGGTTTTGTAAATTATTACAAAAGTATCTAATTTTTGCTGTGGGGGTTGTGAGTTGGTTGCACGGTTCTTTGGGGGGATCTCTGGCTTAATACATAGACAGATAATACCAAACAAACAGTTTGACATTAAACTAAGATACAAAGAGACAAGCAGGTCAATATGAATTACAAATATTATTTGTCTTTAATCTGACTAAATGCACTAAAGGAGGAAATAAAACCTGTCTTGTCCATAATACTGACTTTGTTTGATGTACAAGTTTGTTTTTTTAGGGATAATATACATTGTTTAAGCAAAATGTGCCTCAAAATATAAGGTGCTTCTTGATCAAGCTGTAGAAAAAGTCTTTCCACTAAGGACTGTTAACTGTTGTTTCTAGTTTGTTTCTCATGACTCACAAGAATAGCCGTTTTTAATTATTTACCATACAAAAATTACTTGCGACTGTTGCGATGGAGTCTTAATTTTTGTTTTTAAAGGTATTAAAAAGTATTAAAAAGGTCTTAAATTTCACTTCAAGATGCCTGCATATACCCTGTGTGATGCACGTCACCGAGTAATGTGTTTCTTTCTTTTGAGTTTTTTTTAATAAAGATGAACGTGATCTATTAAGAGCTCGTGCGTACGCATCTTTAATCCAGCTCTCGGGACAGCCTTGCTGTTGTCTGCAGATTTTAGTATGTAGTCTTCTGTGGTCTGGCAAATCCTCCGCAGTCTGAAGAACTGACTAGTTGGGAGAGCCTTCTTCAGTGGAGTAGGGTGGAAACTGGGCGCTAAAAGAAGTGTATTTTTGTCCGTTTCTTTTCTGTTCAATGAAGTTGAAATAATGCCATTATCTTTTTTTACCCACATATCTAAAAAAAAAGACTTGTTCCGAGCTGGACTGAAATGTCAATTATAAATTAGGATCAAACTAATTTGCATAAATAGGGGCACAAACCGTGCCCATGCTTGTCCCAGAGACTTGTAGGTAAAAACCTTCAAAAGTAAAGTAACTAAATTTCATCCCAAAATTGGCAAAGTCAAATTCATTAGTTTGAATGAAGGGTCTCAGTTCGATCTTATAGATACAAGAGCTTCAAGTCCTCCATCATGTGGAATGTTTGTGTTTAGACTCGTGATGACTGCAGTATCAACAGTAAAGACTCCTCGGGTAGATTTTGTAAGGATGAACATTTTTTAATAAAGTCTGTGGAGTCATTGATATAAGCTGGCAGATTTTGAACATATGGCTTGATGAAATAATCCATAAAAGTCGACAGAGGTGACCAAAGAGAATTAGTTTGGGCCACAATAGGTCGACCTGTGGGTTGGTGAGGGATTTGTGGATTTTTGGTCATGTGTAAATTACAGGATGAATGAGATGTTTCTATGATCCATGTTCTTTGTTTTAGCATTTTGAAGGTATGTAAATAGTTCTTTTGGAAAGCCATAGTAGGATCTTGATTTAACTTATAGAAGTGCTTGTCAGACAGTTGTGAAAGACTTTTATTCCTGTATTTAATCATGTCTTGGATCACAATGTCACCCCCCTTATCTGCAGGTTTAATAACGATATCCTTGTCGTTCATTAGTTCTGTTAAAGCCACCTTCTCTTCTGTTGTTAAGTTGGAGGGATTGGTAGGCCTATGTGGTTTGGTTACAACTTGTATAATCTAATTTTCTACTATTCTGCAAAATGCATCGATGATGCATTTTGCGCAGTAGGGCAAAATGTACTTTAGACCTGAATAAGAAGATTGTGTTCTTGTTTCAGTTTTTAAAAAAAAGTGTTTCAATTTTATTTGTCTGAAACATTTATAGAGGTCAACTTTCAAGCCAAAGACACTAACTTTATTTTGGGGAACAAAAGAGAGTCCTTTTTGCAATAGGGACGTTTGCTCATTGGTCAACGTTTTTGCTGATATATTAATTACCATGTTCTGGATGTACTCTGTGTCCACAGTCGTTGTGCGCCTTTTTGAGTGCTTGCCCCTACGGCATTTCTTCTTGTGTCTTGTGGTCCTCCTGAGTCAGCACAGCCTTGATGTTTGTATTTAGGGATTTACTAACACCATAGCACTTGAAACTTTAAGTACATATAGGGGGTATTCCATGAAGCGAGCTAAAGCCAAAGCCTGGCTTATTTGGCCAGTCTAGGCTTATGAAATCTCCATTTCCGTTCCACTAACGCGGCTAACCAGAGGTGACGCTGTGTTGCCGCAGTAACAAGTGCACAGACATAAACCTGGTCTGGACCAGGCTAACAGTCAAGATTATTTTATCTTTGTCTCAAAACACGTCTTAAATCTTATGTTTATCCTCACACACTTCCACAACTGTGTGAAATCTCTCTGTCTGTCACAACACAACTTATAACGTCACTTTTTATTCACTTTTATTCACTTTTATTTACTTGGCATTGGCACCAGAGAGCCGCTCTGACCGTTTCTTTTCATTCTTTTTTGAGCCGCTCTCGCTGTGGAGAGACGCGTTTGTAAGAGCAAACGCGTCTCTTGGCCACATATTTAACTGGAAAATTAACTTGTAGGTTACTCCTACCTGCATCTAAACTACGTAAGATCTCCCACAGACATGCAGCTATTTCTCTAAAGCATGAAGCAATGAAAGCATGACTAAAGTATGAGAGCAAGCCGTGGAGTCGTGCTGCTGCTTTAGCGCTCAGAAGCGCTTCATCGCCTCACACCACGGACACACATGCTCTGCTCTGATTGGTTAGTTCTGGTTGTGAAGAGTTACGCTACAACTTTGTGACAACTTTACGCACCGGGACTAGTTCCACATGCGGAGTGGAAAACTGTGCATTGCATTAAAAAACGATGAACCTACTACTCACAATACGATGATAAATCCTCTGGATCTCCGCCTCGTCTTTCTCCAGCAGTGAACAGGAGGGGAGGGGCTGCCTCTCGCTCCCCGCATCAGAATAAACCTCTATAAACTGAAAACTTTTGCGATGCAAATCAAACTATAGTCCGTGTGGCTTTGGCTCCTCGTGTTTCTGTCAAATCATGTAAAATAAGTGTTTTTCTCTCTCATTCTCAGTGATGTCTTCGCTCCATTGATCTGGTCTCGTCACATTCAGCGGGAGCGCGCTCACAGCCCAGATTAATCTTCAAGCTTGAATTATCGTTGTTCAGACCCAGGCTTATTTCTTTCATGGAACCACTTGAGGCTTAAGTTGGAGATGAAGCTAGTTTCAGCTCAGGATTTTAGGATAAGCCTAGACTTGTTAAGCCACTTTCATGGAATACCCCATAATGTAGCGTAGAAGTTCTCTGTTTGTTTTCATTAACGCTAGCTCCGTATGCTAACGTTAGCATTAGCATGCAAGTTTTAGCTAACAGTGACTGTAGTGTCACAATGAGTTACTTTAGAAGTTCATAATGGTATTGTGCAGCATGTTATGCTTCTTTTACAGGTTTACCACGCTCATATTCACCACCATTTTAATTGTACAGAATAAACTTTATTGAAAAACTGTGTTTACTGATTGCCTTGTCTACAGCACCAAAAGCATTGAGGACTGAAGACTTGGGCTTTATTTCTATGAAACAAACTAGAAAAAGCTAAAAGTGCATTTTGCAGCCCTATTTCTAGTTTATTACTTGGAAATTATCAAGTGTGTTTCCTGGTTTATTTTCCATAGTAAATACAATGTATTAATTATTTATTTTATAGAGATAATTATTCCTTTGAGTCATCACTGAGGATTGACAGTAACATATATACACAGACATTGCCAAATTATTATACATAAAAGCAATATTACACAACGAAATCCTTTGTAATGAGATGTTAATAGTGTTAAAAGCATGTGTCTCATTTCAAGGTAATGAACAGAAATGCTTTGTTGTTGCTCAGGTGATGACGCCGACACATGGAAACTACAAACTATTACTAAGAAAAAATTGTATATTGCCTTGTAATATGGAGCCAGAACGATGTCAGCGGATCCTTGGCATTGAAAATAATTTCGTCACCAAAAATAAAATGTTGGCATTGAATTTTTTATATTCAAAATTATTTTTCATTAAATTAATTTACAATCTTTAAAATGCCATTTTTTATATTCAAAATTATTTTTCATTAAATTAATTTACAATCTTTAAATTGCCTTTTTCCAATGCCAATCCTCTCGGGTTCAGACGATGTTTTTTTTTTCGGTTTCACTTCACTGTCACCATTCTGACGGGGGAGGGGAGGGCACTGGGGGCGGGGCCATGCAGAGCAGGATTCATGCATATTCAACAGCTACTGAGCTCCGGAGGAAATGCTGCTTTCAGGCTTCTTTCTTAGCCTGGGACAGATGACCGTGTCCTGGGGTGTGTGCAGAGCCATCCCGCGGCACTGAGAGGTCCAACCGCCCGCCCAAGCTTTTAGTTTTCCCGTGGACAGATATGTGACCTGGGGTACACATGTGGAGCCAGCTCACGGGAGACGGGTTCTGGTGTGAGACTTGGATCGGTATCCGGTTCAGTCTGAGAATAAGGCGCTGAACCGAGCATACTACCGTGATGGATGTGTGAACAGGGGTACGTGGGAACACACATAAAATCTGCTCAGCGAGCGCACGTTGAGCCTTGTGCACATCCGCGCTCGGCGGGATGTAAATAGCAGCCAGTAGGGCTGCAGTCAACCAAAGAAATTCTTGGTCAACTAAAGACATGTCCCATCGAGCAATTAGTTGACTAAAAAGGGGGCGTGGCTAAAGCTCTGAAGCTAAAAAAAAATATAGTTTGATATGACCGTTTATCTGACGCAAAAGGCAAAAGTGCAATGGAGTTCATGCAAAAACAACAATTTACACAGAAAATGAATATGACACCGTGTGTTTATATAAAAAAAAGGCAGATTAGACCAATGATTCGGTTCTAACTCTTCAGCTAGAGTTTAGATTCTGGGCCCGAGCCCGTGCAGGCCCGACAACTACGTGAGAAATGTGGGCCGGCCGGGTTCGGGCCAATACGCAGAGCTGCACTGAACATGTGAACTTCGCGGATGATTGACAGCCGCATCAGAACACAGCACAAAACCACCGCAGTGACAAACAGTGAGTGTTTAAGTGGCAAACTATACGGCGCAAGAAGTCTGATGCACCGCCGCGGAGTGAGGAGAGAGAGAGAAGACTTGTGAATAAGCGCGGAGCAGGTAAAAGAGAATGGAGAACGAAAGACAGGGAAGGCACATCATTCATCCCCGCAGCTCAAGTAAAAGGTGAGGAAGAAAAGAGAGAAAAAGCGCACGTTAGCGCGCGTTAGAAAAGAAGGAACAAGAGGGAGGGAGAGAGAGAAAGAGAGGAATGTGCGGTGGAGGAAGCGCTTTTAGCGGCGAGACACACTTACATTAAACACGTTGGACATCATAAGAAGCTTTTTCTGTTATTAAAATGCCACAGTTCAGTGAGTGGGGGGCGGGCTCTCTTCGGGCTCAGGCTTAGGCACAGGTTCCGGTCGGGTTCGGACACGACGTGCGCAGGCTCGGGCTGGGTCGATTAATACAAATTTTGGTCGACTAAAGCCCCATCGACCGATTAATCGACTAAACGACTAAAGAACTACAGCACTAGCGGCCAGAATGAATGAAGCGAACTCACGTGGGGAGTAGAATGGTTTACAGTTTATGAAGAGATATTCCAGAGCAGGAGAGCAGTGCTGGGAGATCACAGTCACATCCGAACACCAGGCGTTGTTGATGTATAAACAGACCCCTCCGCCTTTTATCTTTCCTCCTGATAAGTCCAGTTGTCTGTCCCCGCGGAGGAGCTGAAATCCCTCCAGATTGAGCGCGCGGTCCGGGATCTGCTCGTTGAGCCACGTCTCAGTGTCAGTTCGTCCATCTTGTTGCTAAGTGAGCGGACGTTGGAGAGGAAGATCCCAGGTAGGGGCGAACAAGAGCCGCGTCGCCGCAGACGTACGAGCGCTCCAGCGCGCTTTCCACTCCTACAGCGTCTCACTTGTTTCCTTAATAAGTGGACCAAATCCGCCGTTGCTACTAAAAAAAACTGGCAGCAAATCCGTCGGAGTCGATGTTCTGTTTAAGAGCAGGCTGACACACGATTTACGGACAAAAACAAACAAAACATCAGGGCGCCATCTTGGCACAATTTGTGCAATGTTTGCGATTACCTAGTTATTACCATATTATTACACATCATTACCATGCTATTACATAGATGTTACCATGTTATTACCGAGCCGTAATGTAAAGTGCTACCAAGTGGCTTTCCATTGACGAATCCTCAGTGTTACGTGGCTGGGTGGTTCCTCTACGACGCGCCCCAGTGGAAGAAGCCGTGCGTATGGGCGCATGTGTTCCAACTGAGATGAGGAAGTCTGCTGTTCCTGGTGTTCCCAGGAAGACAAATGCTAAAGCTAATTTGAAAACAGCTTCAGTAGCTTCAGACTCGGGCTTCTTTTTGCACAAGTCAGACGAACTGTTTTAAACTCTCCTGAAGCAGAAGCTTTTCTACAGTCTGTGTGAAAGGTCAGTACCACATTTTTGTGTTTCATGGCAAATTGAAGCTAACTGTAAAACCTTTTCAAGAAAGAGTGGAAGAGTGCGGCCAGCACATGTGTTTCTTTATTTCCTCTCATTACTGACGCTTTAGTGACAAATGTAACTTCTCAAGCTCCATTGTCGGACTAAATACCTGTCGAACTCCCTCACACTGATTTACGAAGCATCCTTTCTGCTAAACTCGGCTAATCTCCTCCTTCATTTAGGACGAGCCACTCTCTCTTGAATCTTAATGAGTCTTGTGAATGAGTAATTCATTCTGGATGGCTGGAGCTCCTCTCCCTGTGCGTCGCCTCATTCATCAGAGCGCGCCTGCTTTTCCGCGCCGCTGTACGGACACTCGGGCGCGCTCTCGGGTCGTCCCAGAGCTGGACTCACAGAATGGAAATGAGAGCAGAGAAAGACGAGGTGCTCCAGGTCGAGTTCATTCATCATGTGCTTGAAAGGAAGTGGACTGTTACAATATGAGGCTTTTTTATCCAAATCATTGGCCTCATTAATATTGATGACACATGAACAAGGAACAGTGATTATTGTTTTAAACGCACAACACCACTTTTACACTACTTTTTCTGTAGTTTTAAAGTGACACTGTGTAACTTTCTATACGTAGACAGTAGGGATGTGAAAAAAAAACAAATCTTAAAAGGATTGCAATTCTATGTCGTAACAATTCTGGATCGATTCCAAATTCTCCAAAATTGATTAGAAATGACGTCAGTGTTCATGCTGCGCTGAAGTAAGCTCCTCTGACTTGGTTTATATTGTCAGAAAACCGGTAAGTCTGTGTGTGAGTTTAAACACAAAGAATATCTTGTAGGAAACTCTTTGTGCTACAATTTCAGTAAAACCTTGTGTTGGGGCGGCCTCTCAGAGCAGGAGACTTCAGGGTATTTTAGCGCTTCTTTACATCCATGAACTAACTATAGTCACAACTTATCTGGCCATACCTGCTTGTGAAAGACTGATCCCGTCAGATCTCAGAAGCTAAGCAAGAAAGGGCCTGGTTAGTACTTGGATGGGAGACCGTTAGAACACCCGGAGCCACAGTGGGACGACAGGAGTAGATTGTCGTTGTGTCCTTGGGCAAGACACTTAACTCACACTGCCTCAGTGTCTGTTACACTGGGTGAGTGGATACTAGATTGTAAAGCATATGAGTGCCTGGAAAGGTAGAAAAGTGCTATATAAATAGACCATTTACCATTTACTGTATCTGCATTAAAGGGCCAGTGACTTATTTACACTGCAAAATGAATTCTAAAGCATTAATAAATGTTATCTTTGACAACTAAGTATAATAATTGCAAGATGGTGCTATTTAAACACCATATACATAGTTTAACAGCCAAAAAAAAACAAATTAGGATTTAGCTTCTCTTTGACCATCATTACAGAATCTGGATCAAATGATGCTGAAACACAGAGAACACCAACTCCAGCGCCAAAGCATCCGGTACAAGGTCAATATTTATTATTAACCTTTATTTAACCAGGGAAGTCCCACTGAGATTCAGAATCTCTTTTGCAGGGGAGTCCTGGGGGAAGGGTCAGGGGAGGCATTAATGGACATGTTTTTAATTGTAGGAGGAAACTGGAGTACCCGGAGGAAACCTACGCAGACACGGGGAGAACATGCAAACTCCACATAGAAAGGCCCTGTGTCGACTGGGAGTTCAACCCAGAAACTTCTTGCTATGAGGCCAGAGCGCTAACCCTTGCGCCATCGTGTCACTGTGCTGGGCCAAAACAAACTGTTTAGTGGGTTGCATTTGTATAGCCCTGATAAAGAGGATGGCTTCAGGACTAAGCCAAAACCTCTGTGTGTGATGCTTCGCAGTCACAGCCTCCAGCGCACACCTGAGGCAAACAAACAAAGGATTGAAAGTGTACACTTTCTGGTATGTCTTATGTAGCTTTAGCCGAGCTAGCACACATACTATTAACCCCTTCATAGGAAATGTACTATCGGAGAACAACTAACAAACGATATATCAAACGCAACCCGATCTCACGACCAAAACGTACTGCAGTGAACATTTTTCGCCCCATTAACGTTTTTAGGTTCTCAAAATGTTATCAACAAAACATTCATTTCTATGTTCAAATTTTACCAATTTACAAAAAGCGCTCAGATATCAAACGTAAATTCAGTACATTCATAAAACGTGGCATTAAAATGCGCATACTGCCAGTGGTCTGTCGAGATGGGACTACCCGTCAAGATTGGACCCTCCTAGTTAAAGTTAGTGCTCGAAAGTCTGTAATATTTTTTTATTTTCAAATTACTTTTGCTAACCCTCACCCAATCCCCAATCCTAAACTTAGCCTTTGAATTATATTATATTATTTAGTTTGGTAGATTAATACATGTTGTATTTATAAATAATAGTTTTATGTTAATCAAGAACAAGTTTGTGGAGAAAAATGAAAACATGTTGAAAATAACAGGAAGTAGAGCAGAGTTTTAAACTGATGACATCACACTGGGGAGACAAAGACATTTTACATTTTCTCAAAAGAAACAGATTTTTATGGCTATGTAAATGCACATTCAACAAAAAAGTGAGTTCTAATGTATTTTATGGTTCAAATAAAAAAAAAAGTTACATTTGAAGAGTTTGGATTCATTCATTTTTTTCATTCATTCATTTTCTACCGCTTAATCCCATTAGGGGTCGCGGGTGACTGGAGCCTATCCCAGTGACTTTGGGCCTTAGGCGGGGAACACCCTGGACAGTGGCCAACTTGCCGCAGGGTTAGACAGACAAACATTCACTCTCTCATTCACTCACTAAGGGAAATTTACAGTGATGCCCAATTAACCTAAACATGCATGTTTTTGGAGGTGGGAGGAAACCGGAGTACCCGGAGAAAACCCACAGTGACACGGGGAGAACATGCAAACTCCACCCAGAGAGATCGTGTGATGTTGATATGGTCCGACCCGGGAGTCGAACCCACGACCTCCTTATTGGGAAGCCAGAGCTCTAACCACTTGGCTACCGTGCACCCCTAAAGAGTTTGGATTCAATTTATTAAATGGTTGCCAGGCAACTACCCAGCGTGATGTCATCATTGATGAACAGGAAGTACATTTTTAATGCTAAAAATTGGCCAAACTGGAATGAAATTTGAAAAATGTTTAGTAAAACCTTATATATATTGATCTTAACTACGTCTTTGTGAAATGAGTAGTTCAACCTGTCATGGGCACTTTAAGTGTTAACTGTTTACCGCGGGAAGCTTGGTACGTCACACAGTCACAAAAGCTATAGTGAGGGGGTCCCATCTCGACAGAACACCGGCTTTACAGGGTTTAGGGATTCGTACGCTATTAACTCTTTCACTGCCAGCCCTATTCTCACTTTCCACCCCTTCCCTGCCAGGACTTTTTGCTAATTTTAAGCAATATTCACAGCTCCACAAAAAACCTTGTGCAACTGGAATTATGACATGTTGTACATCAAATGAGACCTACAAGTGTCTACTTTCATTTAAAAAAATAAATGTTATTCTACATTATTCCGTTCTCTTTTTATAGGCATTTGAAATTCGTTGTTTTCATTACATTTCAGTGTTTGACGAGAAACTTTTGAGATAACGTCCTTTTTCTAAATCAAACTTCATGTCATTGTTATTTTTGTCTGTTCTACTTTTTAGTGAAAGAATATTAGCCAGTACAATGAAATAATTAGTTTAGGATAAAAATACAAGCTTCACGTGATTAAAACAATGAGGACGAGTGTCTTTTTTATCTTTAAACCAACAAAACCTGTGTTACAGACGAGGAGACATCACGGTAGTTTTTATACTTTCTGATGCAGATTCTATAGATTCAGACGCTTTCACGGGGCAAAGATTATTATTAAACCCTCCAAACATGAAGAAATACAGTAGTTTGACTTACTCTGACACTTTTGGATCGCTCACAGAAGAAAAAGTTTAGTTTTTCTCTTCCAGACTCGCTGCTTGACTCGTTCTCCTCAGAGTCCTAGTCCAGTAGGATTGTCTTTTCTTCATTTTAAAGATCAAATATCTGCTCTAAACTTACTCAACAATGTTTTTAGTCCTGATGTGTTGCCTGTAATCCGTTTGAAAAGAAACACGATCCTTTAGATGCGGATGATCACGTAAACACAGCCGACTGCGCTGCCTAATGTAAACAGGAAAGACGTGCATTTTTCCGGTCCTTGGCTTCCTCTGCGCCCTTGTGCTAATGTGATACTGCCCTCCGGTGGTGAATATATGAAAGTGCAACATGATTGTTTACTACTGGTGCACCGAACACGTGCGTCAGAGAGCCATCTATCGCCGCATATAAAAAAAAGCTTATGACGACAATTGTCGTCATTGGCAGGGAAAGAGTTAACGCTTTCCAAATATGTGGGCGCCAACGTCTGAACGTAAAACTGTAACTAATATTAACAATGCACACCAGGCCAACATTGTAAATAAGAATTTGTTCTTAATGTTTTGCCTGGCAAAATAAAGGTAGAAATACGTGGGCGCATCTGAACGTGAGCCTATAATGAACAGGGCTGGGTACCGTTAGATTTGGCGCTACCAGGAGACAGGCCAGTGCACCAGGAGACGTGGAGGAGGCCGTGGGAGGGCAGTCACCCAGAAGCGTGACCGCTACCTCCTTTGTGCAAGGAGGAACAGAAGGAGCACTGCCAGAGCCCTGCAAAATGAGCTCCAGCAGGCCACAAATGTGCACGTGTCTGCTCAAACAGTCAGAAACAGACTCCATGAGGCTGGTATGTGCATGTGTCTGCTCAGACAGTCAGAAACAGACTCCATGAGGGTGGTCTGAGGGCCCGACGTCCACAGGTGGGGGCTGTGCTTACTGCCCAACACCGTGCAGGACGTTTAGTTTTTGCCAAAGAACACCAAGACTGGCAAATTCACCACTGGCTCCCTGTGCTCTTCGCAGATGAAAACAGGTTCACACTGAGCACATGTGACAGACGTGACAGAGTCTGGAGACACCGTGGAGAACGTTCTGCTGCCTGCAACATCCTAAAGCATAACGGCTTTGGCAGTAGGTCAGTAATGATGTGGGATGGCATTTCTTTGGAGGAACACCTCCATGTGCTCACAGAGGTAGCCTGACTGTCCTGAGGTACTGAGATGAGATCCTCAGACTCCTTGTGAGACCATATGCTGGTGTGGTTGGCCCTGGGTTCCTCCTAATGCAAGACAATGCTAGACCTCATGTGGCTGGAGTGTGTCCGCAGTTCCTCCAACCTGAAGGCATTGATGTTATGGACTGACCTGCCCGTTCCCCAGACCTAAATCCAACTGAGCACATCTGGGACATCATGTTTCACTTCATCTACCAACGCCAAGTTGCCCCACAGACTGTCCAGGAGTTGGCGGAGGCTTTAGTCCAGGTCTGGGAGGGGATCCTCAGGAGAACATCCGCCGTCTCATCAGGAGCATGCCCAGGTGTTGTAGGGAGGTCATACGGGCACGCGGAGGCCACACACACTACTGAGCCTCATTTGGACTTGTTTAAAGGACATTACATCAAAGTTGGATCAGCCTGTAGTGTGCTTTTCCACTTTCCAGACCTCCATGGGCTGATACATTTGATTTTCATTGATAATTTTTGTGTGATTTTGTTGTCAGCACATTCAACTATGGAAAGAAAAAAGTATTTAATAAAAATATTACATTAAGTCAGATCTACAGTGTGTTGCTTTAGCGTTCCCTTTATTTTGTTGAGCAGTGTATATTTTAAAACTCACATATAGTTTGTTCAGTTACGACTCAAAACAAAGTGAATCAGCTGTTCCTCACGTGGACTGCCACGTTTCACTTTCACTTTCTAAACACAACAACGGAGCGACACAACATCTGCTTTTGCAACACAGTCTCACTAGATGGCGTACTTTTACCACGACACAAAAACAGCGTATTTGGACTACGACTTCACAGCTGTTTTTAGTACTTATGTTACGCCGTGCATTTAGCACGATATGAAAAAGAGTCAAAATGACACGAGATTTAATTGAAGCCACGTGGGGACGTTTTCTTCAGGTGAAACGGGTAAGTTCAGGCATAAAGTTACTAAAATGGGTAAGATTAGGTCTGGGGCAGGTTAAGATTAGAATCAGGATTTCATTAATATTCATAAATAAGAACACGTCTTAACAACCACCATTGAAATAAACTGGGACTATGACACGTACTATAATTACACAAAACAGCCGTGAACTCGTACTAATCATACCTTATTTACATGTTAGTGATGCGCGGGTCGACCCGTAACCCGCGGGACCCGCGGTCAGCCCGCGGGTTCGGGCGGGTCGGATAGCACAATTTAAAGAAGTGGGTCGGGTTCGGGTGGGTCGGGTCTAAACCCATGTTCAAACGCTCGTATCATGCTTTGGCTTCAAGTGACGTGAACGTCAGTCCAATAAGCCTCATGTTAAGCACGTTAATTCTGTTTAACATAAGACACAACTTATGCGTTCTGAGCTTAGTTTATTTAGGTTACAACTGGCTTTAAAACAGAAAGAAAGATGGACAAGAATTCAACTACAAGTAGAACGTCGTTCTGTGGAGACGGGGCAGCCACGTTCGACTCAGTCATAAACACATAACTACACAATGCTTCAGCCTGAACTTCATCATTGTAAACTAAACAGAAAGAGTCAAATCCTCACTTGGAGAAACGTCCAGACTCCAGAGCACGTTGACATTTAAATAACCCTCGCAAACAAGCTTTTTACTCACCGTGAATGTCTGACGAAGAAGTCTGACGAGGTCCACTGTCCAGGTGAAGCTTAAAATACATCTGTTTGAAGGAGATTAATCCAGTTGTTCGTATCCACATCATAGGGCTTTGCAGATCCACGATAAAAGTCCGCCGTTCTGTTTCTTTCTGCTTAAAATCCCGACGCATTGTTTAAATCCACGAGTAAATCCAGTTTGCATTTGCGTTCTGCGAGCAGCGGCCAAAAACATGCTCAGTAAACAGCCGCTGAAGTCCGTAGATGCCGCTTCCTGCTGCTGACATAATCTTATCGTTTTGAGCGCTACGAAAACAACTTTCTCTGCAAAAATAAGTCCATGAAAGTCGTCCATGTTTTCTTCCGCTGCTGAACTGTAAACAACGCAGCCTCTCACAAAGATTGTGTGAGACGAGAAGAGGAGCTACTCTGTACAGATAAAAGTGTATGTGCTCATTTCAGACAAACGTACCCCGCAAAAAAACAACGTTTTATGCAGTTTTAATTTTTGCGGGTTCGGGTTGGGTCGGGTCCTAAATTTAAGCACATTTTTGGGCCGGGTTGGGTCGGGCTGAATTTTAAATCGGGTCGGGCGGGGCGGGTCACAAAAAAAGCTGACCCGCGCATCACTGTTACATGTTGTGTAATGTCGTGGTAAATGTACTCTTTCTTGTGAGATCAGGCTCGCTTTTGACATTAAAACTTTTACCTCTCTCTTTACCTGGAGAAAAAAGGAGAAATGAAGAAGGCTGGATTATGTATATTTTTTACTTTGACTAATTTAGCTGCAGCCACAGCGGTTCACATTTGGGATTCTACTTACAACTGCTGCGACGAGGAGGAGGATGTTACGGCAAAGTTTGGATTATGCGTTTGGCGACTTCAGACTTTGATTTGATCACAAGGATTTATGAAGCTCAACACGCAGACTTCTGACAGAAAGTCTTGCACTGAAGACTGTGTTTTATCCAATATGGACCCATTGTTTCTTTGTTTCTTCTTTTTTAAAAGGTAAACCGACACACTGCAGTTGGTTTGTGAGACTTGCAGCTGCAGGGTGCACTGTTTGAGAGAAGTGAGACGTGAATTGTCCGCTAGCTGTCCTTAGCTCACGGGGTTTGTTTGGGAGAATGTAAGAAGTGAATTGGCACACATTTGGCACATACTGTATGTTACTGGTGTTTTTGCTGTTTGTAGATTGTATGAGCGCATGTGTGGTGTTTGTTCTCTGCTTATTGACGCAAAATGGCACCGAGCGTGTCATGTTTTTGGTTCCAGTATTTCTCGAACATTTTCGGACGGTTCCAAATAGGAACCGTTTTCGGTGCCCAGCTCTAGTAATGAATATTATAATGCTGGTTACATTGACATATTTTGATACATTCGTAGGTATAACATCTTACAAGACAAATTATGTTTCTATATTTGTGTCACAAAATTGTAGATATACAGTTACGCACACTTGTTTACATTTTAATACCACATTATTGCAATATTTCAGTATTTGAGAAAAGTATTGATACAGTATGTGCATGTATTTGCTTGTTTATACCTTTACCTAGCAATAAAAAAGAAAACTGACCTCGTTGATAGGTTGTTGTAGAATTCGATGCCAGACAGAGAGCACGAGGCAGCTGCTTCCACTAATTAAATTGTACTTTTAAAGAAATATCCATAAATAAACAAATAGCCTAAATAAATCAATAGAAAAAAATCATTAATTTTTTTTTTTTTAAGACCTTGAACCCTAAAATAAATAAATAGTGTGTAACCTACAGTAAATCACGCGTTGAAGCGCACGGCCCGTTACGCACATCTACACGACAGAGTCCTGATACTGCGCAGCGAGCATAACTCAAAACACACTTGCTAAGTGAAACGTACTTTTCGGTTGGCCAAGTTGAATAGTTGTTGTTAAGTCTCATAGGTGTGAAGGAGTTGGTGCTGATGGCCAACAGTGAGCTGGTGCGCTCTGAAGCACAAGCAATACCTCCAGCACAAACAGGGACTTTCTACTTTTAACTTAAGAAATCTGCTTGATATACAAGGTCTACAAAAACGACTTCAAACTTAGGAACTAAAGTCCTAATTTGATCATGTTGAGACAATTGAAGACTTTATGAGGTCAACTGAAGCTGCCTGTGTTTACCTGTAGAACATTGTGAACATAAACATATCAACCAACCACAGGCATGACGGTGAGATTACTCCACCAACTCTAGAGAGAAACGGAGATGTACTTATACGGACACACGCCTCTGTGTCACTGTTGTCTTCATGTCTCTGTGTCACTGTTGTCTTCATGTCTCTGTGTCACTGTTGTCTTCATGTCTCTGTGTCACTGTTGTCTTCATGTCTCTGTGTCACCGTTGTCTTCATGTCTCTCTGTGTCACTGTTGTCTTCATGTCTCTGTGTCACTGTTGTCTTCATGTCTCTGTGTCACTGTTGTCTTCATGTCTCTGTGTCACTGTTGTCTTCATGTCTCTGTGTCACTGTTGTCTTCATGTCTCTCTGTGTCACTGTTGTCTTCATGTCTCTGTGTCACTGTTGTCTTCATGTCTCTGTGTCACTGTTGTCTTCATGTCTCTGTGTCACTGTTGTCTTCATGTCTCTGTGTCACTGTTGTCTTCATGTCTCTGCGTCACTGTTGTCTTCATGTCTCTCTGTGTCACTGTTGTCTTCATGTCTCTGTGTCACTGTTGTCTTCATGTCTCTCTGTGTCACTGTTGTCTTCATGTCTCTGTGTCACCGTTGTCTTCATGTCTCTCTGTGTCACTGTTGTCTTCATGTCTCTGTGTCACTGTTGTCTTCATGTCTCTGTGTCACTGTTGTCTTCATGTCTCTCTGTGTCACCGTTGTCTTCATGCCTCTGTGTCACTGTTGTCTTCATGTCTCTCTGTGTCACCGTTGTCTTCATGTCTCTGTGTCACCGTTGTCTTCATGTCTCTCTGTGTCACTGTTGTCTTCATGTCTCTGTGTCACTGTTGTCTTCATGTCTCTGTGTCACTGTTGTCTTCATGTCTCTGTGTCACCGTTGTCTTCATGTCTCTGTGTCACTGTTGTCTTCATGTCTCTGTGTCACTGTTGTCTTCATGTCTCTCTGTGTCACCGTTGTCTTCATGTCTCTGTGTTACCGTTGTCTTCATGTCTCTGTGTCACCGTTGTCTTCATGTCTCTGTGTCACTGTTGTCTTCATGTCTCTGTGTCACCGTTGTCTTCATGTCTCTGTGTCTCTGTGTCACTGTTGTCTTCATGTCTCTCTGTGTCACCGTTGTCTTCATGTCTCTCTGTGTCACTGTTGTCTTCATGTCTCTGTGTCACCGTTGTCTTCATGTCTCTGTGTCACCGTTGTCTTCATGTCTCTCTGTGTCACCGTTGTCTTCATGTCTCTGTGTCACCGTTGTCTTCATGTCTCTGTGTCTCTGTGTCACTGTTGTCTTCATGTCTCTGTGTCACCGTTGTCTTCATGTCTCTCTGTGTCACCGTTGTCTTCATGTCTCTGTGTCACTGTTGTCTTCATGTCTCTCTGTGTCACTGTTGTCTTCATGTCTCTGTGTCTCTGTGTCACTGTTGTCTTCATGTCTCTGTGTCACTGTTGTCTTCATGTCTCTGTGTCACTGTTGTCTTCATGTCTCTGTGTCACTGTTGTCTTCATGTCTCTGTGTCACTGTATGTCTTCTTCATGGTTTCTGCTCTGTGTCACTGTTGTCTTCATGTCTCTGTGTCACTGTTGTCTTCATGTCTCTGTGTACTGTTGTCTTCATGTCTCTGTGTCACCGTTGTCTTCATGTCTCTCTGTGTCACTGTTGTCTTCATGTCTCTCTGTGTCACTGTTGTCTTCATGTCTCTGTGTCACTGTTGTCTTCATGTCTCTGTGTCACTGTTGTCTTCATGTCTCTCTGTGTCACCGTTGTCTTCATGTCTCTGTGTCACTGTTGTCTTCATGTCTCTCTGTGTCACCGTTGTCTTCATGTCTCTGTGTCACTGTTGTCTTCATGTCTCTGTGTCACCGTTGTCTTCATGTCTCTGTGTCACTGTTGTCTTCATGTCTCTGTGTCACTGTTGTCTTCATGTCTCTGTGTCACTGTTGTCTTCATGTCTCTGTGTCACTGTTGTCTTCATGTCTCTGTGTCACCGTTGTCTTCATGTCTCTCTGTGTCACTGTTGTCTTCATGTCTCTGTGTCACCGTTGTCTTCATGTCTCTGTGTCACTGTTGTCTTCATGTCTCTGTGTCACCTGTTGTCTTCATGTCTCTCTGTGTCACTGTTGTCTTCATGTCTCTGTGTCACTGTTGTCTTCATGTCTCTCTGTGTCACTGTTGTCTTCATGTCTCTGTGTCACCGTTGTCTTCATGTCTCTCTGTGTCACTGTTGTCTTCATGTCTCTCTGTGTCACTGTTGTCTTCATGTCTCTGTGTCACTGTTGAATACATAAATAAATAGGACTAAACCAAACTAAAGCAGGACTAAACCAGGACAGGTCACTGCACTGGGACCATGTGCGCTCCGGGTGGACCAGGGCTTGTTGCATCTGTGTCAGAGTCCATCAGTGCGTTTACATGATCAGGGAAATTAGACTAGGCTAAAAAAACGGACTCTTGGTTTTCCCCTGAAACGGGTCGGTCCAGTTTGGCTCCTGTTTACATGTGAGAGAGTTAACCCATTACCAGGAGAGACTGGTCCTGCTGTGTCAGATTCACTGGTCCATGGTTGAGGCTGTAATTTGTTGAACTACTTTGACATTGTTAATGTTGTTTTTTTTATTAACTGTTTGATCAGTGTTAAACCTGGAGTTAAATGTGAGAGTGTGTGAGCCACGTTGTGCAAGACACTTTATAGTTCTAAAATTCTTTAATTTATTGTTGAAGGTGCAGTGGTCAGGGCTTGTGAGCTGCTCAGTCACATTTGTCCAGCTGCAGACCGATTGTCTGTTTACATGAGTCTGAAATCAGACTACAATCGGTCGGGACCACGTGCGCCAACTGGTTTTCCGAAAACCGGTTTACAGCTCTTCAACAGGTCTGCCCGGGTTTACATGCACTATGGAAAACTGGTTTAAATCGGACTAGGCTAGTTTTCTGGTTTTCCCTGCCTCCATTTACAGTACACGCCCTGCATGTCAGAGTCCATGTCAGAGACCAGTTTAAGACCAGGACCAGGACCAGGGGGTGGTAATAAATCCAGTCTCAGTGATTAAACATGATTGAATTCTAAGTCTGATTTTTGCTCCTGTGCAACTGTTTTTTTAAAGAACCTCCAATGTTTTGTCAGATCATGGAAATGTAAACGATGACATCACTGAACAGTTCACCCCCCCTCTCTCTCTACCCCCCCTCTCTCTCTCTCTCACAGAGCATGGTGGAGATGGGCAACAGCATGGCCAAACAGGTGTATGAAGCTCACGTCCCAGAGAGCTTCAGACGGCCTCAGTCGGACCAGTATCCTTCTGACCCTGGAACCTGTGGAACACCTGTTGTTTTAATGTTATGTCTCATTTTCACATTGACTTGTGTTGATTTTGGGAACATGACTTATCTCTCTGGTCTTTGCTCTGAACCGTCTGAACTGCAGCTGTTCACTTAACTTTCACTCATTTTTGTCCCTCTACGTTGCGTCTGTCTCTCTCTTTCTCTTTTGTCTTTCTCTTGCTCCTCTCTCGCCCCCTTTTTCTCAGAAGTCTATTTCCCTCTCCATCTCTCTTTCTCTCTCTCTCTCTACTTTCCAATACTAATCATTCATTTAGCCATTTTAAATTTACTCCATGAAAAATAGTTTGACTTTAAATGTGTGAAAGCGTCTGACTGCAGATGCGGACGTGGCCTGTTCTTCCAGTCCCACAGTGAGGCTGAAAACATTTCATTTCTCACACGCAGATTTCATCAGTGAGAAAACAACAGCGTTCACCTTCTGTGTCTTCAGCGTGTTCAAGCTCGTCTCATCAACATCAGTATTTCTGTCTCGCTCTCTGAAGCAGGGGCCAACCCTCACTAACTCCAGCTCTTCTACCGGTTAGGCCCAGTCCCTGTCAGCTGGTTCAGGGTCCACACGGCTGATCTGGGGTTGTAAATGAAGCCAGGACTTTGGGAAAAACACATTCAACAAGCACTACAACAATGTCATTATCCAAAATGGGCCATAGAAAAAAGCAAGCTATCAATACAAGCAAAAATCACAAACCCCCAAAGCACGAAAAAAGAACATTACAGATCAGAGCAGAGACACGGTTACTTACCATATGTACGAGGAGTAACAGAACGTATTCAAAGGGCAATGAGAAAACACAACATTGGCCAACCGTAAAAACCGTTCTGTTAGTACACCCCAAGGAGAAGATAAAACCAGAAAACAAATGCAACGTAATATACGAAATACCAGGCAAATCATGTGAAAAACATACATCGGGGAAACAGGAGAACTTTTAATATCAGGAAAAATGAGCACAAAAAGGAACAAAAGGACTTCTTACAAGAGCCGAACGACAGAGGAGCAACAGGACAATATCAGACCACTGTAAACGGAACAACCACGTAATGCTGGACAACGAGGATCATTAATCAAGAAACCAACAAATACAAACGAGTCGAGACAAGGGAGCTTTAACTCTCTTGTACGTGGAGCAGCCTTCTCCAGAGACCACTGAGTGGCGGGGGCGTGGTCAGTGTGACAGGGGCGTGGTCAGGGGGCGTGGTCAGCCCGGTAGACCTTATGGGTCCGCTGGTCTGGCCACGCCTGGGCGACGCCTCTGACAAAGACGGAAGTAACCGTCGAAACTAGTCAGGTAATAAACCATCTCTTACTGATACTTGTCTGATATAGAAGAAAACACTTTCATTAAATACTTTCACAATAAAATCACAGAGGCAGCTAAAACAATCAGGAGGTTTTCTAAAACCTGAATAAACTTTGCAGTAACTTCAGGGGTAAGATACGCGTCCTCACAGAGGACACACTCACAGACAGAGGACACACTCACAGACAGAGGACACACTCACAGACAGAGGACACACTCCAACAGGACCCACGACAGAGGACACACTCACAGACAGAGGACACACTCACAGACAGAGGACACACTCACACACAGAGGACACACTCACAGACAGAGGACACACTCACAACAGAGGACACACTCACACACAGAGACACACTCACACACAGAGGACACACTCACAGAGGACACACTCACAGACAGAGGACACACTCACAGACAGAGGACACACTCACAACACACACACAGAGGACACACTCACAGAGGACACACTCACAGACAGAGGACACACTCACAGACACACCACACACAGAGGACACACTCACAGACAGAGGACACACTCACAGACAGAGGACACACTCACAGACAGAGGACACACTCACAGACAGAGGACACACTCACAGACAGAGGACACACTCACAGACAGAGGACACACACAGACAGAGGACACACTCACAGACAGAGGACACACTCACAGACAGAGACACACTCACAGACAGAGGACACACTCACAGACAGAGGACACACTCACAGACCAGAGGACACACTCACAGACAGAGGACACACTCACAGACAGAGGACACACTCACAGACAGAGGACACACTCACAGACAGAGGACACACTCACAGACAGAGGACACACTCACAGACAGAGGACACACTCACAGACAGAGGACACACTCACAGACAGAGGACACACTCACAGACAGAGGACACACTCACAGACAGAGGACACACTCACAGACAGAGGACACACTCACACACAGAGGACACACTCACACACAGAGGACACACTCACAGACAGAGGACACACTCACAGACAGAGGACACACTCACAGACAGAGGACACACTCACACACAGAGGACACACTCACAGACAGAGGACACACTCACAGACAGAGGAACACACATCACAGACAGAGGACACACTCACAGACAGAGGACACACTCACACACAGAGGACACACTCCACAGACAGAGGACACACTCACACACAGAGGACACACTCACAGACAGGAGGACACACTCACACACAGAGGACACACTCACAGACAGAGGACACACTCACAGACAGAGGACACACTCACACACAGAGGACACACTCACACACAGAGGACACACTCACCAGAGGACACACTCACAGAGGACACACTCACAGACAGAGGACACACTCACACACAGAGGACACACTCACAGACAGAGGACACACTCACAGACAGAGGACACACTCACAGACAGAGGACACACTCACACACAGAGGACACACTCACAGACAGATATTTACTAACATGCAAGAGGTCTGTACTGTTGAAGACAAGATGAACGTTGTAAAAAAAAACAAAACATAAATAGATAAATAAAGGTAACAGTTTTTGCTGGGGTCTAAAACACGCTGAAGATCAATAAAAAGTGATTTGTTTTGGTCCAAAAAGTCCTTGCTTCATTTATAAAATAAGATCTAACGAGTCGGCCCTGAACAAGCTGAGAAAACACACTTTATTTTATTTTGCCAAGAATTTTACAAATAAGGGGACTAGGGCCTAACAGGTTCAAAACAAAGATTGTAAAGATTGTCTGAAGTGAACTTCACATTTGTCTCCAGGAAAACAACTCAAATGGGCTTTTTTCCACTTTGCTTTCCCCAAACGTCGGTAAAAGCAGCAATTTATTCAGACAAGCCTCCACATTAAATTGTAAACAGACTTTAAAATGCTAATGGAATTGCTGTTTTCCATTTCCATACATCACAACCACGGGACCAAACCAATGTTTAAGAGCAGCTTCTCCCCAAACGCAGACTAATCCTGAGCCCTGTCAGCGGCGCTCAGCCTCGGGGGCTTCTGGTAGAGAGAGAGAGGGGGGGGGGGGCTGAGGTGTGTGTGTGTGTGTGTGTATATATATGTATATATACAGTATATATATATATATATAGCTCACTGGATAGCTCAGTTGGTAGGGCATAGGCTGTCACACAGGGGGGACCCCAGTTCGAATCCCCGTCTGAGCGGAATGAGCATCCAGTGTGGGTCCTTGGGCAAGACCCTTCAAGCTACTGCTTATCTCGGATAATGATGAGAGACAATGAAACGCATGAGATACCGGCTCAGACGTCGCCCGGTCTAACAAGGTCTGCGTCAGGTGTGGGGAACCAGAGCACCCTGATGAGAAATGGGCTACTGGAACAAAGCGGAAATGGCTGAGATGCGAGAACAAGGCTCTGTTGGAATGCCACTACTCAAGTAACCCTAGTCAGAGGGGTTACATGCGAAGAATGTAGGAAGAATGGTCGGTGCGAAACCCACATTCAAGACTGACGGCTAAACAGCTAGTAGCTCAGTGTTCCAACATCCACAAACGGCAACTGCTATCACATCTGAGATTGAGGAGGTACAACACAAATACAATTGCTACGGCAAGGGGGAGCCAGGACGCCAGGCCAATCTCTGGTTGGGGAGATGATGAAATCTCCCAACCAGAGATTGGGTACGAAGCCCCAATGAGTGCGATCACGCTGAGCGAGGCAGCGACTGACCTGAAAGATAGAATCATGGCGAGAATGAGCCCCAGGCAACCCGACGCCAGTTACAACGGCTAAGTGAAGTACCATATGGAAGATGTGAATGCTGTAGTGAGAGCGATACCTACCACAACAATCACTGAAACCAATGAGTTTGATCTACACTTCAGCATCAGTGATCCTAGAGGTGCTGGGCTATAAAAGCAAGCATGGGAAACAATACCCACCATGGAAACGAAGGTTGGAGGCTAAAATCAAGGCAGCTCGGAGGGAAAGTGAGCCAGTTGACAGAGGCCCAGAGAGGTGCGATGAAATGACCAGTACCCAGGAGGTACAGCCAGATGCCCATACCTGAAGTACTCGAAACTGCCAAGCAAAGGCTCCAAGCCTTGGCCAGCCGCCTAAAGAGATACACGAAAGAGAATGAAGCCCACCAAGGCTGGAAAGTGAACAGTACTGGAAAAGTATATGGGAGAGGGAGGCATCACACAACAGCGATGCACAGTGGCTGATGGATCTGAGGAAAGACCACAGCAATCTCCCTGAACAGATTCCAGTGACTATCACAGTGGCAAACATCCAAGAAAGAGTCTCAGGTATGAAAAACTGGACAGCACCGGGCCCTGACATGATCCACTCCTACTGGCTAAAGAAACTCACTGCACGATCCTGATAATGAAGGATCCCTCAAAGGGATACCATCCATCCAACTATCGGCCAATAACCTGTCTCTCCACAATATGGAAGCTCATGTCAGGCATCATTGCGGCTAAGATAAGTGGGCACTGGTTTGGCTCCTCTGGTAAAGATACCAGAGGAGCCAAACACCAGCTCCTGGTTGACCGAACAGTTGCCCAAGAATGTAGAACCCGACACACCAACCTGTGCACAGCCTGGATTGATTACAAGAAAGCCTATGACTCAATGCCACACACATGGATCACTGAATGCTTGGAGCTGTACAATATCAACAGAACTCTGAGGACCTTCCTTGCAAACTGGATGAAGTTGTGGAAAACCACACTTGTAGCCAATGGGAAGCCACTTGCCCAAGTGTCCATCAAATGTGGCATATACCAAGGAGATGCACTGTCCCCACTGCTGTTCTGCATAGGTCTGAACCCCCTCAGCCAAATAATCAACAAGACTGGCTATGGATACCGACTCAGAAACGGGGCCACCATAAGTCACCTCCTCTACATGGATGACATCAAGCTGTATGCTAAGAGCGAGCGAGACATCGACTCACTGATCCACACCACCAGGATCTACAGCACTGACATTGGGATGTCATTCAGGCTTGAGAAATGTAGTAGGATGGTGACGAAGAGAGGGAAGGTAATCCACATAGAAGGGGTCTCACTCCCAGACGGAACAATAGCCGACATTGAGGACAGTTACAAGTACCTTGGGATACCACAGGCAAATGGCAACCTTGAACAGGCAACAAGGAAAGCGGCAACAGCCAAATACCTATAGACACGAAAGCTCCTCACCATGCATGGAGGGTTCCACCCCAAATCCAGCACCTTGAGACTGTACGCTAGCCGAAAGGAAGGAGGCCGAGGACTAGTGAGTGTGAGAGCCACTATCCAGGATGAATATTCCGAGATCCATAAGTACATCAAGGACAAGGCCCCAACAGATGGCGTACTCAGTGAATGTCTCAGACAGTGGAGAACAGATGATGAGGTGCTGGAGGAGGAACCATCATGGGAGGACAAGCCCCTACATGGGATGTACCATCGGAACATAACTGAAGTGGCTGATCTCAAGAAATCCTATCAATGGCTTGAAAGGGCTGGGCTGAAGGACAGCACAGAGGCGCTCATCCTGGCTGCACAGGAGCAGGCCTTGAGCACCAGAGCCATTGAGGCCCAGATCTACCACACCAGACAAGACCCAAGGTGTAGGTTGTGCAAAGAGGCCCCGGAGACGGTCCAGCACATAACTGCAGGGTGTAAGATGCTGGCAGGGAAAGTGTACATGGAACGCCATAACCAAGTGGCTGGCATGGTATACAGGAACATCTGTGCCGAGTACGGACTGGAAACCCCAAGATCTAAGTGGGAAACACCTCCCAAGGTGGTAGAGAATGACCGAGCCAAGATCCTGTGGGACTTCCAAATACAGACAGACAGAATGGTAATGGCGAACCAACCAGACATCGTGGTGGTGGATAAAGAGCAGAGGAGAGCCGTGGTGGTGGATGTGGCAATACCAAGCGATGGTAATATCAGGAGAAAGGAGCATGAGAAACTAGAGAAATACCAAGGGCTCAGAGAAGAGCTGGAGAAGGCTTGGAAGGTGAAGGCCACAGTGGTGCCCGTGGTGATCGGTGCACTGGGGGCCTTGACCCCAAACTGGATGAGTGGCTACAACACATGTTTATATATATACAGTATATAAACATTTTTTAGAAATGCATTTGTATAAAAATGGCGTTAGCATCCCTGATTTCAGTCCATAGTAAGGTAAGGTAAGGTTAAGGTACACTTTATTGTCCCCGTAGGGAAATTTGTCCTCTGCATTTGACCCATCCTTCAAAGCCTCTGGAGCTTCTCCTCAGGAGCAGTGATCGCCGCAGTGCGACTCAGAGTTGACTTTTACCGCTGGTTAACTGTGCTCAAGTCTTCTCTATAAAAGACACCAGAATGAAGCCAAAAACACACTTCTTCATGATGCCACGATTGTCCAACCAGAGAGGGATGAAGCTATTGGCTGCTCCAAGCTGGACGGTGTTGTCTTGTGTCTCCAGGGTGTTTGGAGTCACCGGTCTACCATTACGCCGGGCTCACACTGGATCCAGTCCATACTCCGGTCCGGCGTATGGAGGCTTTCCGTTTCTTGAAAAGTAATGAGAGGCTCTCACACCACGTCCGTCCGGCTCTGCTCTGTACGTCCGTTCCGTTTCAAAGAAGTACTTACCCAATATGCGTCGAAAAATCCAAAAGAAAATGAAGTGACGTGAAAAAAGTGTTCTTTGTTTACATACACCTGTGCCAGACATCGCGTAAACTCCCTGAAACTCCCAAGTTGAGCGTGAATCCTCGTGAACTCGTGCTCTCGCGAGGTAACGACCGCTGCACAAGACCAACCGCTCCACTCATCTCCGTGACCGGTTCAGCCTCCACCAGATCCACAGTCGAGACCATTGGGACACAGATCAGTGTCTCCAGAACCATCTGTAATCTCCTCTGCGCTATTCCACCATATGGGCCATATGTTGGATCAGTGCTTAGAGCTTGGGTCCATTGGTGCACTCACATCGTCGTTGGACTTTGCAGAGGTGATCCCAAGTCGTGTTCAGTGACAAAAAAATGTGCCAGTGCTTCAGAGCAGATGACTGAGATCAGGTGTACAGGAGACGCTGGAAGAGGCTGAACCTTGTGTGGCCAAGTGAACCGGTGGAGTGGTCCCAGTGTCATGGTTTAGACCAGAGGTGGGCAATCTTTTTTTCACAAGGGCCGTATTCGAATCCAGACAAGTGGCGGAGGGCCGGACTGCAATCCCGGGTGTAACAAAGTGTCACTACTGCAAGTCAATTTCTTTAAAAATATATATAAATATACCAAAATTTAAATAGAAAATTGACTATTATTGTATATGTATTATTGTGACATTTACTAAGACCACAACCACTAAATCAATTAAGAAAATGCAATATTAGGATAACCACCTTTTTTCAAAAATGTTTTGAGGGCCTGATTAAAACTGGTCGCGGGCCGCATCTGGCCCCCGGGCCTTAGTTTGCCCATGTCTGGTTTAGACAGACATGTCGGCAAATCACCGGACAGACCTGGTTTTCATCGAGGAAACCTCAATGGTCTCTGTTATCAGGATGAGATCCTGAGGCCTGTGGTGCTCCCTGTTCTGGATCAAGTTGGGGCGGGAGCTCTGTTCCAGCACGACAATGCACGACCCCATGTGACTCCAGCTCGATTCTGGACTTAAATCTCATTGAAAATGTCTGGGATCTGCTCAGTGTGTGCGTCCACAGACATGAGCACCCTCCCGAAACTCAGCAGCAGCTGAGGGCGGCAATTCCACAGGATCAACTCAGACACTACTGCCGATCCATGAGGCGACGAATAACTGCTGTCCAGGAGCCAACGGGGGTCACGTGAACTATTGACGTTTAAATTGTCGTGCTTCTGGTGGAATGGAGGCGCGTGGGTTTAGACAGACACACGACAAAGGATCTTCTTCAGGTGAGTAACAATCACATCTTATGTTGGTCAGGATGACACTGCGTTGCTTTGGCCTCTAGCTCTGGCACAGACAGCGTCTGTGGCGGTTTTTGGGGTGGGCGAGGTGGGCAGCCGCCCAGGGCAGCATATGCCAAACGGCGGCATTTGCCGAGAAAAAAAAGTCCATCAGCGCCGCAGGACGCATGAAAATCTAATGTACAGTTAAAAGGTCAAGCTATACAAGGAGAAACAGCACCCTCTACTGCCAGCCGCATCCCTTCACAAACAGTTCTGTGTGCCGCCTTGGATTAAACCAAATAAAAAACGGGGGACCGTTTTCCCAGCTGTTGCTGCGTAGGAGTGGGGTCACGGCCAGGTTAATTGATAGGTAAGGCAAAACGGTCTGAAAAACACATTTTATTTATCAATCTGTAATGATACATTTTTGCTGCATCAAAGCATGTCATTGATTCTGCATTTTAGAACCAAAATGTGTTAGCTTAATAATAGAACGACTAAACCAAGTAACTTGGTTTAGCCCAAAGTCAGAGTGCAAGTTGTTGAAGGGGTCGGAGGATGCTAAAATTGTCAGCTCTTTAGTCTTAATTTTTTCATTTGCATGTGCAATGAGACGGTCAAAACCTTCAGGTGTTCAGTTTTAAAGAAAGAACAAGAGAAATGTGAAAAAGATAAAGGTATGTATAAGATGCAAAATGTTTTTCCCAACTGTCATAATTATTATTTTGCCTGCCTGGCTAGCACACTAATTCTCCATTTTAATATCAAGAAGAAGACCCAGACACTACTATGTAATGCTGCTGAGTTCAATTTGATTATTAAAAATCACATATTGTTGACAGATTGTTACCATTTTTTGACAGATGTGGATATACAGTATGGGAACAGTGTGGGAATTGAACCCTGGACTCTGGTGTCCCAACCCTGCGCTTTACACGTGCGCCACAAGGTACGGTGCTGTAACCTATGGAAATGACACTATATAAATCCGGTTCAGACGAATGAGCAGGTTATTTTTGTCTCGGACATCGCGTTTATTTTGCTGTGGACATAAAGTTTATTTGGCCAAAAGAGCCGCTTGTTTTTGCCAGAATCGAGGAGTTTTATGAATTATAAACACTGACAGCGGAGGATGTACAAACGAGAGGAATCCCTGGACTAAACTTTCTAAATACAATCTTTTTTTTGTTTTGTGGAGCCACAGGGTAAGTCCCAGTCACACATGTTATGTGTTTTTTTATGTTTGTGCAGCTTTTGGTTAGAATAAGTTTATAACTTAGAAGTCTGAACATGTTAAAGTCGTAGTACTGGTCATTTTGAACAACGTACTGTCACTTGCTCGCGCATGGACGCTCGTCCGCCCTCATGGCCAGTGTAGATAGGAGGCAATGAATGGCAAATTTCTCCTGAAATCCCATTAATGTGTATGTGTCTGTCACCGGAGGAGCGTCCTCATGTGCCGCCAATCAGAGCGGAGACATGAGCGATGTGAATGGAGAACACAGGGCTTATTTGACATAGTTAAGAGACAGTGGTGTGTGGGGTTGATACCAAGAGGATTAGTTCTCTTGTCCATGTCTGCAGGGGCCTTCCAGCTGTAGTACTGGTCGTTAACACTGTCACTTTGCTCTTTACATGTTGGTCGCGCTTATTAGACGCCCGTCTGCCCTTAAACGCTCGCGCCGGTCGTAGTAGACGCTCCGCGCCGCTCTGGTCGTGCGAAATCCCGCCTACACATAGACATAACATTGAAAGTGTTCGCGTGGTCGCGTTTGGTCTGAAAGCACCTTAAGAGCGCAAACATCGTGCAGAACCAGTCTGGACCTGGATAAACAACGCACTGATCTGTCCCACACAGCGCGCACAGAAGGATATGGTCCCGTACTGTCTGTGCCACAGATCCATGGTCTGTACTGGGACTCGCACGCACAAGGGAGCCTGATCTCACAAGAAGCGTACATTTACCACGGCATTACAGAACATGTAAATCACATACGATTAGCACCAGTTCACGACTGTTTTGTGCGTCGCAGTCCCAGTCCATTTCTATGGTGGTTAATACAGTATGTGTTATTATTTATGATTATTATCAAAATCCTGATCTTAATCCTAACCTGTCCCAAGCCCAGACCTAAACTTACCCATTTCACCTAAAGTAAATGTCCCCGCGTGGCTTTAACTAAAACTCATGTATTCACGCTGCGAAATCTCATGCCATTTTTACCCTGTTTCATATTGTCCTAAATGTACGGCGTAACATAAATACACAAAAAGGCCTGAAATCGTGGTCAAAATACGCTGTTGTCTTAAATGTACGCTTTCTTTCTCCCACTGCCGCGGTTTGGTGAACCAAGACCGGAGTTTGGTTTTGGGACAAGCTCGCTCTTTACGCAGGATGTCAAGACTGCATTTTAGAGGCTTTCTGGATTTCACTCTGGCCACAGTGAGTTTGCAAGAATCCATTTTAGAGCCTAATAATAAAATAAAACAAGTGTTTTCTTTGTGACAAGCTCATCTGATTCAAAAGTAGGCAGGATATATCGTATCGCTTTGAATCCCTCAAGGCTGGTCTGAAGCGCAGTAGGAGCAAATATGTTTTTCTGTTAGTTGAGTAAGTGTTCTCTGTGAGTCTGTGAGTTGTTCTGTTGCCATGGGGATTGTACGACAGTCTCATTACGCATTCACACAGGACTAGTCCCGTGACTGTTCCCGGAACTCTTACTAGGTATTGACACGGGTCAAATGCCGGATCAAAATATTCTGTGTGTTCGTTGTGGAGCCATTCACACTTGACCACGTACTAGGAACTTTCCCATGGAAGTGTGTATGTGTGAATGGGACTTTACTGAGTGAGCAGCGGTAGCTTAAGCTAAAGCTTAAAAAGCCGTTTCATACAAAACTAAAAGCAGTTCATGATGTCTGACAGTTCTGAAAGCTGTTTCTGCTGAACACGAGCAGTTTGTGTTTGCATTGCGCTCGAGATTTTCCCGCTGCAGGACTAATGGAGCGACCGCCGAAGGCTGATTTACAACGGCTACAAGCAGCAATGTCCTCTCCAGATATTAGAATATTTAGTCTTGGTAACCAATAGCAACAAATGTCACTGACTCTGTTTGAAGCTATCATCACAACTCAATGATCAATAGTGGAACTTCTAATCACATCAGCCAACTCGCCCCGCTCCAGTCGGTCCTGCCACGGCGAGCGGTGGCCAACTCGCCCCACTCGGACACAGTTCTATTAAAAAGAAGAGGAAAAGAGGAGGCTGGAACATGGAGATAAGACAGACAGGATTATAGTTGATGTGGATGGAAAGAGAGAGAGAGGAGAGAGAGAGGAGGGTGAGTGTTGAGTGAAGGGAGAGAATAAATGATGAGGGAGAAATGTGAAAAGAGAAGAAACTATTGTGAGAGTGAAAAAACAAGACGGGAGAAAGAGAGGGGGGGGGGGGGGAAGAGAGGAGAGAGAGAAGGGAAGAAAGAGAGGGGAGAGAGAAGAGGAGAAAGAGAAGGGAGGAGGAATGAGCCGTTACCTCCAGCAGACTGTAGCACTAATGAAATGTGTGGAGGCAATTAGGATTTAGTGTTATTGCTTCTGTGGAGAGTCTGAGGCTACAATGAGAGACTGAGAGTGATGGAAGGGTTTGTAAACAGTGAAATAAGCCCCTCGACGGCGTGGTCCCCAGTTGTGTTCTCAGTGTGAAGTGTGTTTGTGTGGAGTCTGCAGATTCAGAACCGCTGACACCAAAAACATGTCCGAGAGTGGTCCTCCAGAGAGAATACTGACCACAGACCAGACTCAGGCTGGACGTGTGAATGTGAACTGTTAAGTGTGACTGAGTGAAGTCATCTGAAAGTTAGCAAAGTGACAAAAAAACACTAAAGCCAGCTGCGTGCTAGAGGAGCGTCTAAAAAAGAACAAGCCAAGACAAAGGGACATTTCCAGGATTCTTAGTCTGACAGTGAAGGACAGAGACTTGACCGACTCATGGAGCAGCAGCGAGCGGTGTTAAAGAACAAAGCAGGTTTGTAAAGGTCACAGGAGAGCGGAGACACACTCCATGTTGACCATGTTCTATTGCTGGGTTCTACAACAGGTAAATGTTCTTTCAGTCAGATTGGGGCAGCTAAAATGAATTTGTTTAAATTGAGTTTATTTTTGTAATACAAAAGTTAAATGGGTCCAGTCACCACAGAACTCACTACTTTTTAATTTTGTAAAATATTTTTGAAATATTTCATGGGAAAGTTCAATGTTACAAATAGCATCTTTCCCCCAACCTGCCCTTTAACTGTCAAGCATTCTAGAATGTGAAACCCAGCAATAGTCAAGGTGCTTCTCACATCATGTAAGGAGCAGGTGTGTTGGCCGTCTCTCACTTTGACTACGAGCACAAAGTTACATTTATTTACAGATGCTGAGGCGATGTTTGTTCTTTCTTTGACATTGAAGGCAGATGCTCCAGACGCTTCTGTTGTAAAGGTCCTCGCTCGTGCAGCAGCTGAACCTCATGATGCTCCTGACAAACAGTGATGCTCAGATTGAAGGAGAGAAACCACAACACATCTCTGACCCCAGCCCCGCCTCCTGAACTCGTAAAGTTCACATTGGGATTAAACTGGTTGGGTGAGCATTATTTCCGGTTCCGGTGTGTGAACGCTGGCGCGTTTTGGTTGCCGCTGCACCCTGATGTTATTTTTTAGTTTAATATCACCAGAGGACTCTGCATTGTGGTCTGTAAAGTGGATTATACATTATCTTCATCATCCCACCACAATAAATAAACTGTCGTCGTGATTGTGCGTGTGTTTGAGCTTCATTAGCTTACCTGTTGTCCGTCACCTAGCAACAGCCAGGCTAGCTCCCAACAACACCTCAACGCAGAAGCCATAGCCCTTCGCAGCAATGTGGATTAACTTTGTGTGGCTGGTACTCCTCTGGTTCATCCTGTCGATTATCCACCATCCCGTGACAGCACTGTTCCAGTATTCCGCCTCCGAGTTTAAGCTCCATATACATCCACATAATCCACCAGCGCCTGCTCTGCTTCAACACCCGGACATATTCTACGTGCCTCGCCGTAGACCCATCCATCGGGGCTCACGTCGGAACTTCCACTTCAACAACTCCAGCTCCGTCCCGTCGTTCTGGTCCACTGCTCGCCGCCCAAAGAGAAACACCAGCCGCCGTGCCGGGCGCGTCCTGGCCCGCGTCCCGAGAGCGGCGAACTCGGCTATCGGCGGCAGCACTACAGTCAACTTCGGTCTTCTGAACACCCGCTCTCTGACCAACAAGGGCCATCTCGTCCAGGATCTTCTGGTGGACCGTAAGTTAGACTTCTTGTGCTTGACGGAAACGTGGCAGCAGCAAAACGACTTCACTCACATCAATGAAGCTACTCCTCCGGGGTTTGTTTACCTCTCCCAGCCTCGTGTCACCGGTCGAGGAGGCGGTCTCGCGGTAATCTACCGCGAGAGTTGGAGAGTAGCGCCCGTGGCTGTGCCTGTCTGGCAGTCGTTTGAGGCCACTGTATGTCAGCTCTCGGGACCAACTCCTACTATCATTGCCACTATTTACAGACCTCCAAAACCAAACAAGGATTTTATAACAGACTTTGCTGCTTTTTAACACATGTTCCACACTCTCATCTAATGTCATTTACTAGGGACCTAAATATTCACTTGGACATTGTCAATAACTCACTCACCAATGAATTCACATCCTGTTTGGACAGTTTTGGTTTACAGCAGTTTGTCAATTTCCCCACACACTCCAAAGGACACATTCTGGACATAATCTGCTGCTCTGGTGTAACACCCATGGACTCTAAAGCCAATTTCATTTCTTTTTCTGATCATATGCTCCTTACATTTAATGTCAGTCTGCCTCTCTCAAACATAACCCTTCACACACCATAACATTCCGTAAAATTAAGGACATCAACCTGGACACTTTATCTTCTCATATTAGTAACCTTCCCAGTACAGACAGTTTTGCAGCTCCGGATCAACTAGTCTCACATTACAACACCCACCTACACAACATCCTCAACACACTTGCTCCACTCAAATCCAGATCTGTCTCATTCACTCACACTGCACCCTGGTACACCCCCACACTCCGACAGTTAAAAGCAAAAGGCCGCCAACTTGAAAGACTCTTTAACAAAACAGGACTAACTATTCACAAGGACATGTACACACACCACACCCTTCACTACAAAGACTGCATTTCTAAAACCAAATCTGCTTATTATTCTGGTCTAATCAACTCTAACCAAGGAAACTCTAAAACCCTCTTCTCTCTCATCTCCAACATCACTAAACCTCCTGACTCCCTTCCATCCCATCTCTATTCATCTGATTTCTGCAACACTCTGGCCTCATTTTTCTCCACAAAAATCCACCTTATCCACCAACAGCTAACCCCCCCCTCTGCTCCAACTCTACCTCCCATTACGTCTCCTATCTCCACCACTCCTTTCTCATCATTTACCTTACCTTCTGTCACTCAAATCTCCACCCTTATCCAAAAATCCAAAACCTCCTCATGTCAACTTGACCCACTTCCCACTGTCCTTGTCAAAGCCACACTTCCTTCTTTAGCTCCTCTCATCACCAACATAATCCATGCCTCTCTCACCTCTGGAACTGTCCCATCTTCTCTCAAAACTGCTGCTGTCACTCCAATCCTCAAAAACCTGGTTCAGATCCCACCAACCTCAATAATTTCCGCCCCATTTCTAACCTCCCATTCATCTCCAAAATCCTTGAAAAAACTGTTTCTGCTCAACTCCACTCTCATCTGTCCTCTAATAACCTCTTTGAACATTTCCAATCTGGCTTCCGACCTCTCCATAGTACTGAAACTGCCCTCCTCAAAATCACTAACGACCTTCTCCTCTCTGCTGATTCTGGTTTATTATCCATCCTCCTTCTGCTTGATCTCAGTTCTGCCTTCGACACCATTTCTCATCCCATTCTCCTGAACAGACTCTCTTCCATTGGCATCTCCAGCACAGCCCTAACCTGGTTTCACTCCTATCTTTCCGACCGCACTCAGTTTATCCAACTCAAATGTTTCACCTCTCATCCTGTTCCCGTCTCCACAGGTGTTCCCCAGGGTTCTGTTCTTGGTCCCCTCCTTTTCATTATCTACCTTCTCCCCCTTGGTCACATTTTCCGGAAACACCACATCCAATTCCACTGCTACGCGGATGACACCCAGCTCTACCTCTCCACCAAACCAAACTCCACTCTCCCACCATCAGCCCTTCTCAGTTGTATCAATGAAATAAAATCCTGGTTCACCTCAAACTTCCTCAAGCTCAATAGCAATAAAACGGAACTTCTCCTTGTAGGCACCAAATCCACCTTAAACAAAATTAATCATTTCTCCCTTTCCATCGACGGCTCCTCCATCTCTCCTTCCCCTCAGGTTAAGAGTCTGGGTGTCATCCTCGACAGCACCCTCTCCTTCACCTCCCACATCAACAACATCACTCGCTCCGCCTACTTTCACCTCCGCAACATCCATCGTCTCCGGCCCTCCCTCACTCCACAGTCCACTGCCGTACTCATACACAGCCTTGTCACTTCCCGCCTGGATTACTGCAACTCCCTTCTGTTTGGTCTCCCACAAAAAACTCTCCATAAACTACAACTGGTTCAGAACTCTGCTGCTCGTATCATCACTCACACACCCTCCATCAGCCACATCACACCCGTCCTACAACAGCTCCACTGGCTCCCCATCACACACCGCATTCAATACAAAATCTTGCTCCATACTTTCAAAGCCATCCATAATCTTGCACCTCCATATCTCTCTGACCTCCTCCACATCGCCACACCTGTTCGCTCTCTCCGCTCCTCCTCCTCTCTCCAGCTCTCTGTCCCCTCAGCTCGTCTTGTCACCATGGGAGCAGGGCTTTCAGCCGCTCTGCTCCCCAGCTCTGGAACACTCTCCCTCCTGATCTCCGCAACACAGACACACTCACACACTTCAAATCCAAACTCAAAACTCATCTGTTCAGACTGGCATATTCACTGTAACCACAACTGCACTGTCCTTTTAAATGTCTTGATTTTAATTGTAAATATTTTAACTGTTGCCTTTTAACTGTCTTTTAATGTATGTTGTAATGTTATATGTAAACTTGTTGTAAGGCGACCTTGAGTGCCCAGAAAGGCGCCTAATAAATAAAATGTATTATTATTATTATTATTATTAAACTTGGGCCAAAGCTGATGTAGTGTACAGAAGGCTTAACCCCCCCCAAAAAAAACAAAAAACAAAAGTGTAAAAGGTTCTATTTGTGGCCGATCTTGGATTAAAACGGGCTTTCTTTTTTACTATAATGTTTGGTAACTATGACAGAAGGGTATTCTAATTAGAAATCTAAATGTATTGTATCTAGTAGCTCTGAGAGCAGGGGGTCTACGGGACCCTCCCCCAGAAAATCTTTAACAAAATGTATCCAATAATCTGTTGTATTTTTGTACTAACAAATACATACATTTGAGCGTCCCTGATTGGCTAATTCATCTGTCAGTCACAGCCAAAGAAACCAGCTAAACATTGTGTTCAGATGATACCGCCTGGATTGGCTTCTACAAAATCACCTCAGTTAACTCTTTGCCCTTAAAGGGGGATTTTAATTATCACAGATAGTCCACAAACATTTAAATCATATTTATTCTTTACAACATGAATACTTAAGAGAGCACTGTTAACCAATCCACATCAACTGTGATACATTTATACTTATATGAAATGTTTTATTACGGCCGGAATGTGAATATTGACACTAGATGTCAGCATGGTAGTTAGGCAAACTGCACTGGAAACGCTCCCCCTAGTGTTCAAAAGTGGACATTACTTGGATCACTTTATTTTTCTTTCTTTCTTACACAGTGCCCCTTTAAAGGAACAGTCTGTAGGATGCACAGGTTGCCAGAGTGTGAAAAGGCCCGTATATGCGTTGGTTTGGCATTAACAATGACTTTTAGACCTGATGAGAACTGTGTGGAAACAAGTGCCTGAGCCTGTCACAAACACTGTCTGTGTCCTGCTGCAACATCAGTTCAGACTCAGACATGTTCCTGACTCATGGTACAAACGCAAACGAGAGAGTCGTGTGAGGCTCATTCTGCTTTCATACGGTTCCTTTAAGCTCTTATTAGTATATTTGTACAATTAGATTAGTATGTTTATTCTGGGTTGTTTGATTGTGCGGAACTGAATGAAGACAATTATTGAAATCCTAACCAGGATTGTACAAGTGATTTGATTGTACTGTTAATGTAAAGACAACCACTATAGATGACATCAATAATCCAAACTGAAATGATTGCACAGTATGTCTTTGTGTTCACTCTGCTCTGCTGTTTTATATTGACTCTGTCTTGGTGATGACCCTTGACCTTTGACCTCAGAGCTGTAGAAGTTTTCATCCGGGACAAATACGAGAGGAAAGATACTTCAATCCAGACGCACTGCCTCCGGTGAGTACTGCTCTTTCAACAACACTTGTTTGATTATTTCTGGCATTGTTTATGATAAACAGTCTATGAGTGTGATTGACTCTGTGTTCTAGCTCAGGTCTTAGTTATTCCTCTGTTGGCTACTAGTGGGCTCTCTCCAAGCGCTATGCGCAGGGTTAGGGTTAGGGCCTTCAGGCATTAAGCGGCACAATGGAAATCATACACTGCTCTCGGCACGTCATCCATTGTATATTTCTTCCAACAACATTAAAAAATAAAAATAAAAATTAGTGTCTCAAAACTATTATTTAAAAGATGTGTTTCCCTGCCTAAGGCCCAAAGTCACTGGGATAGGCTCCAGTCACCCGCGACCCCTAACGGGATTAAGCGGTAGAAAATGAATGATAAATAAAGTAATGCGTTTTCAGAAATGAGCCTTCATTGTCTGCAGCCTGTGTTACTGCAGCAAAGATTGTTAGAGAAGAGTTGTTATATAGCCTAAAGGTGCTTTCAGACCGAACGCGACTACGCGGACACTGTCTACCACGACCGGCGCGAGCATTGATGGGCAGAAGGGCGACAGTGGTTCAAAACGACCAATACTACAGCTTGAAGGCCCATGCAGACATTCACAAGTAAATGAATCCTCTTTATTAATACATAGAAAAAGAGTTTTTTTTTTTTTAAATGTATATAACAAATATAAAACCAAAATAAAATTCTATGGTCTTCTGACCGTTGAAAGGCACAACCCCTCTCACCCCTTCATCCCGCCCTCAATGCCTCCACGAGCCAACGGGAAACTCACAAAAAGTTTTGCGTTTTAAACAATAATACAATATGCTTGTAAAGAAAGTTGGATTCTTAAAATATTAAATTTAAATTTGTGCTACAGTTGTGTGTTGCCTGGAGTCAAAGTCATGCACTCGAGGGCTCTTCCCACTAGAATCCTGAGCGTTATCCACTCGACCACTTGACATCAGATTTTAAGCAGTGTTCTAATAGAGAGTCTCAGATGCCGTGGCTGCATGAACACGCTGCTAAACGCGACTAACTTTGAATAAATAAGCGGCCACCGCGGGGCGTCTGGCGCGAATCGACGCCTCTGGTGTGAAAGCACCTTTAGAGGGGGTCTGTGTCCAGTTTATCTTTTCAGCAGTTACATAAAAAAAATAAAAATAAAAGTTGTTTTTTTGCATAACCAATAACCTATAAACTTGTGGAAATAGGCCTGCAGTGTGGCTGCAGGTGTGACACTGCAGGTGTGTTCCCTTACGAAACAAAAATATATTTCTCAATATATTAAATGACAATATATTTCATGAGAATTCATATATTGTGAAATATATGATAATATATATTTTGTAATAATATATTTTATATGGAAGTAATATATATTTCAGTATATGAAAATACTGCAATTATTGCCACTTTCGTATATTGAATGAATATATAAATATACTCTGGAATATATTGCTAAATATATTAAAATATATCTCACATTATATAAGATTATATATTGTTCTATATATTTAAATATATCGTATATTATACAAGATTATATTTTGTTCTATATATTAAAATATATTTAATATGATAAAAGATAATATATTGTTCTAAATACTAAAATATATAACATAATATACAAGATAATATGTTGTTCTAGTATATTAAAATATTTCATTACATATAGGATTGTATATTGTAAGAAGCATTACAAATATATGACATAATATAAGTTATTATATGCAATAATACATTCAAATGTGGTCATATACTAAATACATACATAAATATACTTTGCAATTTATATATCTTACATTATATGAAATTATAAATGTAAAACTATGACATTTTCCATCCTATATTTCAAAATATTTTGAACAGGGCATCGATTTACAACCATCAAAGGTTCATTTCAAAACCAGCAGCTTAAGGGAACAATACAAAGTGAAGAGACACAGTCAAACTCAGACAGCAGAGCAGACACACAGTTAGCTTAGTTCTTAGCAAATGTTCACAGCTAATGTCCATTGAGCTTGTCCATGTGTCTGGAGGTTCTTCCTGTGTCACAGCAGACTGTCCTGTTGTCTCCATTAGTAACTTTACACTATAAACATCTGAAAGTAATCAAACAGATCTATCCAAAAAATACATGGGGCACTGGTAGCTTTAGCATTAGCTCGGCGTTAGCGTGTTAGCTTTTAGCGGCCGCTAAAAGCTAATGGACACTTGGCTTGGCTATTTGGAGACTTGGCTTTCATCCAGCGGTCTGTCTAGGCTTCACTCAGGGCCGTCGGGCTCCGCGATGTCCCGTTGAGTCCGAAAAAGAGGGATGAATAATCCAACAACCGCAAATGTCTGTTCCACTAGACCTGGCCGTGGTCCGTGCTGTTTACACCGGTCTAGGGACACGCCCCCGTGAACACACAAGATTTTAAAGACTGAGATTTTAAAGAGTCAATATCCACTTATCAGTAGGCTACTTCAGTATTCACTAGTTAAAGTATCAACAAACTTAAAAAGTTTCAGACACAAATGTAGGCTACTTAAAGTTTTTATTCAAATATGTACTTTTAATTCTTATAGAATATTACAAATTATTGTCCAGAATCACTTTTTTCAGTATATGACTCACTAAATTCTAGTATATTGCAATATATTTTTGTTTCGTAAGGGTTACTGCAGGTGTATCGCTGCAGGTGTACTGCAGGTGTATCCTGCAGGTGTGTCACTGCAAGGTGTGTCACTGCAAGTGTGTCACTGCAGGTGTGTGACACTGCAGGTGTGTCACTGCAGGTGTGTACTGCAAGTGTGTCACTGCAAGTGTGTCACTGCAGGTGTTACTGCAGTGTGTCACTGCAAGTGTGTCACTGCAGGTGTAATGCAGGTGTGACACTGCAGGTGTGTCACTGCAGGTGTGTCACTGCAGGTGTGTCACTGCAAGTGTGTCACTGCAGGTGTGACACTGCAGGTGTGTCACTGCAGGTGTGTCACTGCAAGTGTGTCACTGCAGGTGTGTCACTGCAGGTGTGACACTGCAGGTGTGTCACTGCAGGTGTGTCACTGCAGGTGTGCACTGCAGGTGTGTTACTGCAGGTGTGTCACTGCAGGTGTGACACTGCAGGTGTGTCACTGCAGGTGTGTCACTGCAGTGTGTTACTGCAGGTGTGTCACTGCAAGTGTGTCACTGCAGTGTGTCACTGCAGGTGTGTTACTGCAGGTGTGCACTGCAGGTGTGTCACTGCAGGTGTGTTACTGCAGGTGTGTCACTGCAGGTGTGTCACTGCAGGTGTGTCACTGCAGGTGTGACGCTGCAGGTGTGTCACTGCAGGTGTGTTACTGCAAGTGTGTCACTGCAAGTGTGTCACTGCAGGTGTGACACTGCAAGTGTGTTACTGCAAGTGTGTCACTGCAGGTGTGTTACTGCAGGTGTGTCGCTGCAGGTGTGTTACTGAAGGTGTGTTACTGCAGGTGTGTGTCACTCCAGGTTAGGAGTGGGAAATATAATCGTTTTCCGATGCATCGTCGATTCTTGTAAAACGATTCTGAATCGATTTAGAACTGTTAAAATCGATTTTTAGAACAAATTGAAATGACTGACAATGCACATTACAATCCACAACTTCTCCGTTTAAATAAACTCCGGGTTATTCGCCGCTACTTTTGTCACAACAAGCTTCAAACCCAGCGCCTCTAACAAGAAAGACCGACTCAGAGCGGTAGACTGCGCTCTGAGTCGGACTGGAGAAGTGACTGATCACTGCGTAACTACTGAATCTTCAACTGATTATTGTGTCCTTTTGACATTCGACAATCACGTGTGACTCGTAGGCATATCATTTCTCACCTTAAGCTGAACACTAGTTATGTGACGTTCGCGAACGATCCGATTCTTTTGAACGACTCCTCACTGTGAACGATAAGAGTCGACTCACGGAGGTGAACGATTCATTCCCTCATTGGGGAGGAAAAAAACAACAAATACAGGGACAAAAGGACAGCTGTTTCACTCAAATCTGCGTGTACAGTGATCACAGAGCACCGGTGTTCTTCCAGTGTCACCTCAGGCACAGTCCTCTTTGTATTGCTGTGGTTACACAAGTGAGCTCAGCGTTAACAAGTACGTATACGTGTCACGTACTGCCGACGTCTTTTTTGGACTCACGGGTCGAGATCGCAAATTTTATTTCAAAGCGGCAGGTTGTGGTGGTGATGATAAAAGTCTGACCATGTTCTCATATGCCCGCAGTAACTTTACATTTAGACACGTGTAACGTCTGCGCAGCTGCACTTGCAGGCAACGGTCTTGCGGCTCTGAAGCAATGATGCGTATGGATGGGATTTCAAGCGGTATGTCCCTTGATGCCTTGTAATTTTGAGTGTTCAAACCCGGTCGGCTCCCACATGGTCTGACTGCCCGTTTCTGCCCATGGTAACAAATAACACCGAGTCCACCGGGGACAAGCAGGAATACCTGTCTGATGCACTTCTAGTGTCACATATGTGTGCTTGTGGGCCGCTGTAATAGGGTTTCACATTCTAGAATTCTTGGCAGTTATAAGCCAGGTGGAGGGCATTAGTGAGTTTTGTCCTTAATAACATTGTACTCTGCTATGAAATAAATACAAAAAATATATTTAGTAAGTTTAAAAAGTGGTGGTTTCTGGGATGACTAACCCCATTTAAGTAAGTAAGTAATCTTTATTTATATAGCACATTTAACTTTTGTATCACTAAAATAATCTGCATTTAAATGATCTTTATTTTACCTGCTCCACCTCATTGAAATGCTATTGGCCTGTTGGCCTGTAGAATGTTGTCACCTGAAACCAACCTATTGTTACATTGGTGCTTTTTTATTGAACAGTAAATTGAAAAATCCAAAGATGCAAAGATGAGCCTCTGCAGGTGCCAAGGCTGCAGGCTGACTCTTTGGTGCAGTCTTTTTTCTGAGTTGCAGCCTCACTTTGGACCATGAAACACGTCTCAAACAACAATCCAAACTAAAACCTTCGTGCAGACTCCTGGCCTCGTGTTGTGCTTCTTTTGAGAGTTTAGCTGATCTGTTTCTACAAACGCTCCGCGGTTCCCGCCGTGTTTGTTCACATAGTGCTTTCTCATCTGTTTTGCTCATAACTTCGCCAATACAAGGCGGGTTGTGAAAAAATTAAAACTGTCTAAAAGCTTAGACTGTGTAGAACATGTTTATGGATTCCAAACTGTCCATAGAGTCTTTCATTTCATGCAGTTCACCAGACAGATTTATTAAGCTCCAAACAGAAAGCACTAACTCGTAAAACCCAGTGAGCAAACCCAGCTAGTTTAGTGTAATACTCTCACCGTGTTGTCTTCATGTCACTCTCCTTTGTGCATTTTATGAACAAACAAATGTACCAGCTCTTTATCCTGGCAACATAAAGCTCTGCTTTTCAAGTCTTCGTTCAACTGTCCATCTTTCACTAAAACAACCTTCTGGTCCTTCCTCTGGAGATCTTGAAGCATCCTTCAGAACATAATGATGTTTAGGGAGAACTTTCACTATTAACCTCACCATTACCGTTTTATGTGCATGTCTCTTTGGAAAAGATGTAAACAGAAAGTTTTAGTTCAGGTTCTATTTCCTTTATCTTCTCTGCTGTTTTCATCCTGGAGTGTGCGGAGGAGGGTCACAAACAGTAAACATCACAGGAACACAACAAAAATCAGGCTTATATTTCAAACATGAGTCGAGTCTAGTCTATGCCTGCTCCAAACTACACGATTAGAACGTGAGTCCAGTCTCAGACACGACTCACACAACTGTGACTAATCTCGACTGGGCGTGACTAAGTACGACTGAAAATAACACGGGAAAACAGGCCAAATGTGGTGTAGTGTGTGGCCAGCTTTACAAATATTAACTATTCTATTTGTGTAAACGTTAATGAGTCACCCCTGGATTAGCTTGACAGACTCAAACAGACAAAATGATGCGATTAATGAAGATATTCATTGATAAATGATTGGCTGATAGAGGAGGAGGAGTCTAGACACTGGTGGTGGTGAAGAGGGAAGAAGACTTCTGAGGTGATGGAGGTGGAGGGTTGTGAGAACAGACTGCTTAAAGAGCTGTCAGCAAACTAAACAATTCAGCTGCTCTGTAGCTCTGATGCTCCGATTGGCTGAAGGAGGAGGTGAGAGTTGCAGGTGATTGGCTGAAGGACGAGGTGAGAGCTGCAGGTGATTGGCTGAAGGAGGAGGTGAGAGCTGCAGGTGATTGGCTGAAGGACGAGGTGAGAGCTGCAGGTGATGGCTGAAGGACGAGGTGAGAGCTGCAGGTGATTGGCTGAAGGACGAGGTGAGAGCTGCAGGTGATTGGCTGAAGGACGAGGTGAGAGCTGCAGGTGATTGGCTGTATCAGACGTCACCTTTTGACCTCAGCATCTCTGAATATGTCATGTTTACTAGACAAAAGCTAATAAACCTCATCAAAACAAACACACTGGGTGAAAACAAGCACGTTTAGTGAAATCTTAAAAATGTTTACTGCTAAAAAAAGTCTAACCCGTCATATGCACTTGTGTTCCTGTGCAAGACACTCTCCCTCAGGTCTTTCCCACGACAAACATAATAGCCACATAATTATTCATACATCTGTTTAACACTTAATCGACTGTTACCTACTCTTACTTCACTAATATGCACTTCTTTTATCGTGAAAGTGAATGATTTTGCAGTTTGTCCCTCCTGGCGTCGCATACTAACGACCTGCATCAAAGGGCCATTGTGTAGAAAGCTTAATTACACTGATCATCGCTGGCTCACTCTCTATAGCATGGACTTTTGAAAGTGGTCCAAGCCCAGTCTTCTGCCAGAGAGCTGAGCCGCGCTGCTGTCCGTGAAGGAGCTGAAGTCTGTACTTAGCAACATTTTGGCACTCCATCCATCACGCGGCGTTTCTGGAAAGAGAAGTCTGCCCGTTTTGGTCCAAATGCTGCTCAAATATTGGACTGGAAGAAGACAGGAGCGTTTTACTGCACAGACTGTGTAATGCTTTAGAGATTTTGTTAGTTCATGCTGCCGTTTTGTCCTTGGGCAAGACATTCTGCAGGACTGAGGATTGTTGATACCTCACAACTAATACTGTGTGTCCACTATCTTTATTTCTTTATTTGGATCCCCATTAGTCTTTACAGCAGTAGACTATTCTTCCTGGGGTCCAAGCAGACAATAACATTTGCATTTAAAACATAACATTTTATAAAAAGTGTACTCAATGGTTTATTTATTTATTTTTTTAACCAGGAAGCCACAGTCCAAAGACAAATGCATACATAAAACAGTATATTTTATTTTATTTTTCGTAGCATATTTAAGAAACACACACACACGTTGTCTGAACCTGACTCGACCCGACCGTAACCCAGGTGACTCTCTCTCCTCCTCATGTGTCGGCCGTCTCTAAATCTCGCGCTATTGTAATGGTATCCTGGGAAAGTATGACATCATTAGGTCATGTGACTTGATTAACCAATGAGAGCTTGTCTTTTCAGTGACGTCACATGGTCACGTGTTTGTTTACATGGCGCGGTGATCTAGTCTAGCCTTCTATCGCCTCTCCAGTTTGTGTATGAGGAAGTCAGCAGAATTGGTGAGTGTTTGATTGTGTCTGTTAGCATTAGCTTAGCGCCGCCATGTTATTTTAGTGGGCGCTGTTAACACAAACTCTATGCCTGTTTTGTTAAAACTCAACCTTTTATGTGTACAGACTTATAAGTCATAAGTCTGCACATCTAATGTATGCAGTTACATGTGTAACAATATTTATTTAATGCATTTAAATATGATTTTGCTAATGGATGTTTCTATCACTGATATGACTGTCTGAGCACTATATTGGTGCTATATTTTGGTGATATTTAGTAAGTAAGTAAGTAACCTTTATTTGTATAGCGCATTTCACAGACACAGTCACAAAGTGCTTCACAGTGAGATGAACCCTCCCCCACTCAGTGACAGTAAGCAGCCCTGGGGCAACTCAGCAGAGGCGATTCACCTAACACCTGGCGCCTCAACCTCCGACTATCACCAAGTGTTCCCTAACATGCATGTTATTGGTTGGTGGGGAAACCGGAGTGCCCGGAGGAAACCACCCAGACACGGGGAGGAACATGCAAACTCTACACAGAAAGGTCCCGGGCCCATGCGGGAATCGAACCCGCGACCTTCTTGCTGTGAGGCCAGAGCGCTAACCGCTCTGCCACTGTGCCGCCGTATATTTGTTATATACTGAAGCTAATAATACTATAGCCTTGTTATTGTTATGTTATTAGATGATTTATTGAGTTCTGGTCCTGTTGTTCAGACCAGGATTCTGGAGCCTGATGGCGAGCTGGAGCAGGCCTAGAGCCTGCAGAGCCCAAGGAACTGCAGAGTCTACAGCCCTGTTCCTCAATGTGTGGCTCTGCCTTACTTGGCGGCTCTCGGCAAGATCACACTTCACCCAACAAGCGTCTTATAAAAACTTCCCTAAAGCGCGCTCCTGGTTTGGTCCTTTTTCAGCGCTGCTTCCACTGCTCCGTGTCGTCCGGCTTCACTCTGCTGCTCATTGACCAAGCGAAACCACCTCTTTTAGCAGCTACATTTTTTAAACATGCACAGACACGCTAGTGACGCGCTCTGGCTGTGCCAAAGGATTTCCTACTGCAGTCACAGGACACATGAGCTCTCCTGGTTCACATGAAGCTGCATATCTTTGAACAGCTGTTGTAAAATGACATATTCTGACAGAGAGAAGTCTAAACTTGTCCCAGTTTTTATTTCGTAATGGTAGGATCAATATTGGCGAAGATAATTAGTTCTAAACACTTTGTTGATCGTGGAAAAATCTACTCCTATACGCTAGTGATGGGAAGAAAACCCGATTTGCACCGATACATCGATGTAAACCTGCGTGATGCGAGTGCGTCGGTTGAAGGGAGCTACATCGATGCAGATCGTGTGACAAAAGCAGCCTGCATCAGATTATCGGACTAATGCCCCCGATGAATCTAGATTTTTCACGATTGACTGACAAAAGTGTTCTCCTACACAGACACACACACACCCACACCTCACAAGCTGAAGCTGTGTGTTTCTAACATTCCTTATGTAGGCTGTTTGTGGTTTACTTTCATCTAGATGTGCCAACAACAAATAGCTTAATCTGTTCTGGCGTTTGTCTCTGTCAGTCAAAGCATCTTTCATTCTCACAAAGCCTGTGTAATACCAACAGTGTCCAGCGTGCCTTACCTGTGTATTACAGAGAAAAAGACAGGCAAAGCAGATCTACAAACACGTCTCTGGGTGTTGAAGATGCGCGTAGTCCATTGAAACTCGTGTTCAGAAGAAAAGAAAGTTTGATGCGCTCCACCATTCCACCATGAAGTGCAGGACAGCTGTGCGTCTGCGCCCGGTAAAAGAGAGCTGTCCTTCCCGTGTTTATGTCCAAATCTAGGCGGTCTGCGTGTTCCCTGCGCGCTGGTCCTCGTGCTGCCGGTGTTTGCTGCCGTCGCTGCTCTATCGCTGCTCAGTGTGAGTTTGGGCCGTAGCTGCGTCTCAGTTCCACGTTCACTCTCCCGGGCCGCACTGACAAACCATACAGGCTCTTTCATCAGCTGTATTTGGCAGTTTGATATGGACTTATTATTTAGTTTTTTCCCACATATTTATCATAACATGTTGGCCCCGCCTCCACAGCAGATCTGTCCAATGAGAGTGCTGGGTCTCACACATGTAGGCTACATCTGATTATGCTTTTAAAGTTCGATTGCACACAGCACTGAAAAATATGATACAATCTGAACCAACAATAATAATAATAATATTATCATTTATAATTTTAGAAAGTTCGAAATAAATTTTCAAGTGACTGAAACATACTTTTACATGGCTTGAATTTATCTGGGCTAATAGAGGCCCATGAATGATTAAAAAAACAATGTAGAGTGAATCGAGATGCATCGTGATCAGGGGCATATCGAACTAGAGACCTGCACAGGACTAGATTTTCATGACCGTCCCCCCCGATCCCGACGCCCCTGTGTGCCTGCCCGCCCAAGAAACCCCCGCGGGTCCCATCGGGTCCCGACTTTTGGGTTTTTTTTGGTGACACGGAGGTTGCGTGGCGGCCCCAGGGCATAACAACATGGACACAAATGACTAAACTCTGAATAACTCTGCATCTAGTTTAAAATGATTAGGCACCAGCCTAAAAAAAAAAATTAAGGATTAACCAAGCTGCTAACAGATATGCACGACGCGGAGTCAAGAACATCACGACGCGCAGCGGAGTGATGTTACTCCGCGGAGTCTGTTATATCTGTGTAATGCACAGGCTCCTCGTTGTTTAATCCGCTTATACCATGGTCAAACGGCGAAAAACTTTAATATAGACGTACAGTTCGTTCACTAATCTTAAATTTTGCTCGGAAAATTGTATCTTTGGGTCTACTTTTATTGTGTCCGGGCTTAACAGCATGGCAACATAGCATGTTTACGTTCAAATGCACAGCGCTGCTGTTGTCAGGCTGTCAGGAGACGGAGGAGCGATCTCTCCTCCGTCTCTCTTTCTCTCTCTCTCTCTTTCTCTCTCTGCCTCTCTCTCAGTCACATGTGTTTATTTACCTCAGGGTGGAGGAGTAGTTCGAGAAGTAGCGGTCTCTTAGTTTTCAAAGCCTGTGCAGGCGATGTATTCCGACCATTGTGTGTCTCTGTGCTAAAATCCCAATCCACGCTCACAAAATGCGATGTTCGTCCTCTCACGTTGCTTAAAATATCCAATACACGATGACGAGTCTATCAAAAACTAGAAAGTTCCGCGCTAGCTAAGTTGTGTCAAGACGGTCAAGTCACCGTCAACCAAAAGTATCACTTCCTGTGCGTACTGCACAATAAAAGCTTCAACATAATCCCGCTGAAAGCAACGTTTTATTATGAAAGAGTCAGACAGCGACAGCGCTACAGAGACTCTTGCTCTTCCATCTCAGCCTGTCAAAAGTTCATTGGTTTTGCTCAGATGTTGCGCGTTGCCGTGGAGACGTGTTCAGCGCACTGATATGTCGGTGATTTAACCTGCCCAACTACGTGTGCGTATATACGTTAATGACCAGCATTGATTCTCTGAATGTATGTTTTGACACATTCAATCATAAAGCCATGATGTCTGTGTATTTCTTACCTGAAATACAAAGCTCCTCACACTCCAGTTTCTGCATGTGTATTATTTCCATCTCTCCGTGCGTAAAAGCCAGACCTTCATTCATTCCTCTCTGGGGAAGTTTCGCCCGTGCCGCGGCTGCTGCTGACGCCAGGACGCACAGATGATACGCACGCTAGACTAGGAAATGCAACAGCGTCAGTGTTGTGTCTCTGTTAAACAGCAGCGCGCACAAAGCAGTATTTCTTTACTGCTACGTAATATTTTAAGACAGCGGAGAGAGCGCAGGAATTCCCGCCCGATGCAGGTCTCTATATATCAAACCGAATCGATCGTTAGCTGTAAGACATCGTATCCGCAAAGTGGTATTTAGGTTTATTTCATTTATGACTTAGGCCAAAGTAAGAAAAACTCTAGTCTCTCTATGTTAGCGCAGCAGTAGTAGTACTGGTGTGACGGAGAGAAAGGGGGCGGAGCCACAGCGACACAGAGTGAACTGAGAATCATCAGTTGAATTATTTATTTAAAATAAAAAGAATAAAGTGACATTTTGGGGTTGGGTTGGATAATGTGATTTATGTTGGATTTAAACTCATAAAGCAAACAATTGATTATTGTTTAAAAAATGACAAATGTTTGTGATTTTCTATATTAAATGTAAATTGACTTGACCACAGTAATATAAAATATATATTAAAGAAGCTACAAAATGTAAATACATTTTTCTAATGCACATTTATTCTCTATTTTAGACTTATTAACACACACCTAACACACACAGAGTTCTCTTGTCTAGTCTGTGCTGGCCTGTTTTTTATTTTGATGTTTGATGTCTTGTGGCTCTCCTCTTCTTTTTGGTCCGACAATGTGGCTCTTGTTTAAAAATGAGGACCACTGCTCTGGAGGAACCTCAGTGGGACGAACACGAGAAACTCACTGTTGTGTCCTTAGGCAAGACACTTTACCCACATGGCCTAGTCTGGATCTGTGTGAGTGTGGATGGTTGGTGATGGTCAGAGGTCAATGACACAAAATGGCAGCCTCGCTTCTGTCAGTCTGCCCCAGGGCAGCTGTGGCTACGATAGTAGCTTACCACCACCGAGTATAGAAAGAATGAATAAGGAAAAAAAAGTGAAGCATCTTTGGGTCTTGAAAAGCGCTGTACAAATTCAACACATTATTATTTATTATTCTTAGACGTGCCTGTGCTGGACTTGAACTGAAGTCCATGTTGGAGCTTCTTTTATTGTGTCTGTGGAGCGATGCCAGCAGCAGCAGCAGCAGCAGCAGCAGCAGCAGCAGCAGCAGCAGCAGCAGCAGCAGCAGCAGCAGCAGCGTTGTGTGATCTGTGACGCCCACACACTCCCAAAGCTTTTACATGCAAATGAAGGATTCAAAACAACTGATGAGCGCGCCTAGGCTGTGGAGAGGGAGGAGAGGAAACTGAGGAGAGAGAGAGAGAGAGAGAGGAGAGAGGAAAGTGAGGAGAGGAGGAGAGAGGAGAGAGAGAGAGAGAGAGAGGAGAGGAAACGTGAGGAGAGAGAGGAGAGAGGAAGAGAGAGAGGGAGAGGGAGAGAGGAGAGAGAGAGAGAAGGAGGAGAAGAGAGGAGAGAGGGGAGGAGAGGAGGAGAGAGGAGGAGAGGAGAGAGAGAGAGAGAGGAGAGGAGAGGAAACGTGAGGAGAGGAGGGAGAGAGAGAGAGAGAGAGAGAGGAGAGGAAACGTGAGGAGAGGAGGGAGAGGAGAGGAGAGGAGGAGAGAGAGAGAGAGAGGAGAGAGAGAGAGACGTAGAGAGGAGGGAGAGGGGAGAGAGGAGAGAGGAGAGGAAGGAGGGAGAGAGGAGAGAGAGAGGAGGAGAGACGTGAGGAGAGAGGAGAGAGAGAAGAGAGAGGAGAGAGAGAGAGGGAGGAGAGGAAGGAGGAGAGAGAGAGAGGAGAGAAAGAGAAGAGGAGAGAGAGAGAGGAGGAGAGGAGGAGAGAAAAGGGAGAGGGAGGAGGGACGGAGGAGAGGAGGGAGAGAGAGGAAAGTGAGGGAGGAGGGAGAGAGGAGAGAGAGAGAGAGAGAGAAACGTGAGGAGAGGGAGAGAGAGAGAGAGGAGGAGAGAGAACGTGAGGAGGAGGGAGAGAGGAGGGAGGGAGAGAGAGAGAGAGGAGGGGGGGAGAGAGAGAGAGAGAGAGAGAAAGAGGAGAAGACAGGAGAGAGGGATAAAAAGATGGAAGAGAGGAGAGAAAAGAAAGACAGAGTGAAGGAAGGGAAAGTGGAGAGAGAGAGAGAGAGAGAATGAGGTGCTGTGTCGTCATCAGCGTCACACACACTGAGGGTAGACTGATGTGAAGCTTTCCTCTGTCCTTTCTTTACTCTGTTTAAAGCTTCAGTCTGGAACTTTCCTCCGTCGTGATTTTGTTTTGTCAGGTGTTTAAAACTTCCTTCTGTAGCGTTAGTTAATCTCAGACATGTGCAGAGCTCTGGGTGAGTCTGTGACGAGGCTCAGACTGGCCTCAAAATGTCACCACCAAACCACATCAACACGCAACTGCCCTCCCTCTCCCTCTCTCTCTCTCTCTCTCTCTCTCTTTCCACTCCCCACTCTCTCTCTCTCTCTCTCTCTCTCTCTCTCTCTCTCTATCTCTCTCTCTCTCTCTCTCTTCTCTATCTATCTCTCTCCCTCTCTCTTCCCCCCCCCCCCCCCCTCTCCCTCGCTCTCTTTTGTCTCTCTTGTCGTTGTGTCCTTGGGCAAGACACTTAACCCACACTGCCTCAGTGTCTGTTACACTGGTGAGTGGATGCTGGATTGTAAAGTGCTTTGAGTGCCTGGAAAGGTAGAAAAGCACTATATAAATAGACATTTTTTTTTTACCATCCAAGCACTAACCAGGCCCTTTCTTGCTTTACTGTTTGTTTACACATTACTGTTTGTGTCCCACAGCGCCTCCACAGGCCACAGGCAGAGGTGTCTCTACTGCACTGGTTCCATTTTGTGAACAGAACGGGACAGTTTAGAGAAAGACCATGTTTGTATTGTGGATACAGCCTTAATCAACATTACTCCACTTTTCCATTTGCTTTTTTAACCAATAACTAAACAAAGAGCAAAGAACAACCCAGACTCAACCCAGGTCTGAACCTGGACCAAAAGTCTCAAGCAGAATGACAGAAAACTAGGGCTGCAACAAGTTAACTGATTAATCACAACTAATCAATTATTGAATTGTTTTAATAATCCAATATTTGTTAACTGGTCAAACCTGCACTGATCTGAACAGGATGACGTGAACACTAGTGTCTACAAGTGTTCCACTGGAGAGAATTCAGACTTCAATAAGATACTGTGGAAAGAAGTGCTTGAATTACATCAAATGTATTGTGTTCCAGTGTCCCAGGGCATAGTTACACTTTCTTACACAAAGATTTGCCCAATTTTATTCTTATTTGGGATGAAAAGCCTGTTTTTCAAGTGAGAAAATGCTTCTTATAAGTCAAACTACACATTAGGCCTGCAGCTATTGATTATTTTAGTAATCGATTATTCTATTGATGATTTACTTCAGTAATCTATTCACACATTTGTATAAGGGTCATAGGGGTATTCTGCTTAATGACACAATTATTTTTTATTGCACAATAATAAACAGCACCTTTTCTCCTGAATACACAAGTTTAATTTAAATGAGCCACATTTCACCATCTTATTGAATCATTTCCACACAGACGCAGGAGTGTGTCCACATGAGTCTGAGAGTTCATTGTATCTTTGTGACGTATCATTAGATTCAATGTTAAATCCACAAACATCTGCAGGTTCAGGGTTTTGTCCCAAAGCACTTTGACGTCGCGTTTCAAGTCCACCGCTGTCTCCTCCGCTGTGCTGGAGCTGAGGAAGAAGCTTCGTGTGAAACAAGCGCTGTGCAGTTCCACTCTCGCCGCGCAGTTCCACTCTCGCCGCGCAGTTCCACTCTCGCCGCGCAGTTCCACTCTCGCCCGGCCACGGCCAGTTCCACCCGCGCCAGTTCCACCCCGCGCCCCAGTTCCACCCGCGCAGTTCCACTTCGCCGCGCAGTTCCACTGTCGCCGCGCAGTTCCACTGTCGCCGCGCAGTTCCACTGTCGCGCCAGCCTGTCGCCAGTTCACTGTCGCCGCGCAGTTCCACCTCGCGCGCAGTCCCCGCGTCCACCGCCAGTTCCACTCTCCGCGCAGTTCCACTGTCGCCCCAGTTCCACCTCGCCGCCAGTCCACCGCATTTGTTCCACCCGCGCCTCGCAGTTCCACCCGTGCTCATTCCAACCGTGCAGGTCCACCCGCGCTCGTTCCACCCGCGCCGCGCAGTCCCATCCTTGATTTATTTGATGAATGGTTTCATCCCTGCTACAATGTTTGTAGCAGTTTACATCTTTTGCAAAACTTACTCAAAACAAGATAATAATTTCAAATACTTATGCACTTGTTATCTTCTTTAGAATGGTGCATTTTTCTTGCCTGAGCAGCCAGTCCCTACACACTTTACAAAGACGTGAGGGTCTGGGAGCAGAGGGCGGGGTTTCCGAGCGCTGAGTCAACCAATCACAGAAAACCAAGAAATTACACTGAAACAGTGACACACTAAGGCTAAACCGAATGCTATTGAAAATATGTAGCTGAAGGCTTTTTTCAGTCTCAACACGGTTTGCTGCTGGAACTGATTAGTTCCTAATTGTTCAAAACCGAAGCAAGAGACAAAGAAAAGAATCTATCAGCAACGTTCGCCATCTTGAATGTTTTGAAACGTTCGAGAAAAAAGTTTGAAATTGATGAGCGGTGGGCGAGGGGGTCGGCTGTTTGAGATTGGATCGTCCCAATTTTTGACGACAAAGTGATTGTCTCTGTGTTTGGTTCCAGAGCCTCCTGCGTTTGAACTGAATGGAGGAGGGACTGGCTGGACAGACAAGCATGTTCCCAGTTTACCTCAACATCTTGTATTCAAGTGACTTTTATGTTAAGCCATTAATCCAAAGAGAAACAGCCAACTAATCAATTAGCAAAAGAATTGTTAGTTGCCGCCCTAACAAGAACAAATACTTCAGTTTGGAAAATGGGCTGCAGGTCGGATTGAAGTGGCTGGAGGCCTGATGTTGAGAAGCCTTGTATTAGTTGTCATTACTCCAGTCTTTTTGTAATCAATTAGAATGTAAAGTCCGAACAGATCTGATTTTAGAACATACAAAACAGTATCTAATTGTTTTTTTTTTTTGTTTGCAAATCACAAAAAAAAAAAAAAAAAAAATCCAAACTGATATTTTTCTCAAATCATGCAGCCTTGAAAATGATTACCAAAACGTTCTGCCTCTGAAGTAAAATTAAACTTAATTTCCTTTTGATTATCACAGTGTCCCGGTTTTCAGACTTCACAGACGGCAGACAAAGTGCTCTAGGCCAGTAAACACACAACTGGGCCATGTGTTTTGGCTGTGACTTGACTCCAGTTGGAAGCCCTTTATTTCCCTTTGTGTTTGGAGAAGAGCTGCCAAACGCCTTGCTGCTCGGCTCTTCTTCTGTTTGACTGATTTAGAATGAAACCACAATCGAGAATTTCTTCTTTTTTGTACAAATTTCAAGCTGCAGGGGTTAGAGGTGTCAGGAGTGCGTCACGTTTGAGTCAAGACTAAACATGTAGCTGGAGGAGTTTGCACGTTTGAGGTTAATAGGTTACGTTCTAGAATGTGATGAGAAATATATCTATAAATGAAGCCAGATGGGAGATAAGAGCACGTTTTTCCTGTTTGTAACTTTGTTGAAATGAAATATCTAGAACAGGGCTCTTTGACTTTTCAGGAGGAAAACACACACACACACACGAAAACTACTGCTGCATTCAATTTAGGTAAAAAAACAACCAAACAAAAAGGCTTTACAAACATTTACCTGCAACATTGCCATTCTAAGACTGAACCTGAAGCCTAACGGTGCGTTCACACCGGAGTGTCCAATGGGTCCAGTTTCCATGTTCGGTCAATGTAAACCTGCGTATTGAAGCTAACTTGCAGCACAAATTAGCATCTAGCGCGTTGAAATGTGCTTGTTTGTGCGTCTGTTAGTTTGACGCCGCGTCTCGCACAGCAGACTCTCCAACCAGCGGCGTCCGCTGTCCACCAAGCAGACTCTGCTCTTCTGAGACGTAGTGAGGTTGCTCTGCTGAAGGCTTCAGATTAAGGCGCCTGTTTGCTTCAAAAATATTCAGGGTCAAAATTCACTTCAACGTGCAAAATGTTTTGCTTTGACGCTGTCCGGCCTGAACACAGAATCAAACACAAGAGCACTTCTGTTTGACATTATACATCCAGTGGCGAGCTGAGATCATTTTTGGCCCACTAGTGTGTATTGTCATGTGCCCTAAGCTGGGTTTTACACTGTGCGAATTTTGAGCCGATTTTACCTCAAATTTTTGTCGCACGACAGTTTCAAGATCGTAGCATATTCCGGCTCTTCCATACGAGTCATTCGTGCAGTTTCTGTGGGGCTATGACAGCCGATGGTAGCATCGCAGCAACATCAAACATGTTTGATATTTGTCGTGTGTCGCAGGGTCCAGGCGCTGCTGAAGCTGGGAAAACAGCGTGTATGCTAGCACAGACGTGTACGAAGATAACAAGCATCTCTGAACAAATCCCCACGCACACAAAGACATAGACGTGTTGTGGAAACATGCATTACACTTTAAGCAAGCAAGAATAACCGTTTTGTTATGTTTTTGGTGTTCAAACACGCTGGATTTTGAATAAGAAGATACCGTGTTTGGTACAAAGAGTGGATTGAAGGCACAGCCTAAACATGAAGCATCCAAACAACTCAGTCCATCAAACATTTGCAGCTACTGTCAACACAGCCACACTCTTAAAGTCAGCGTATCTATGTACAACAATGCAGTGTTCATTTCGTTGACGAAAACTATGATGAAAATTTTTCATCAACGAAGGTTTTTTACAGACGAAAACGAAATGAAAACTAAATAAAAATTACATCAAAATGACTAAAAGATGATGATAAAGACCAACATTTTTGTCAATGAAAAAAAGACGAAACGAAAATAAAATCTGACGAAAGAAAGTCGGGAGAAGGAGAGATGAAGTGAACTTGCGGCCACTGTCAGAGCCAATCACAGCGCGTATTGTTCCGCGTGTTGCCGCCGAACAGTGCCGATTGTTGCCGAGAAGCTGTTAAAAGCCAATCACAGCGCGCCTTGTTGAACGGTGGCGCAGAGACGTGGTGGAGACTGGAGACAGATGGACAGATCAGCGAGCACAGGTGAAATATGTTGGCGACTGGGATTGGGAGAAAAAGACGGTCCGATCTGTGGTCTTATCTCACCTTAAGACAACCTGTAAACCGAGCGGCGCCGTAATCAAGGGGAAAAACACAACTAACTTGAAACTACATTTGGAAACTGCACACGCTGAGCTATATTGAAAGATGAGAGAATTTCTCCACCACTAAGTTCATGTAGACTGCTGTTTTAGTTTGTTATCATGACAAACATAAATCAAATTAAGTTTCTGTGGTGAACGATTGAGTTTTACTGAACAAAAAGGCATTGTACATGACAGTAACACACATGTAACACGCATATGACAGGTTCGAACATATTTTCAATAAAATATAAAGAACTGATTATATTTAAAATGTCACCAAACAATTTGCTTGTTTTCACCTGGATTGGCCGTTTACAGTATATGAGGTTTGTAGTTAAATTAGGGTGACCAGATGTCCCTATTTACCTGGGACGGACCCTATTTCGAACCCTGTGTCCCATGTCCCAGCAAATGCATTCAAAATCATTGCTTTGTCCCAATTTTACACAAGACGTGTCCCAGTTTTTGACACTTTGACACTTCCCAGTGAAGGAGGAATATATTGCTATTTTTTTATTCAAACTAAACAAAATGTTGCTTGAAAATAACTATTTACCTGTTATTTTCACAAATATTTCGTGTGTCCCAGTTTGTAATTCTGAAAATCTGGTCACCCTAAGTGATTGAGGAAACTATAATATAGCAGTGAAAAGCTTTTAGTTGAATAAATCGAGTTAGATTTTAGTCGACTAAAACGTGACTAAAACTAGACTCAAATGGAAAGTAAATTTAGTAGGAAGACTAAGACTAAAACGAAATTAAAATCTTTCACCAAAATTAACACTGCAACAATGAAAACACAGCCTGATGCCATCAGCACAACTCTTAACATGTGTCAGGTCTTTCCACGCACACATCGAGCTGTGCACACAACACCGGGCGCCACGTTTGCAGAGCTGCTCAGATTTACCCACGACAGCTCTTACCTTTCTTTTCACAGACTGAACTAAAACACCGTCTTCATGTGCGCTGTCCTTTGTTTTGTTTCCAAAAGAGTTTTTTTATTTAGTCCAAACACAAAGCTGAAACAAAATCTCCGAGGTTTAGTGAAATAAATCACAAAGATACACTTCGGCTTCACGCTCTCCAGCTCAAAATATCAAAGTAACTCTTCACATCTTCTGTTGACAGTAAACAGGTTGCTGCGGGACAAAACTGTGGTGGAGTGACATATGCTACATGACGTGATCAGGGGAAAAATGCTCTGAATGAGAGCGGCTGGTGATGGCATTATCCCAGCGCTGCTGCGCACACACTTCACCGGCTCAGATCCCTCACAGTCTGAGCAGGCTGAACGTATACGATTAACACTCCGCACAGTGCGCACACCTCTGTCGTGAGGTCGCGCTTTTCTCGTATGTGATTCTATTGCACAGTGTGAGTTTGGAAATAATTTTGTACGTATTAAAATCGTGCAAAATCACACAGTGTAAACCCAGCTTTAAGGATAGTGGAGTGGTTACACATTCCAGTCCCGCTCATGTTCTCTATGTTGATGTTTTTCTTGTAGCCTCGTTCCTGTTTCCTGCTCCACCTCTCATACATTCCCTTACCTTGGTTTTATTCAGGACATGGTTAAACCATGGTCCTCCTGACCTCTGCGCTGCTCCACAGCAGTGCGCGCTCATGCACACACAGAAAGCGCGTTCTGGCTCACAAAGACAAACTTGACTCTTTTGTCAAGTTTTTGTGGTAATATGCTCATTTAAAACTTTGTTCATGAGCCGTTTTTGCTTGTAACTCAGAGAATATACATACAACAGATTTACCTGAAACAAAGTTTGGCTGAGAGCTTAGGAGAGTCTTTGATTATGTGCTATGAGCTGTGAATCACATCATCGACCAAGTGCAGCAGCTTGTTCCGCCTCTTCCATCACTGTGCACACTGCACTGCTGCAGCTGTATGGGCCTCTTGCTCTGATTGGTCAGCCCAGTCACATAATGCAAGCCCTATGAACCTCAATCAGTCAAGTCAAAGCAGCATTTAATTTATAAAACTACACAAACAGTCATGTATAATTCATACAACCAATAAATGCATGTTAGGGTATATCCTCCAGCTGCGTGTCCTGACCAAGCCTAGCATGAACATTGGAGATGTGTCCCGAGCGCTGCACTGTTGTGATCACTGCTCCTGAGGAGATGCCCAGAGGCATTGAAGGATGGGTCAAATGCAGAGGACAATTTCCCTACGGGACAATAAGTAACCTTAACCTTACCTTACCTTATAATGGGTTTGGACTCTGTGTGTGTTTGTCAGTGGGGCCTCACTCTTCATGTGACGCTGACGCTGGAACAGCTGGACGCGCTGGACCGTATGAACAGAAATACTTTGGGACAAATAGAATCATGTTTTATTTGGCTTCTAAAAGAATTCTGCAAAATCCGTTGTATTTAGCTGCGATATTTTCCCGACAGACAGACGCAGACGTATTTCATCAGCTGTTTGTGTTCGTGGTTCAGCCCAAACTGTAAAATAAAGACTGTTTATGAGATATAGAACATGTATTGTCCACAGTCTTTGTGTTGAGAATGATCAGACGCATGTTTCTGCTTCTGTTATGACCTGCTCAGAGGAAATGTCTGTCACAAGAACAGAAGAGGAGCTGATCACTTTAAGTTTGTACGATTGGTCAAACAGTGTAAATGTACAACACGACCCAGACAGGCCTGAGGACAAGTGTCTGAAGATCTGGCTCTGGTTTTACACACGAGAAACTTTCAAATCCACACATTTAGAGGTGGAACTAAGTCACTCTTTTGCAAGTCTCAAGTTTCAAGTCCTTAAGTTCAATTAAGAGACAAATCCAGCTTGTAAGCAGTTTCATAGATTATTTATAAATGATTCTGTTTAATCTAATTGTCTCGTCACTCGCTACGGTTTGTTCCTGCAACACTATACACTTACAGGGATTCAAGAATAAGTCAAGTCTCAATTCATCAAAATACTGACTCAAGTCTGACTCAAGTCGATAAGTCATGACTTGCATGTTTGAGACTCAAACCCAGAAGCTCCTGGCTGTGAGGCAACAGTGCCACTGACTCTGCTTGTATCCAGCCCTTCATCTTGAAAGCTGCTTGTGAAGAGTCTGTGCTGCATTTCTTCCTTTCAGAAGTTTAAAAGTATCAAAGTGCTTCAATATTCGCCACATCCAGCTTTAAATCTCTGCTTTTCCTCCAAAACCCCCAGGCTCCACACGCTCTGAACTTTCAGCGGCTGAAAACTCCATTTGAACTGTTTGTTACTGGATAGAAGAGCCACAGTTAGAACAGAGAAATGACTTTTCATTTCACATTGTTTCAACAATCCTTTTGTTTGGATTTTAGATTAATGTGAAATATAAACCTGTAAACAGAGACCATAGTCATTTTTCAAATGACTATGGTCTGTGGGCCGAACAACAAAACTGCCCCTAAATTGAAAATAAGTCTAAATTTCTCTGTCCTAAAACAGGCTTACACAGGAATCCCACATCCTGCATATCCGCTGCTCCACAGACCGTCTCCGATTTTGTGTGCAGACCCTCACTTTTTGATGCAACTTTCTTCCGCCCAGCGGCGCAGCGAAGGGCTGCGTAGTTCCTTGAAAGCATGAATGAGCATGCGCAGGATATACAAGATCTCGCGATAAAATGCAGTGTACCGGAAAAACAAAAACAGATAGCGTTTGTTCATTGTTTGAAGCGTGGGTTGTCGCCATTTAAACTGCCTCGTTTCGTCCGTCGTATTCACAATGGGTGAGTAAATGACAAGTTCTGTCAATTTCGAAATTATTTGTGGTATGATATTGTGTTGTCTTGAGTTTTGATAACTTTATGTGGTACTCAATTTACTTTCTATTTGTACCTACAAGCCTATCTGGCTTTATCAATCAGCCATCACTTTTGTGTGTTCTTACTGGAGGCATATATAAAGCTGACTAGTTTTAGCTTGACTTTGGGTTTATTTTCAAAAAACTAATAGATTTTTTTCTACATCTGCTCAGTGCGGATCAACAGGAGGAAAACATTTGCTTTGGCTGTCCTCTTGGCCATGGCACAGAGGAGGAGGAGAAGAGGTCGGTTCTGGGTCCATCCCATTAACCAACAGAGGAGAGAACAAGGAGACTATTACCATCTGGTACAAGAGCTGAGGCTGGACAGTGAACGGCATCATCAATATTTTGTATGTCTGTGGAGAAATTTGAAGAGCTTCTATCCATTATTGGCCCGGAGTTGAGGCGCCAGTGCACCACCTGTAGGGCATCCATTGAACCTCAACAAAGACTTGCTGTAGCCCTGAGGTAAAATGACTTTTTATTGCACACAACACTCCAAATATTTTTCAAATCAAGACAACAATATAAATAATCCAGCTTAACAATAAATATTTTTAAAAATATAAAAAAGGGTTATATAACTAAAATAAAATAGCTTTATCATCAAATAAGAACTTTAAAAACACAACAATATAAATATTCAAGCTTAACAATAAATAATTATAAAAATAAAAGAGGTTTAGAAAACTAAGCATTAAAATAGCTTTGTCAACAAATAAGAACTTTAAGAACGTGCAAAAATTCAACTATTTCTAGCTTAATAAAAAGTATTCTCGTCTTCCTCCCACTCGGATGGCTCTTCAGAAAGCAACCTCATAAAGGTCCCCATTGGCTGAGATGCAGAAGTGTGAGCTGTAGTTGTTGCTGTTGTTGTAGGAGGAGCATGGCTTGTCAGTGTAGATATAGCAGGGGCTGATGGTGCTGACAAGCCTCGAACTCGCAACTGTCCACTGGTTGAAGCACCAGAACGAGGATACCATGATTGTGGAACACTCGGCATGGGTTGATGTTGACTGTCTAAGCTGTGTAGCATACCCAAAATTTCTTTTTTAGCGTGCTGCCTTTTCTATTTGCCTATTCTATGTAAAATAGGGACAAGACTTAAAGCAAAATGATGGCGCTCGTCTAGCTCGGTTTCAGGGACATAAGGTGTTTGTGGCTCCTGCAAAAGTGTCATAAGCCTGTCTCCTATGTCACCCTGCCTGTTCGCTTTTCCTCTATTTGAGGCTGGTACAGTGCTTCTGGCAGTCGCACTTCGCGTAGAGTTTCCTCTATCTCGGGAGCTCCGAGAACGGGGTCTGTCAGTGCATGGGGCACTTGCAGCACTTTGTAGTGATGGTGCTGGAGATGGAGTTGCCGTCCTTGTTCCCTCCACCTCACTACATGAAGGGGTGCTTGGTGGCACTTCCTCCACTTGTGGACTTGCATCCAAGTTGCTCCTGGAACTGCACACAAAGTATAATTAACAAATAAAATAATAAACATTATTTAAATTTAATTATTCACTCCAAATAGATACAAAGTATTAATACCTCCTGGGTTGTATGTATGGAATAAGGAATGTCATCATTTTTTCAAATTTCCACTCTTTCTGACTTCCTCCTCCTGATCCACTGGGTAAAGAGCTCCGCTTCCTGCTCTTTACAAAGAGGACAGCATCATTCCAACAAAAAACAGGGTTACTTTAACAACGACAAGCCCTAGTTCACTCCCAGACTGAGACAGCTGAGGAGGGAGAGAGAAGCTGCCTACAGAGCCAACGACAGAGAGGGCTACAAGGGCGCTAAGTACCAGTTCTCAAGAGAGGTGGAGCAGGTGAGATCTCGGTACAATAAACGTCTGAAGGAGCAGTTCTCTGCCAATGACTCCGCCTCTGTCTGGAGAGGGCTCAGGCAAATCACCAACTATAAGCCTAGAGCCCAACACGCTGCGGATTACAACTGGCTGAAAAATTTAACACCTTTTATGCCAGGTTTGAAGTCCCACACCCCTCCTCCACCCACCTCACTGCACAGGTCTCTTCAGCCACTCTGGAGCCGCACCCCTCCCCCACCACTTTCACCACCTTCACCACTGTGGACAGTACGACCCCCCCTGACCACCCCTCCCCCTCCACTGTCTTCTCGGTGACAGAAGAGGATGTGCTCAAGCTTTTCCATAAGCAAAACCCACGGAAAGCTCTGGGTCTCACCCGCCACCCTGCACAGAGGAACTGTCTCCGCTCTTCACGGACATTTTCAACATCTCCCTGGAGTCCTGCCATGTTCCTGCCTGCTTCAAGCTGTCCACCATCGTCCCTGTACCCAAGAAGCCCCGTATCACTGGACTTAATGACTACAGGCCTGTGGCGCTGACGTCTGTAGTCATGAAGTCACTTGAGCGCCTGGTCCTCCCTCACCTCAAGTCCTTCACCTCCCCCCTCCTGGACCCTCTGCAGTTTACCTACAGAGCCAACAGGTCTGTAGACGACGCCATCAACCTGGCCCTCCACTTCATCCTGCAGCACCTGGACTCCCCGGGAACCTACGCTAGGATCCTGTTTGTGGACTTCAGCTCTGCGTTCAACACTATCCTCCCTGCTCTGCTCCAGGACAAGCTCTCCCAGCTCAACGTGCCCGACTCCACCTGCAGGTGGATCCCTGACTTCCTGACGGACCGGAGGCAGTGCGTGTGGCTGGGGAAGAATATTTCCACCACTCAGACTATCAACACAGGATCTCCCAGGGCTGTGTACTTTCTCCCCTGCTCTTCTTCTCCCTGTACACCAACTGCTGCACCTCCAGCCACGACTCTGTTAAACTGATCAAGTTTGTGGACGACACCACCCTCATCGGACTCATCTCTGACGGTGATGAGTCTGTCTACAGGAGGGAGGTAGACCTGGTGATGAGTCTGTCTACAGGAGGGAGGTAGACCTGGTGATGAGTCTGTCTACAGGAGGAGGTAGACCTGGTGATGAGTCTGTCTACAGGAGGAGGTAGACCTGGTGATGAGTCTGTCTACAGGAGGGAGGTAGACCGACTGGTGTCCTGGTGCAGCAGCAACAACCTGGAGCTCAACGCTCAAAAGACAGTGGTTACACCCCCTTTGGCAGCAATTAAACAACTCACCTGTTGGTGAGTTGTTTAATTTTTCCTCTAAACATGACGTTGTGTGTTTCTCCCAAATAATTCAATTTTAGTTTCATCAGTCCACAAAATATTTTGCCAGAAGTTCTGTGGCGTGACTTAGTGATTTTTTTGCGAACAATAAACGTGCAGCAATGTTTTTTTAGACAGTAGTGGCTTAGTGGCAGGATGAACAACTATATTAGATAATAGAGCAATAACATCAAAATGGGCTAGACAGAAGAACTAGAATCTGTTACAGGGTCTAATGTTTTGTTATGATTTGAGGTTGGCCTATCAGAGCTCCTGCTGGCACGCAATGTTGTACAACTGTTGTTGTTGAGCAGTCGCTACATAAAAGCTGTCTGAAACTTAGCTAACGCCGTTGTCCTTATTCATACACCACACCTCATGAGACACAAACATGGTGTCAGAAGTGGTGACTGGAGTTCGCCAGTAAGTCACGGCACTGTGAGAACTCCAGCTAGCGGCTGACTGCGTTCATGACCGAGGCTGAAGCAGACCCATCCGGCTTCGAGCTCGGTGCTACAGTTAGCATGGCGGCTAATATTCCCCCACCTTCTCCGATGAGCTTCACCGGTGACTGGAGTGCAAACTGGGAAGTTTTTCGTGCGGAGTTTGAGGACTACATTCTGGTGACTGGAATAGCCGAAAAAGACAAGAAAATACAGGCGGCCACCCTTCGCAGCATCATGGGCAGTGAGTGCAGGCATGTTTATCGGCACAACCTCAACCTCACGGCAGAACAACAAGAGGATCCTGCGGCGATAGTGAGCGCTCTGGAAAGATATTTTAAGCCTGCGAAAAACATAATCTATGAAAGATATCTGTTTGGCTGTTGCAAACAAGACGAGGGCGAGTCTGTAGACGCCTTTGTAACCCGGTTGAGAGAAAAAGCATCAACATGTGAGTACGGACAGTTAAAAGACTAAATGATACGTGACAAAATACGAGTGATGGAAGTGACGGGGACGCAAGCGCTGCACGCTGAAAACCGTCCACTCTGTCTCCAAGCAACCAGCCAAACACAACAAAATGAAACAGAGCGACTTAAACAAGACAACAGACACTAACTGCAAGTACTGTGGAAACGTCCACGTCAGAGGCAGGGACCACTGCCCTGCTTTTGGCAAGAAATGCAAACTGTGTGGGACTAACAATCATTTTGCCAAAGTCTGTATGAAAAGCAAGCGAGGCAGCGCTACTGATAAAGTGCTCTGTATGGATAAGGAGCAAGTGTCAGGGCAGAGCAGTGATGATGATCTGTACATGATTGAGTCAGTTAGTGCAGTTGGGCAGACAAGAGGAAAAAAATGGTTTGTGACATTAAAGCTCCATAATAAGTCACAGAAATTTCAGCTAGACTCGGGAGCCACTTGTAACATAATGACACTCAGAGATAAGCAAAAGCTCGCTCCCAAAGTCAGGCTTCGCCAAAGCAGTGCCAGTCTAAGGCTGTATTCAGGAGAAATAATACAGTCATTAGGCATTTTTGATACAGGGTGCACAGTTAGAGGCAACAAGTACAAACTTTCTTTTGAAATAGTTAAAAAAGGACAGCTGCCACTCTTGTCAGGTGATACTTGTGAGCGCCTTGGCTTCATGCATTTTACTCTCCCTGATGAGGCGTTCAAAGTGGACTCAATGCTACCACCAGGACATTTAAGTAAAGATAGAGTGATTAGCAAATACAGCGAAGTTTTTACATCACCAGTGGAAGCGCTTCCTGGTGAAGTACATTTTGATTTAGACCCAGAAGTTAAGCCAGTACAGTGTGCTCCCCGAAATGTCCCCATTGCTCTTAAAGCAGCTGTTAAGGAACAACTGGACAAATATGAGGCAGAGGGGCACATCACAGCTGTCACAGAACCAACGGACTGGATCAGTAACATGGTCATTGTCAATAGGCCACAAAAGCTGAGAATATGTCTAGATCCAAAGTTTCTAAACAAGGCTCTCCGGCGCTCCCACTACATAATGCCGACTTTGGAGGACGTTTTGTACAAACTGCCCAAAGCAAGGATCTTCACATTGGTGGACGCTAGAGACGCCTTTTTGCAGTGTAAACTAGACACAGAGAGCAGCATGATGACTACATTTTGGACACATTGGGGGAGGAAGCGCTGGTTGAAACTTCCTTTTGGAGTGTCGGTGGCTCCAGAGGTTTATCAAAGGAAGCAACATGAGCTGTTGGCAGGTCTGGAAGGCATTGAGCCCATTGCTGACGACATTCTAGTTGTGGGTTGTGGTGATAACGACGTAGAAGCGGAGGCGGACCACGACACCAAGCTTTTGGCCCTACTAAGTCAAGCTCAGATTGGGACTTAAAAAGCTGCAGTTCAAGGTGACTGAAGTTCATTTTCACGGTCACATTCTCTCTGCTTATGGGCTTAAACCAGACCCGGAAAAAGTTCAGGCAATACTTGACATGCCAAATCCCACAGACGCAAAAGCAGTACAACGTCTTGTGGGCTTTGCAAACTATTTGGCCAAATTCATGCCCCACCTTTCAAGTGTGTGTGAACCGCTGCGACGCTTATTGGACAAAGACACGCCCTGGCATTGGCTACCTAAACATGACGCGGCAATGCAAGAACTTAAGACACTAGCCACTACTATGCCCGTATTACGCTACTATGACGTTTCTAAGCCAGTCACTATTCAGAGCGATGCCAGTCAGAGTGGCCTTGGCTGCTGTCTCATGCAGGAGGGGCAGCCTGCACAAATTGAGAAAGAATGCCTCAGCATAGTTTTTGCTTGTCAAAGGTTTCACCACTATCTGTATGGTCGCAGTGTCATCACAGAAGAAACAGACCACAAACCTCTGATATCGATTTTTGGCAAGCCTCTTCTCAGTGCTCCCAAAAGAATCCAGAGTATGCTTATGACACTTCAGAACTACAGTCTCAATGTAGTTTACAAGCCAGGGCAGGAAGTGTTCATCAGCGACACCCTCAGCAGAGCTACAACTGTGTGCGCTGGCAAAGGAAAATATTATCAAAAACATTCAATCTGCTCGTTGCAGGAGGTCCAGGATGAGCTGCAGCACGTTAACCAAGCCGATCATCTCAACGTAACGAGTCAGCGCCTGGAGCAAATCAGCTGAGGATGAGGGCCTTCAAGCACTGAGAGCAATGGTTATGGCAGGCTGGCCAGACCTCAAGGAGCAGGTCCCTATCGTCATTAGAGGTTATTGGCCATATCGGGAGGAAATCAGTGCCCAAAACGGCATTTTGTTCAGAGGCGAGAGAGTTATCATTCCCAAATCTCTTCGGGCAGAAATGCTAAAGCGAATACATGCGAGTCACATTGGAGGAGACGCCTGTTATCGGCAAGCTCGTGAGACATTGTATTGGCCCAACATGCAGGCAGAGATTAAAGACTTTGTTAGCACGTGTACAACCTGCAATGAATATGCACACAATCAGCAAAAAGAAACAATGCTCTCCCATCCACTACCGACTCGACCATGGCAGATAGTCAGTATGGATCTCTTCAGTCATGGGCGCAAAGACTATTTGCTTATGGTAGATCATTATTCTGATTTTTGGGAGATTGAGCTCCTCCCTGATCTTTCTGCAGAGACTGTCATTAAATGTTGCAAGGCTCAGTTTGCAAGACATGGCCAACCAGACCGGGTCATCACAGACAATGGGCCCCAGTTTACTGCAGCATTCACCCGTTTTGCCTCAGAATGGGAGTTTGAGCATATTACTTCCTCTCCAAGGTACCCTGAAGCAAATGGCAAAGCCGAGTCAGCCGTCAAGATTGCAAAGAATCTCCTGCGTAAGGCTGCGAGGGATGGGAGTGACCCTTGGAAGGCAGTGTTGCACTGGCGCAATACTCCCACGGAGAACATGGACAGCAGCCCGGCACAGCGTCTCATGTCACGTCGCCTTAAAACATCGTTGCCAGTGACCAGCAGACTACTTGAGCCGGCAGTGGTGAAAGGAGTCATCGAAAAGCTGCAATTCAGGAGGCAGCTTGCCAAATCGTTCTACGACAAGTCAGCGCGGGTCCTTCCAGAGTTGGAGGTTGGCGAGACTGTGAGAATGAAGCCTCCTCCCGGTGACACCACTCGCATCTGGAAAACAGGGACTTGTCTCGGCAAGGTTGCGCCCAGGTCTTACTTGATTGATATTGATGGTTCTATTTATCGGCGTAACAGGGTTGACCTTAGAGTAGCAGAAGCTGGCGCTGTTCCAGGGAGCGGGGTCAATGGGTTGGGTCCACCTATTAGCTCAGCAGAAGAGGGTGAAGGGCAAGCTGACCCCATTGTGGCTGGTGCAAGCCCGGCTAGATTTTCAGCAGAGTCAGCAGTTATTCACACACCAGTACCTGTAGCAGTAGGTGTAGGAGAGGGCTTAGTGCGCACCAGGGCTGGGCGCCTGTCACGACCACCTAAAAGACTGGACTGGTAGCAGTGGCGTTTACATGCATCTCAGTTACATGTCAGGTTAAATAATTTATCATTTTGTTATTGTGTTTATTATTTTTCTGACCTATAAAAAATAGACAGTTTGCACCTGTTTTGGCTAAGCCTGTCTTTTGGTTTGTTCTTTGGAAAAGGAAGATGTTACAGGGTCTAATGTTTTGTTATGATTTGAGGTTGGCCTATCAGAGCTCCTGACCATGGCAGTCACCAATGTTGTACAACTGTTGTTGTTGAGCAGTCGCTACATAAAAGCTGTCTGAACTTAGCTAACGCCGTTGTCCTTATTCATACACCACACCTAATGAGACACAAACAGAATCGGCTCTAGGAGAAACGAGGCAGAGACTGGAATTTAAGTTTGCAAATAAAAGAGGTACCTTGTATTTTAGACAATAGACAACATTAAACACATATAACATTTGATTTCAAATGGCCATTCAATAGTTAAATACAAGTTAAGGAAAAAGTTCATAAAAGATTTACAAAACCCATTAGATAGTGCATTAAGATTTTAGTGACATCAACAGTTCATGTAAAGTTCAGGAAAATATAGTCCATTTGGTTGCTCAATTTGACCCGACACAGCGACAGTTCATGCGACCCAATAATTGGAGAAGTCCAGAGGTAAATGTCTATATGAGAGCGTGTGTGTATAAGGTTGGGTCGCAAGTGTGTGTGTGAGTGCGAGAGTCTTGACAGCGGCTGCAAGAGCCTCCTACCAGCCCGCCTTGGGGGAAGAGGGACCGGAGGACCTTCACCGAAAGTTGAGTTCCGTTGACATAGTCTTTTATTGTAATCTCAGCTCCTAGCTCGCCATCAGGAGTAACAAAAAGGACCTGGCCTGCATAAAGAAACAGGACCACTGAGTACAACAGTCTTTTCTAGGCAAATTCATTTAGCTTGATTTAGCTTAAATATAAAAGAGACTTATGTTCTACATCATCAATCCATGTGTACACAATATAAATTCAAGATAAGTTCAAAAATATTCAAATAAGAACAGCTCATTGCACAAAATACTGCATTAATAAATAATTATGACATTGGCAAAATGCATAATAAAATCATTCTCATTGAATGTGCATTATGCTAGATACACAACCAATGCATCAATAAATAAAGTTAGCAGCTTAGTGCAGCAAACTGTCAAACGGGCGTCTCTCGCGTTACCGACACTTCCTGGTTGACGCTAATATAGACAGCTAATTGGCTGGCTGCGGTCATGTGACCAGGCGGGGAAGACAAAGATCGTGTGTATAATGCGATGTAGTGCTCTTGATGAGTTTTTTCACCCATGTTACACTAGACCAGACTTTTTCTGTCACTCATGAGTTCAACACGCGGGACGGCACAGCTCAGCTTGGTGCCCCCAGAGCAGGTGATGCCATACGCGCTCTGCGTGATGTGCATATTGGGGTCAGCGGCGGCACTGAGTCAGTGTAAACACAGAGATACTGGACTGTGCCAGTACGTTCTGTAAGTCTTAGCAGACACTCTTTTTTTTACCTCTCAGAGTATTTTGCGCTGAACTTGGGTGTTATTTTTGTTGATAGGTGTAGTGATTTCTAATAAACAACTAATTAACTAAGCACCAATTAAATTGTCTATTAGTCTCATAGTCTCATATATAATTAATAAATCGATGATTCTGGGTTCCTATGATGACATATAGGATCCAATTCCTACAAGTGTGAGTGGTTTAAAGAAGTGGTTCCTAAGAACTTGAATTATCAAAAATCTGAAGATTAAAGATCGAACAACTCAGGGACTTATTCCATTACAAAAACAAACCAGAGATTCTTTGTGCGGTTTATTAATCCAAACTGAATATCTCAATTACATCAACAATCAGAGAACTTTAACTCATTAGATGTTATGCAGATAGTTAGATGTAATGCACGGAAACAATTTCTCCAATTTAATTTGTGATTTAGACTTCAGTAGCTACGTGACTCCTGATGTGTTTAAGACTCACTGAACTTTTAGACAATGTAGTGTAGCCAGCCGCCCTGGTGACGTGTGAGCTCTCGAAGACCTTACTTGAGCGCGTGGTAGGTGAAGATGTTGGCACAAGTCCGAGAGTAAAGCGGCCTACGTGAGTTCACCGTTGTGGGATCCTTGGCTCTCAGGTCTCAGTCGCTCTAGTCAGCAGCAGGTCAAAGGGCTCGTGTCCTTGGCTCGACTGCGGATTGTCTCAATTGAAGAAAATTGTAAATCCAAGAGCGAGTGCGGCTTGCACGTTAACTTTACGTATGTGGTTAAGAAAGTTCAAGAAACAAGAAAATAGTTGGATCCAAAAAGAGTAAAGACGCCTGTGTAGTGTTTGCTCCAGCGACCAGCACCAGACAAAAGCCTTTTTCAAAAACAGGCGGGCAGAGATTAGGTAAAGAGGACAAGTGAGGTGGGAGATTTCCTCTGGTTAACCCCGTGTTTCTGTGGGCTCATTGGTTTTGTTGGTCTTCCCTTCAGGGGCGGAGCATAGCATCACAACTCTTATTTGGGACCCGCCTATTCTTAAATTTTGAATTTGGAGAGACCCAGTTTAAGCATCAAACAAAATTAAAACAAGGTTAAATAACATTATTTTCTAATGTAATGTTTGCAATGTTGTTAACCTTGCTAACAGAAATCCACAAGGGTAACTTCTGTTGTACCTGTGGGGTAAGGAGTGACACAGCAGTCATATAGAAGAGAGCAACGTTATGACACTATGACATGTTGAAATGATACACCTGTAAATGCATTGCACTGGCTTATACACAGATATAAACATAGTTAGACATTTATCATTCACATACAAGTCCTTATAGTTCAGCATAGAGATGAGTAAGCTTTTAGCATGGACATGTGAATGCCTTGAAGTCTCCACTGCAGGCCAAATGTGTTTGCGGAGCAGAGCAGAGGTGTTGATAAATGCCTCTAAAGCCACAGGTGGTGTATGTGAAGAGTTTTTCAGTCCCTTGTCTTCAAAGACCTCAAAACAATGTAGACTGTCCTCGATCTGCAAAGGTGTTATCAGAGTGTATGGTTTCACTCTGAGACTGCTTGATCAAAGCTAGATTGATAAGGTGGCTCAGCAGGGGTTTTGCCTGTCCTGATGAGGAGTGGTCCTTCAGCTGGCAAAGTGGCTGATGTTCTTCCAGTTGGTGCCAGCTTGTTATAGTCCAAATTTTTATATCTTAGCAGTTCAGGGATGCTACATAGGCCAGGCCTCGGGAAAGAAGCAACAGTGCCAAGTTCTCTCCATTTGTACATCATTTCTCTAACTGTAGACTGATGAACATCCAGACTTTTAGAGATGGTTTTGTAACCTTTTCCAGCTTTATACAAATCTACAATTCTAGATTGCAGGTCTTCAGACAGCTGCTTTGAGCGAGCCATGATGAACAACAGACATTGCTTCACATCAAGACACAGTGCTTACCAGGAGTGTCTTTTATAGTGGGCAGGGCAGCTTTAAGCCATTCCTCAGTGATTGGACACACTTTGACTTAACCCTTAGATGCATAAGTGGGTCAAAAATGACCCCAGGTGTTGTTATTTAGTCTTTGAAATTAATTGTAGTTTCAGTTTCATGTTTCAGGTATTCCTCAACAAACTTGTTTGTGACATGAGGCCATAGCAATTAAAACATTTGTCTATATACTTTTTAAGAAATTTCATCTTTTGTAACACTACCCCACTCTTCCATAAGTGGGGTCAAAATGACCCCAGTCATTTCCTATGGAATCTTAAGAGTAAGCCTAGGAACTTTTGATTCTTATCATTTGTACTTGTTGTTTACATTTACTGTGGCACTTACACATCTGATGAAGCATCAGAGGTCATTTTTACTCAGCATCACACATGTAAGATTCACCACACACGGCAACGCTTTCTCACAGAACTGTCAAAGGAGTTTGTGACTCCTCACATGAAAAGTCGACTGGAAAGTAACTCAAACCTACCAACTACATCAGTTTAGGGATGGGAAGGTGTTTAGTGACAAAATCCACAATCCACACACATGAGAGAAGCTCACAGGACCAACAGAAGAGACAGACATGTCAGGTTGGTCCAAGAAACAAGGACCACAAAGCCACCAATGTGCTGGAAAAGCAGTATTCCTGTGACTGATCCCAGCCAAAAGTAAGAAGTTTGTAACAGCTGCACACAGAGAGAAAGAGAACATGTTTTGTGTGTGTTCAGATGTGTGGACAATGTTATAGTCCCCAGTTATAGTTGTATTTTTGTTCGTCTTCCATAATCACACTGACAGTCACAAAATGGGTTTTGACATTTTTTGAACCTGACTCATTTGTGTTCAAATGTGAATAAAAAAAAAATAACATGTCAGAAATGTTCTTTTGTTGTTCAAAATAAATACAAATCATAATCTTTAAACAAAATTAAAGTGTTATTGCAAAAAGGCTTTGATTTTAAGTGGGGTCATTTTCGACCCCACTCATGGAAGAGTGTAGGTACTGGTCGGCCATGCATCTAAGGGTTAAATTGTTTGGTAAAATTGGGAAATAATTGCTCTTAAAGTCTTCTTAGGCAGAAGGTTCACTTACTTTTTCTTTCCCCTTTTGTCAATGTTTGCATGTTATCCTCATTAAAAATGAAAACCTATAAATGTTTGGGTGGTTTTAGTTAAAGCAGACACTGTTTTTTCATTGGTTTGATTTTGACAAAGATCAGATCACATTTGATAGGATTTTAAGCAAAAGGTTCACATATTTTTTCATGCCGCTGTAAATACATATATTATAAAGTGTAAATGCACTTCTTTTTAGATCCTCCGTGATTTTTAAGTACAGGCTGATCAAATACTTCTATAACAACAATACAAAAATACATATCCTTTAAGAACTAAACTGGAAACCAAACGGCTGTAAGGTGAGAGTGCCAACTCTGCTCCACTACTTTAGAAGAACCACTCTACTACATTTATTTCCGTCAGAAGTTTGTCAAAGCCCTGAGTAAAGCCTCAGTATCAAACACATCAAAAGTCATGACATCCAGCTCCAAACGTCTGCTTCTCCTAAAACCAGCAGACTCGCTCAACTCTGTCTCCATCAGCCCCAAACACTCGTCAATCTTCTGGTTTTCCTCCCTGACGATGTGTTCATTCTTCAAACGCGGCGCAGAGTTAGCTCACGGTGCGTTCACTGACGTCTTATCCAGCTCGTGTCTCCAGGGTCCGGGCCGTCTAAACTCTGTCCTCTGTCAGGCTTTGATGTAGACAAGGTTTTAGACAGGAGCGGGGTGATGAGGAGAGAAAGGGAGGAGGAGGAGGAGGAGAGAAGAGAGTAGGAGATCAGGGGCGAGGGGAGTAGAAGAAAAGAAGAAGAAAGAGGATGTAAATGGGTCTCTAGCTTCAAGGAACAAGAGGTGGTACTGATTTTTTCTGTTGAAATGAACTGTCGCTGAAACCAAATGCCTTTTCTAATCATCACATGGATCATGCGGTCTCAGTGCTGGGGTCAAAGGTCGTGATGGGAGCAGTCTGTGTTACAGTTCAGTGTGATCTGTTCTGTCCAGTCGACTGTTCCAACGTGAGACGTACGAGACAGATACAGGCTGTGAGAGAATCAAGAGAGACTTCAGGGAACGCAGTACTCAGGTTCTAGGTCGTTATCTATGACGTGGACAGAAAACATTCTCCAACACCGTTTAAAGAAGTACTGTATGTTTAAGGAAGAGCTGGATGTGAATGAAGCTGCAAATGAAACGAAGACAGTGATCTGAAAAAGAAATGAATCAACTTTTCAAAAACACTGGCTGATTCACGCTGACAAGTCAGCTCCAAGGTCCAGACTTCCAATATTCAAATGTGTTTGGTAATATAGTTTGGGTTTGGACTTTCAGACGTTCTATGAAGTTGTGTCTACAGTTGTCACAGCAACAGGTCATTCAAGGCAAAAGTTTGAACGGAGCAAGCACTTGTTCTTTTTCTTCAGTTTTTTTCAACACCCCCACAGTGGAAAGAAAATACCAATTAAACAGGTAATCACTTGTGCATCCACTCATGTGGTTTACTTATTGCGCTGTCCTTGTGGATTGGCATATGTTGGAAAAACTTCAAGAAAACTGAAACAAAGAATAAGTGAACACAAAAGCACAATTCGCAGAAAGGACAGAGAGAACCTGGTGGCTGCTCATTTCAATGATGCCCACCATGATGTGAGTGCTCTTCGTTTTGTTGGTATAGAGTTGGTCCCTCCTCCTGCAAGAGGAGGTGACCATGACAAGCTCCTCAAACAAAGACAGGCTTACTGGATTGACACATTGCAGACTCTTGCACCAAAAGGACTTAATGATGAACTTATTTTGAATGTATTCTTATAGAATATGAAAGGACTCGGTGTATTGTATATAATTTTTAAGTGTACATATTATGTTTTGTATATTTGTCAATGAAATGTATTACATCAATATGTGGGGTATGTCAAATATGTATTTATATTATTCTGATTATATTCTTATATTTCTGTGCCTTTGTGGGAGCATCCGGTGGCGCGGTCTGCCAGCCACTCCCTATTTAAGATGGCTTCTTATGCTCAGAAAGATATTTGCCTGATGAAGGCCACAGGCCGAAACGTTGCACTGATTTGATAAATTGCACTGGTGTTGCAAGTCCACAGTGTGCGAGAGACTTTTTCATTCATTTAGTCCAGTTCTGACATGCGATGAAAGCGAGAGCTGCACACTTCTCCATACTGGCAAAGTTTTCAGACGCTGCCTGTCTCTCTTTTCTCCTTCCGTTTGGGAATCTTCTTCCTCATGTTTTCTGGTATGTGCTTCCTGTATTTAGGGTGCGCTCACACTAGGCTTTTTTAATCATCATGTGCTCAAGTCTGATTACATAAAGTACTATGTACAGCCTGAGCGAACCGAGCCAAAATCACAAGGAGCAACAGGAGACGAGAGACTTTACAACTTTTCTCATCACCGTAGACCTGGGCATCAGCGTAGACCTGCGCATCACCGTGGATCTGCGCATCATCGTGGACCTGCGCATCACCATAGACCTGCGCATCACCGTGATCTGCGCATCAGCTAGACCTGCGCATCACCGTGGATCTGCGCATCACCGTGGATCTGCGCATCACCATAGACCTGCGCATCACCGTGGATCTGCGCATCACCATAACCTGCGCATCACCGTGGATCTGCACATCACCGTGGATCTGCGCATCAGCATACACATTGCGCATCACTGTAATCCTGCGGTGCTTATGCTTATTTGCATTTAAAAATCCAAGACTTACTTTTCTCTAAGTAAGTGAGAGCTTATATAGCTTCATCGTTGGTTTATTTCCATTATTCTTCTCTAGTCTGTTCAAAATAAAAATTAAAGCCAATAAATTGAGCTTTGATGTGTCACAGACTAAAGAAGGTTTTGATGTTGGCCAATACTGATACTGATATGCTATATTGGATAATTATGTATCCCAAATTCTGCTCATCTCTAGTAAAATTGTCAAAGTATTTATAGATAAGATCCCATTTAAATATCCTAAGAAATTCCTGGGAAATAATTTCAAGCCCACAGCAAGAATCTAAATATTTATCTCCTGCGACTGTTCTTAAAAAGTCGCCCATTTGACTGTGAAAAGCGCCGATCTGCCAACACGAGGTGCAAATGGGAAAGAGGAAGCAGCAGGAGAAAGCCAGGCTGTGCCAAAGCTGCTCCGTCACTTCCACACTGAGGATAATGAGGCTCTGGGATTCTGTTCCATCAAAATAATGGTGTTGGTGTTTTACAGCAAAAATGTGGAGTCAGAAAGAGAAAAGGTAGATTGTAAATGAAATACTTTGAACTATAGGTGCCAGTGTTCTAGAGAGAAAGTGTTACATCAGCTGTTTGCTTTGCCTCATTATGTAGAATCTTCTCAGGTGTCAGCCAAAGTGTGAAGAGGTTTCCCAGTCACTTTCTACAAATGCTGGAATCATTGGTTTAAAGAGCATTATTCAGACTAACCAGATGAGTTTGAACTTGAATCAGACCCTCTGGAAACAGGCTGACGTTCTACAGTCCATGAAGTTTTAGCAAATGTTCTGCCTTCAATTCACAAGTCTACAGGAAATGACTGTGACAACAGATGGCAGAATTCCCCATATTTGTGTTTATGCTGTTTGTCATGACCAGTGCTAGGCTAGCTACTTAGGCTAGTTAGTTAATACTATAAGGGATACAAATGTACAGTACTATATCAAATAATCATATGTTAAAGCATTGTACTAATCCTGTTAACTTTATATTTGATTACTAATTCATTTATCAAAACCCTTTTTTCTTTCTAAGATTTGAATGATCTTTAATCGTGTCAACACTCGTTTTTAGTGCTGTTGTCTTGATCCTGTTGCTTTCACTGAAGGCACACTGGACATGTTTTAGTGGTAGGAAACTGGAGGAAACCTACACAGACACGAGAAGAACATGCAAACTCCGTTCTTGTGTTTTCCCACATTCCTCCAGCCCATGTTTAGTCAGAGAACCACTCTGTCTCCATGTTTGTGTTCCCATAGCAACAGTTTGTGAAAGTGACTCAAACTGGCTTCAGCGCTAGCATCTGTTTAGTCTGCAACATTTAAATAAGTCATTGAGTGGTGTTTTTCGGTTTCACATAAAACTATGATCGACAAAACCTCAAAACATCACTGAAATTAACAATAAACAAAATGTCATTCTTAGTAATAGTTAGGCTGCTATTTACAAATTAAATGACTATCACAGCTTTTAAATCCTTTTCTTCGGGATAAGACAAGTTGATCTAAATGTGAGAACCTATGAAACATGTTTCCAACAAAGTTAGCCTTGTAAAAGTGCTAGTGTCACCAGGTCAGACCAGGTCTGACTGAAAGTACTGAAAGTACCTACCCCAGAGCAGGAGTTCCTGCTCCGTGTGAACGTGCCTAAAATGGGGACTGAAAACATGTTCTGACAGTGGAAAGAGACCCGAGTGTTAATCGCAGCAGCACCACCATGTTCTGGGTAACTTGAGTTGCTCAAATTGTAATAGTATTCAACTTTTTTATGTTATAAGTTACATTATTTCGTTACTGAAAATATAAATATACAATTGGGGACGCATGATTGAATAAGGGTTTGATTTCCTGTGCTGTAGATATAATAATAACTTTATTTATAAAGCGCTTTTCTTACAGTGCATTAAAAACAGTCCCCATTAAAATACATTTACAAACATTAAAAATACATTAAAATACATTAAAGAAAAGTGCAACAATAATTTAAAATGATTTAGTTAAAAGCACAATTAAAAAGGGCAGTCTTCAGTCTAGACTTAAAAATTGTCACAGTGGAGGCCTGTCTTACATCTCCAGGGAGATTGTTCCAGAGCTTGGCTGCATACAACTGAAACGCTGATTCCCCATGTTTAGTTCTGACTCTGGGCACCAGCAGGAGGCCGGTCCCTGAGGTCCTCAGGGTCTGAGATGGTTCATAACGCACTAACATGTCAGAGATGTATTTTGGTGCTAGTCCATGGAGGGACTTAAACACCAGTAAAGCTGTTTTACAGTTTTTTTTTCTATAGGTTTGGCTCATTTCTTGAAACTGAGATGACATTCTCAAAACTGCAGATCATTTGGCCAAACAATTTGACACTTGGTCACAACATCACAGATCACCAGCAAAAGCACATTTACCTCCCAAAACTGTTTGTTTATAATTCATCAGTAAGTTACTTTTCCATGTAAAGAGTCAATTCCATCAAAATCACAAAGATCCTTCTCATTTGCTTTTGGCTCTTTTTCATTCACTTAGTCACTTTGTCAAAATAACCTGGATGGTTCAGTACAACACCATGGATCACCTGCAGAAGCTCATTTCTCTCCTAAAACACTTTAGATATGTGTCCAAACCAGACGTCTTTGTCATGGGAATCGTCATTGCCCCAAAACACATCGTCCTTTGGTCTTGTGTGACTCTGACAATCAGAATGTTTAGATGTTTTCTCACTGTGGCAGAAGTCCAGCTAACACAATAGAATTATACACTAGATACACTAAAACTTTTCTCCATTGGTTTGGCTTAGTTATTTTTACATCTTTAAAATCATTTGGCCAAAAGATTTGACATTTCTGTGCAACATTACAGCTCAATATCAAAAGCTCATCTGTTTCCCAAAACTGTTCATACAAGCTTCAAAACTAAAAGTCTTTCTCATCTAAACAGTCAGAACAGAATGAGACCAGTGGAAGTGTATTTGTGTTTTACTTACAAATGTGACTGGAGAATGACTCTAAACTGGATCAATCATTTCTGATTCTGTATTTTCTTTGTCATGTTGATAGTCTGATTATTTGTCATTTCTATAGATCCTTCTTTGTCATGTTTATAGTTTCATATTGTAACATCAGAATAAGTCACATCTGGAGAAGATATTACAGTGTTTATGGTATTTTATTCTTGACTAACTTTGACAAATTAACAGTCTTTTGCATGTGAGACTTCCACAGTGAAATCCTGCTGACATGTTTTGGACATAACAACCATTGCACTGAACAACAGCTCATCAGTTTGATCTGAAAGATCCTTTGATTTGAAAAATGTGCTAAATGAGGATCATTGTCCTGTCTGTAGGAGACTTGTACAGAAACATGTGCAAAGCTGCACTGAGCCATTGAACATGGTCTATGACACTGGAAGTTTGATGAAAGCAACAAGAAATGACATTCAGTTGTGAGCAACTGTAGCTTGGTTTGGAGATGTGTCCATGTGATTCTGAGAATGTCATCTCGGTTTCAAGAAATTAGCCAAACCTATAGAAAAAAACTGTAAAGTCTATTCTCTGAGCCACTGGAAGCCAGTGCAAAGACCTAAAGCACAGGACTAATGTGATGGTACTTCCTGGTTCTGGTCAGGACTCGAGCAGCAGCGTTTTGGATGTACTGCAGCTGTTTTACAGCTCGTTTGGATAGGCCGGTGAGCAGGATATAAAAGGAGATATAAAAAGTCTGGAGCATGTCAAAGGTTCAGAGCTAGCATAGTTAGCATAGGTTCATTCCTAAGGTGATTTGAACATGTACCGCGCTACTTTCTTCTTGATAAATATGGATTTCTGTAATAAAATCTTATACTGTGAGTCAGTTAAAATGTAAATGAAGTGTCATTGTCCATGTTGTTTATCTGCTTTTATGCTACTGTGTACAGTATTTGTTCTCAGACGTTAGTTTCACACTGGCTCTCATTTATCGAAGTGGGATGTACATGTGGTGCACGACCAAAACAAGGGACTCACAGTGAGCGCAATGCGCAAAAACCTGCACCAACTCAAGAGGTTGTGTAAATGGTGCGCCATTTTCAAACATTCTCTAAAACGCACTAGAAAACTACTTTTAGTTGCATTTCCTTTGCCATTAATGTATTTGGGAAAAATTGCAGCTCAAACTGCACATGATCCCGACACTGACACACGCGATCCCGGCGCTGACACACGCGAGCCCGGCGCTGACACACGCGAGCCCGGCGCTGACACACGCGAGCCCGGCGCTGACACATGCGAGCCTGATGCTGTTCACAGTTTTTTTTTTTTTTATTAAGAGGAATTAGCCCTTTGAGATGAAGCCATCTTGTTTTCGAGGGGGTCCTCTAAGAAAAGGATAAAGCAGCAGAAAACACATTCACACATACATACAAGGCTCTCAGAGGTCACCTCACCATCCACAAAAGCAGAAATTAAAAAAATGAGGTTGCCTACCACAATAACAACCAAAACAAAAACAGAAACATGACATGTTGACAGTACATTGAAGTGAGTTAGAAGCAATTACAGATATGCTTTGTGTGTTCTAAGACAGCGTTTTTAAACACAAGATAAAATGTCAAGGAACGAATGAATGCTGGATGAAGATTTCAGTCAGAGGGGGCTTTAAATTGAAAGGCTGGTTTCCAGATTTTCTTTTTGATTCTAGGGGTGAAAAAAAAGCTGATTGGTGTGACGAAGAGAGTAGGAGGAACTGAACAGAGTTAGATATTGTGTTAAATAAACAGGGTAATCAAGATACACTATATGCATTTAAAAATGAAGTAAAACCAATGGGAATGCCTTCTACCTGATAAGGAAGGCCAGGAGAGCTGATGATACATGGCACAGTGGTGTGTCCTGTAAGGGCAGCGAAGAATAAATCTGCACCATCTGTTGTGGACAGTGTTCAGCGGTTGGAGACAGGAAGACGTAGTATTTTGATAAACAATGTCAGCATAATCTAAGATTGGCAATAAAAGTTGAGAGACAATCCTTTTCCTTACAGGAAAATTGAAGCAATTAATAGATTGATAGAGTATTTTTAATGAATAATTTAGCTTATTTGCAATATTATGTACATGTGTAGTAAAAGAAAGATCAGAATCTAACCACAGACCAAGGTATTTGAACTGGTCAACAGATTTAACAGTTGACTGATCAAGAAAATTAGGTTTAAAAATGAATTCTCGTGACTTAAAGAATAAGATTTGTTTTTGTTGAGCAGAAACTTATTTGACAAAAGCCAATTTTGAACCAGGTCGAAATGATTTTGCAGAGATTTGCAGATGTCTTCAATTTTAGGTTTGAAGCAATAAATAACCGTGTCATTTGCATATAGTTGATGATCACAATCAGTGCAGCAATTAGGCAGGTCATTGATAAATATAGAAAAAAGTAGTGGATCAAGAGATGAACCTTGCGGAATACCTTTATCAACAGTCCTAAATTTGGACAGGCTGCCTCCGAAGGACACACACTGTCGACAGAGGCGTAAGTAGGAGTAGGAGGAGTACACATACTATTATCAAAATTGTAAAACACGTCATTTGTAAATTTGAGAAGAGCTGTAGTAGTACAACATTTTTTCCTGAACCCAGACTGACTCTGGGACAATAATTCATATTCTGTTAAATAGCTTGATAATTGTATAAAAATAATTTTCTCAAAACTTTCACAATACTGTTTATAATGGAGATAGGTCTGTAATTATTGATTTTTTCGGGATCGCCCGATTGATGTAATGGGATGACTTTTCCAGGGCAAGGGAACTCTACAAGTAGTAAAAGACAAGTTAAACATTGCAGCAAGAGGAGTAGAAAGCACATAAGCGGCTAGTTTAATAAATTTACTCTCAATTCCATCTGGACCGGCACCAGAGTTAGAGAATAATTCAGTTATGGCTCTTACAACCTCAGCGGTGAGTGGACTGTATTGAGTTGGAGTGTCTTGAGGAGGTTGAACCTGTGGGATTTGAGAATAATGTAAACTGAAAGCATTAGCAAAAGCAAAAGGATCATTTGTAATTCAATTTTCTATATTTATATTAATCAAAGATCTACCAGATTTTCCTAGTAGGTTATTCATTTGTTTCCAGAATTGTCTTGGATTTTTAACATCATTCATAAGGCCATTTCGGAAATAGCTTGATTTGGAGTTCTCCAGAGAAGCGAGCACAAGGGCTGCATAATGCTTTTTCTTCTCAACTCAAGACAAATGCTGACCATTTTTATCTTTCAAATAAAAACGAGTGGCCGGCAAACTCCCTGTATCGCCTGCATTTACCACTTTGTGATTGGCTAAATCTCCAGACCTCGTCGCATGCATTTACTGCGTTGTGATTGGCTGATGAACTTGTCGATCTTAATGTGCATGCCTTATCATCAATCTCAACAAATTCTTGATCTTTCGATTTTTGGCACAGCCCTATCTACAGGTTAAAGCAGAACCAACAGCGAATATAAGAAGTTCTGACCCGGTTTGGTCTGGTTCTGATCCTGGACTAATTGCGGGGAAAGTGACTTCGGGCCAGTTCATACAGTCAGTGGTCCGGATGGGTCAGGGTTAGGATGGTACCAGGCGTGTGCAGCCTATGCGCTCTCATAGTCCCGGAACAATCTGGATCTGGAAATCTGAAACCTGAACCTGAACATCCTGTGGGTGAAGCCTCAAACATGAATGTTTAAGGGCAGGGGTCCCCAACCACCGGTTGGGGCCCAAAACCGGTCCTCGGGCCATCTGCTACTGGGCCTCAGAGGATTTTTAATATTTATTTTATTGCTATTTTATAGTCTATCACTACTTCCTTGTGCTTTACTAAGACAACATAGTGCCACTTAATCCAACAGTAAATTCAAGCAATAAGCGAGCTAAAAATACACACAATAATGTTTTTTTTTTTGCATTTTATATTGTTGTTATCGGCGCTACTCAACCTCGACTGGAAATTTGTGACTGTACCGGTCCTTACAAGAAAAAAGCTTGGGGACCGCTGTTTTAGGGAGTTTCATGCAAATGACACTGATTTCTTTTCAACTACAGTGTGCAAGTTTAAATATCCTGTCATTTTACAACTATTTTATCAAACACACAATCACCAAAGCCGGATCATCACTTTGCAAAACCAAAGCTGTTACACAAGCATTTGATCAGGCTCCAGCGCTGGAAAAAGTGGGTCTTCTGTTTTAAATGCAAACAACAGCTTCTGGGGTCCTCTGGAGACACAGAACTCAGCGCTTATCAAAGAGGCAGATGGGCAGAAGAAAACCTCCCTCTCTTTCATGTTGAAGACAGTGGCAGTGAATCCCCAAAGCATGCTGGGAAATGATTGCCTAATCCAGTTTTTGTCAGGACTGTCCAATTGTGCGGCGCATATGGAGGTGTGCGCATTAGCAGTCAGTGATAAAATCCATGTAGTGTGTTTGTAGCGTTGGAGATAAGAGAAACTGTAGATGTGCCGATGATAAAAGACGTGTGAGTGTGGAGCCTGTTGTTATGTGGATGTTTTGAGTTCCTGCAGGTTTTTAGGTTTAGATGCTCGTGTTTACGTTGGACGCCCACAGACGCCAGTAATAAAGAGACATGTTTACGGAAGCTCCACTTCATCATAAAATGTCATTAGAACTATCAGAAAATAATGTGACACTATCAGGTAATTACTTGATAGTATCACGTTTTAACCTAATACGTTTTTCTCCAAACTTTTTTTTTGCTTCACGTTATTACCTGATAGTTACAACTGAAACAATAAAAATTAAGTGGAGATTGGTAGCTGAGCTTTCATATGTTGTTGACATCAAATAGTTAAAGTGGAATTGTAGCATTACTTTATTTGATACACCTCAAGATTATCCCAAAAGAGCAGAAATAGTGAATTCTAGAACTGAGACACTTTAAACATGTAATAGTCCTAAAATGTCAGTCCTCTTCACCTGTGTCACCTGGCTCTGGCACATTGTTTTCTCCAGGACAGACGGGGGCGCTCTGACACATTGTTTTCTCCAGGACAGACGGGGGCGCTGTGACATGTTGTTTTCTCCAGGACAGACGGGTTTGCTGTGACATGTTGTTTTCTCCAGGACAGACGGGGGAGCTGTGACATGTTGTTTTCTCCAGGACAGACGGGGGCGCTGTGACATGTTGTTTTCTCCAGGACAGACGGGGGCGCTGTGACATGTTGTTTTCTCCAGGACAGACGGGGGTGCTGTGACATGTTGTTTTCTCCAGGACAGACGGGGGTGCTGTGACATGTTGTTTTCTCCAGGACAGACGGGGGCGCTGTGACATGTTGTTTTCTCCAGGGCAGACGGGGGCGCTGTGACATGTTGTTTTATGTAATATTGTAGATAATTTGTATTTAGCAACTCTGAATAGACTGTATTTTTATAATGGCAAACCTTTACTGTTTCTATTACCTTTAGTGTGGAGCCTTTATTTTGTGTTGTTGGTGTTCTGGCAAACAAACACCTTGCCCAGGGACTACAGTTGAAAATTAGCTTTGTAGCTAAACCTGGCACATTTACAGAAATGTTCATTAATGTGCACAACAGCAGTGGGGACAGTGCATCTCCTTGGTATATGCCACATTTGATGGACACTTGGGCGAGTGGCTTCCCATTAACCGCGTTTCCATCCCCTTGTTTTTAATGCACATTAAGAAGTATCGAATAAGTCATGGGAGGTGGAAACGGCAAATATCACATTTAGAATCCCTAATGCGCATAAAAGTTGATAAGCTCTCTAGAGGGGATTTGTTTTATGCGCATAACGTATTAAGCAAATTTGAAAGCTGGAAACGCAGCATGTTTTGTCCAAAATGCTCCAGACATGCAAACTGCAGGTTACACTACAAAAACAGCACACGTTTGCTGAGGTCTGCCGATCAAAACTAACCCGGAGAAACACAAATCAAAAAACTCTGTGAAACTTTTTGGTTGTCCAACACTGCAGTGATTCAGAGCTCCTTTCCACGGCGGAGGATTTGTGTTAAAAATAAAAACAGCAGCCTTTTATTTTGGCTCTAAACAGATACATCACATTAAGAAAGTGACAACCAAATAAAGTTTGCAGAAGACGGAGCAGTCTGCCGCTAACAACTTAATATTAAAGAATCTGCGGCTGTGAAAAAAAGTGAAACCAGACTGTGCACGTAGCGCCCTCTGCAGGATCAGCGGTGTTATGACACAGCTCATGTTGCCATAACAACACCCAGATATGCGCTTTGATGGAAACGGAGATTAATTTGCTTTTTTATTCGCTTACTTATGCGAATTTCGACATTATGCACATTTTATAAGGATGGAAACGCAGTTACTGGCTTCACGGTGCTTCAGGCCCTCAGAGTCTGTTGATGTTGTACTGCTCCAAGCATTCAGTGATCCATGTGTGTTGCATTGAGTCATAGGCTGTCTTGTAATCAATCCAGGCTGTGCACAGGTTGGTGTGACGGGTTCTACAGTCTTGGGCAACTGTTCTGTCAACCTGGAGTTGGTGTTTGGCTCCTCTGGTATCTTTACCAATGCCCTTCTGTGCTTCGCTCATGTACTGACCCATGTGCCCGCTTATCTTAGCCGCAATGATGCCTGACATGAGCTCCCATGTTGTGGAGAGACAGGTTATTGGCCGATAGTTGGATGGGACTGTACCCTTTGAGGGATCCTTCATTATCAGGATCGTTCGCCCTTCGCTTAGCCATTCAGGGTGAGTCCCATCCTTAGCAGCTGGTTCATTTGTGCTGCTAGGCGCTCATGGAGTGCAGTGAGTTCTTTAGCCAGTAGGCATGGATCATGTCAGGGCCCGGTGCTGTCCAGTTTTTCATACCTGAGACTCTTTCTTGGATGTTTGTCACTGTGATAGTCACTGGATTCTGTTCAGGGAGATTGCTGTGGTTTTCCCTCAGATCCACCAGCCACTGTGCGTCGCTGTTGTGTGATGCCTTATCTCCTATATACTTTTCCAGTACTGTTCAGTTTCCAGCCTTGGTGGGTCTGCTCTGCTGTTATTACCCTGCCATTGAGAGTACACTTTTGCAGGTTGTGTTGCAAAGAGCCGAATTATTCGTTTGGCTTCATTATCTTTCGTGTATCTCTTTAGGCGGCTGGCCAAGGCTTGGAGCCTTTGCTTGGCAGTTTCAAGTGCTTCAGGTCTGGGCATCTGGCTGTACCTCTTGGGTACTGGTAATTTCATTGCTCCTCTCTGGGCCTCTGTCAACTGGCTCACTTCTCTCCGAACCGCCTTGATTTTTCCTTCCAACCTTCGTTTCCATGGTAAAAAAATGGTAAATGGTCTATTTATATAGCGCTTTTCTACCTTTCCAGGCACTCAAAGCGCTTTACAATCTAGCATCCACTCACCCAGTGTACGCAAACACTGAGGCAGTGTGGGTTAAGCGTCTTGCCCCAGGACACAACGACAATCTACTCCTGTCGTCCCACTGTGGCACCTGGTGTTCTAACAGTCTCCCATCCAAGTACTCACCAGGCCCTTTCTTGCTTAGCTTCTGAGATCTGACGGGATCAGGCTTTGACAAGCAGGTATTGTTTCTCCTGATGCTGAAGTGTAGATCAGCTCATTGCATTTGTATTTGTGTACCTCGTCAATCTCAACTTGTGATAGCAGTTGCCATTTGTGGATGTTGGAACAATAGCTACTAAGGCTACTAACTGTTTTACCATCAACCTTGAATGTGGGTCTCGCACTAGCCATTCACTCCACATTCTTCTCATGTAACCCCTCTGACTAGGGTTACTTGAGTAGTGGCATTACAACAGAGCCATGTTCTCGCATCGCAGCCATTTCTGCTTTGTTCCAGTAGCCCATTTCTCATCGAGGTGCTCTGGTTCTCCCAACTCCTGATGCAGACCTTGTTAGACCGTATCTCATGCGTTTTATTGTCTCTCATAATTGTCATGAGATAGGCAGCAGCAAGAAGGGTCTTGCCCAATAACCCACACTGGATGCTCAGTTCGCCCCAATGGGGATTCGAACCAGTCTCATCCATTTTCCAAGCTCGGGTCCTCAACCAGGAGCTTGAGAGTTTGCGCAGTATCGTTGCTGTTCCTAGGACTGCACCTTTCTGGACTGAGACCCAGTTTGGGTGTCACGGCCCCCGCGGGCACCACTGTTGTCTTCACCTTCCAAGCCTTCTCCAGCTCTTCTCTGAGCCCTTGGTATTTCTCTAGTTTCTCATGCTCCTTTCTCCTGATATTACCATCGCTTGGTATTGCCACATCCACCACCATGGCTCTCCTCTGCTCTGTATTCACCACCACATTGTCTGGTTGGTTTGCCATTACCATTCTGTCTGTCTGTATCTTTAAGTCCCACAGGATCTTGGCTCGTCATTCTCTACCATCTTCGCAGGTGTTTCCCACTTTGACCTTGAGGTTTCCAGTCCATACTCTGCACAGATGTTTCTGTATACTATACCAGCCACTTTAGATTTAGATTTATTTATTTTTGTCATTGTATATGCTACAGGCAAAGTTGATAATCCAGGCATTCTATAAATGCCTAGGCATTCTATAGAATGCCTGACAAGTTTTAGGCAAAGTAGATAATCTCTGACAAAGCATAATTTACTGGAATACAAAACAAAAACATACAATTTTAAATAAATACTATCTAAACTAGGGCCCAAGGGCCAAACTTGGCCACCCAGAAGGACTGATTTTGCCTGCAAAGGAGTGCTGATGTTTGAGTATCTATTTGATTACACGTGCTTCTTACAAAGAAGGCCATATAAAGTCTATTTTCCTGAAAGACTAATAAAAGATAATTTTATTATGAATTTGTTTTATTGGGCCAAAAAGCAGTTTCTGCTCTTGTTATATAATAGGTTTGTTCATCTAAGGAAAGATTGGACACCTCTGCAAAGCCTTGTTTTGTTGCTGTAGTGGTTGTTGTGTTTGTTGTTATGGTCAGTTGTAGACATGGTTTTGGTTCTCTTTTTTCCCTCTCTTTTCTTTAAAAGGATAATTGGCAAAACTTTATATGAATGCCAGACCTGTTTGTTAAAGCCTGATCCTGTCAGATCTCAGAAGCTAAGCAAGTTGTGTCCTTGGGCAAGACAGTTAACTCACATTGCCTCAGTGTTGATGTACACTTGGTGAATGGATACTATATTGTCAAGCACTTTGAGTGCCTGGAAAGGTAGAAAAGTACTTTACAAATAGACCATATACAATTTATATAAAGTTGCTAAAACATGTAGACTATTTTTATTTTTTTATTTTTTTTGATAGAAAATAACTGAATTATGGACATTAGCTACCAAAACCAACACAACTACCAACCATAACCAGACCTGACAACCATCCCACAACCAACCCCAACCAACCCTTACCACAACTACCCTCACCAGAACAACCAACCAACCAACCACTTTCTAAGCCACCAATCACAACCTTCAACCACAACCAATCACAACCAACACAACCAAGCACCAACCCCAACCAACCACAAACACTAGCCACAAACATTAACCACAACTACCAACCAACCACAACCACCATCAACCACAAACACTAACCTCAATCAACCAACCAACAAACCAACCAACCACAACCAAGCACCAACCCCAACCAACCACAAACACTAACCACAACCTCCAACCAACCACCATCAACCACCAACTACAACCACCAACCACCATCAACCAACCACCAATCACAATCAACCACCACATCAACCACAACAAACCAACCAACAACCAACCAACCAACCAACCACAACCACCACCATAACCCACACTATAACCACAATCAACTAAACAACCAACCAACAACCAAAACCACAACCCTGACCCTTTCCCCAGGGCTCCCCTGCAAAAGAGATTCTGAATCTCAGTGGGACTTCCCTGGTTAAATAAAGGTCAATTAAAAACCACCAACCACAACCACCAACCATAAACAACCACAACCATTAACCACAATCAACCACCAACCAGAATCATTAACCACAACCATAAACTACAACCACCAACCACAGCCAACCACAACCCAGCACTAACTACAACCAATCACAACCACTCCCACAATTCGAGCTAGGTAATATATCACTGTTGTTTTGGAGATATGCAAAAACTGGATATTGGGTATATCATACTGCTTTGAAATAATTTGATTAAAATTAATCTCAATTTTGCTATAGAAAGGTGACATTTTCATCCCTTTTAATTTTTGCACTCACTCATTGGTGTCTTAACAAAATTTGTATTAGAAATTTTTTCTTACGCAATCAACCAAATCAACGACAACAAGACAAGACTTTACAGAGATGCCAAAATATTTCCTCAGATGGACAAATATATACATAGTAACATGTCAAGGGCGGAATACATTTTTTTTTAACTTAAATAAATACATAAAGTTTGTTTGCACTGAGATTTATTATAAAAAAATCTTTTAATAGAGTTTTAGGGAAATGGACTTGATATTCGAAAAAATAAAGTAAAATGTATTAAAATAAATACTCTAACATCAGCACGCCACTGGAGGGCCAAGTTTGGATTGTATGTATTCCAGTGTATTCCAGTAAATTATGCTTTGTCAGAGATTATCTACTTTGCCTAAAAATTGTGGCTTTAAGATGCAGATGTACAGCGGAGCTGTACATTTGCCACCAAGCATAAATTTGAGGACAGTGAGGTTAAAATTCTAAGCAGGGAGAAGGGATGGTTTGAAAGAGGTGTAAAAGAAGCCATCTTTGTGAAAAAAGAAAACCCATCACTAAACAGGAATGGAGGCTTAAGATACAACCTACCTGGTGTGTATAGTAACATTCTTACCCCTTGGTCTAAAGGGAAAGAAATCTAGATAGAGCACAGTCTCCAGGACTTATTACTGCAACAAGATCACTCAGTATACTACTGTATCTTACCAGTAAATTATTTAGGGGAGCTTGAAACAGTCTAGGCAGGCCCAGTCAGAACAAAGGAAAGGAAGCTGAGTACAATGGAGAGGAAGCAGAGAACAATAGAACAATAGAAACAGGGAACAATGCAAAGGAAGCTAGGGCTTACCAAACCAGTTTTAGGAACATGTTTCAGGAACAAGTTTGGGTGGGTTTAGCCCCTCCTAGGGGGAGGGCTTATCTTAGTATAAATACAGCCAGTCTCAGTCTACTTCCATCAGATTGAAAATGACTTTCGGATGAGAGTTGAAACGTCTTGATCTTCGGAAACACTGTCCAGATGACTACTTTGAAGACTTCTACTATTCTATAGAACGCCTAGGCAAAGTAGATAATAACACATTTATTTCCTACTTTGCCTAAAAACACTTATCAACTTTGCCTGTAACATATACAATACAACAAAACTTCGATAGAGCAAAAACAAACAGCAGCAGTGTCTAGTTATAAAAATGAATAGATATTAATAAATACCCCCTCATTCCCACATTAATACTAGATAAAAAAAAGTTATTAAATAATGAATTACATTGTCCGTGCAGGCCTTTTATCTGTGCCTATGTGCCTGTAGTATGTCCACAGCTCGTGGGTAGAAGATGTTGCGTAGCCGATTCGTGCGAGTAATGGGTGTTTTAAGCCTTCCAGAAGGCAGAGTAGAGAAGAAACTATTTCCAGAATGTGTAGGGTCCTGCAGGATGTTGGAGGCTTGTGTGAGGAGAAGCATGGAACAGATACTGTCCAGGTCTGGGAGAGAGGAACCCACTACTCTTTCAGCTGTCCTCACCACCCGCTGCAGGTCCTTCTTCTGAGCAGCTGTGCAATTGGAGTACCATGATGTACAGCAGTATGTTAAAATGCTTTCTATGGTGCATCTGTAGAAATTGATCAGCAGCTTCTGAGAGAGCCTGTTGCGGCGGAGGGTGTGCAGAAAAAACAGTCGCTATTGGACCCTTTTGATGATATCAAATGTATTTAGGCTCCAGCTCAAGTCTTCAGTGATCTGCACGCCCAAGAATTTAAAATTTGGAACCCCCTCTACCTCTTCACCATTGATGTTTAAGCCAGTGTGTTGAGTTTTATTACTTCTGAAATCAATGATGATTTCTTTGTTTTCTTTGTGTTTAGGTGAAGGTCGTTGTAAGTGCACCAAGTGATGCGCGGGTCAGGCTTTTTTTCAACCCGTGGGGCCTGCATTTCTGACAACACATGACCTGCCTCATCCTGCCTAGCACAGCAGTGTCTATTTTTATAACCCGCCCCGCGCCTGCAAACATTAAAAAACACCAAGAATTTTGTAAATTAACGTGACTTTATTTATTTAGATCGTCTGCGATTTGTATTGACAAAAAGATGCAAGTACATAGCCCACCAGCTCAATTTTTCACAAACATTTTGGAAATAAACAGCACTTGACAATAGTAAAACAGATATAAATAATATTATTAAAAAAACAAACAAGAAAAAAAACATAGGTCTATTTTTATTTTAAAAACAACTACAATGGCCTATTGTGACCGGTGGTTTTCACTCTCTGCATTGTGTTGTGTCCTGAGCGGGAGATGAACCCGGCAAACGCATGGAGCTAAAGGGAACGCTCCTTTAGCTCAGTTTGCTGGTCAGATCTTATACCTGAGTTTATCCCCACCACTACCACACACTTCTCCATCCTGGTACCTCGTGTGGGTTCTAAACCGGTTACACTAGTTCAACAGAGCTGCTGCGTGTTGTGCTAAGCCACGCGCAAAGAGCAAGAAATGTGCCACAAAAATAACCGTAGGCTAATATGTAAGCAAATAAATTTGTTTTTTCTTTTATTCATTTTAGTTTTAATTTTAACAGAACAGCCTATATTTTAAACTGGGCTTAGGCGGATTAAACAACCTACGCAAATATTTCTGTTGCGTGTAAACTTTAGCACTGTGCAAAAACAGAATCGCATCCACTGTGTCAGGATTTAATCTATTTCGCCTGAATTCCAACACGCGCCCAGCAGAACTAAACGTGCGCTCGCTTGATGCGGACTTGTGACTGCCAAAAGCTTAAAATGTCCTCTGTGTCCCAGAAGAACTGACATTCAACGTAGCGCTGGATCTCATCTCTCTCTTCTACTTTGTCACTTTCATCTTCCCATTCACTAAACTCGTTAATTTTTCTTTTGGCACACAACTGGGACTCGTCCACTATATGAAACAAAAACTTTTTTTTGTTTTTTTTCATTTGCTGCTCTGAGTGTCTACATACCAACCAACCGACACAACCAATAACATGCATGTTAGGGTAATAACCTCCAGCTACGGTAGTCCTGACCAAGCCTAGCAACAACATCTGGAGATGGAGCAGTGATCGCTGCTCCTGAGGAGATGCCCCAGAGGCATTGAAGGATGGGTCAAATGCAGAGGACAAATTTCCCTACAGGGACAATAAAGTGTACCTTAACCTTAACCTTAATTAAAACGTAAAATACGTATCACATATGCCCATTTTAAAACAGCACTTACCTTCGTTCATGTCTGGTTGTGATGCGTGGTTCTTGACACTTGGAGATGCTGACGGGCTTGGCGTTGGACTGTAAAAATCCCAGGCGATTCTTCTGGCTTGGTCGTATACTGCATTCCTCTCTTCGAGTGGCAACATTTTTAGAGACTTGAAATGTGGGCAAAGAAATGTCCCAAGCTTGTGGGTGATACTGATGGACAGTTTATCGTGTATCGTGTGCATTATCGCTCGAATGTACACCATGCAAGTAAAACTAGGTGAACTTGTCGCCTTCCAGCTCCTCACTTGCAGCTTTAAAAGGTAACAAAAACTCCATAACTGTATTCAGTATATCCAACTGAATGCCTTCCATCCTGTGGAGTTGGTCTTTTTTAAGCATCACCTGTTGTATTTTACGAAACTGTTTTGTAACGAACTGCATCATTTAGTATTCCACCGAGTTTCACATTCCTGGAGAACAGCGTACGAGAGCTGTACAACAGTGCCGGATTTTTTTATGTACAAGGCTCTTGCATTTATCAATTACATCTCTGACGTCTTGCATGTAGGATGGTGTGTCAAAAGTGTGTTTGAGAACAATGTTCAAAACATGGGCGGTGCACGGTGTCCACTTGTAGCTACGAAGCGCAGCATTTATGTTTGCTCCCTGGTCACTCACAAACATAACTTTTGCATACGATCAGAATCAATGCCAAAATCATTCAGCTGTGGCTATTACACGACTTTTCAGTTTCCATGCCTCGTTAACGTAATGGCCAGTAAAAGCAGTGTAGGCTCTTTTATTGAACTCGTCCGTCCACATATCTGTAGAGACAGCGATGCCACAGTCAGAGCTGTGTTGATCTCCTTTTGCTAAGAGTTGTTTTTGAGCAGTGGCAATCTCCATCGCTCTGTCGCACACGGTTTGCCTGTGTGGCAGGACGCTTTGGGCAACAACACGTCCATAGCGCGCAGCAATATTGATAAGGCACTGGGCTACTGAATGAATACCATCACCTGAAACTATGTCAAAGGGTCCCAGATCTTTACAGCACAACTCAACACGTGCTTCAATGACATCAGATTTCGCTTGAGCGGGCATCTTGTTGCTTTTTAGGAACGCAGTAATGCCACTCAGACAAGAGTCATTTTTCTTAATCCCCCCACAAACATGTCGCACCATATTCGACGTGCCCGTCTTGTGGCTCTTGTACTTGTACAGCTTGTCGTAGGTGTTTCACTTCACATATCCTGAGGGGTTGTTGTTCTCCGCTGAAACTACCTCTGAAAACTTGTCCCAGACATTTGATTTCGCCGAGTGGCCCTCACTTTTTTTTAAGTATGTAATCCCCCGAATGTAGTTTTTCCCGCACTTCATCTTCCGTTTGTTTTTTCTCCATTGTTGTGATGACTGAATCTGCTGGCTAGGCTCTGCTGGCTAGCTCTGCTGGCGCGAGCAGGACCCGCAGGTCACGGGTCAGCCCGCGCATCACTAGTGCATTAGGTGGTCAGTGTCAGGACCCCTCTCTATAAGCTGCGTCATCACCATTTGTTATAAGTCCCACAATGGTTGTGTCGTCTGCAAATTTTATGAGAATGTTGGAATTATGGTGCGAAACACAGTCATATGTGAAAAGCGAGTACAGAGCTGGACTTAGAACACAGCCCTGGGCAGACCTGTGCTTAAGGTGATAGTACGGAGGAGTGCTGACCTATGAAAATCCTGTATCCAGTAACACAAGAGGGGCGAAAAACCAAGTGTAAACAGTTTGTTTACCAGTTTTATAGGGCTGATGGAGTTGAATGCAGAACTATAGTCCACAAATAGCATCCTGACATAGCTGTAAGAGGTTTCCAGGTGCGTAAGCGGAGCATGCAGTGCAGATGGCATCGTCTGTGGATCTATTAGTTCTGTATGCATATTGATGCATGTCAAAATTTGGAGAAATGCAGGATTTGATGTGAGACAATACCAGCCTCTCAAGGCACTTCATGATCACAGGAGTGAGAGCAACTGGCCGGTAATCATTCATGCAGGTAACAGCAGAGGTTCTAGGCACTGGGATAATTGCAGCAGATTTAAAAGAGCTGGGGACGATAGTCTGCTGAAGTTACTTATTAAAAATGTCTGTAAATACTATGGCAAGCTGGTCCGCACAAGTTCTTCAAAACTCTACCCGTTACTCCATCTGGCCCGGCAGCTTTACTGCAGTTGATTTTAATCAATTCCTTCTTTTTCACTTGATATGTTATATGATATAAGAGTGAATGAATGTTCTCTGTCTTTGAGGCAGGTTACAGCAGGTAGTTGTCGATCTGTTTGATGTTGGAGCTGTCCTCCAAGCGGGCAAAAAATGAATTGAGCTGACCAGGCAGGGATGGGTCAGAAGGATTAGAGAAGCGGTTGCTTTGCTTGTAATTAGTCAAATTCTTGACACCTCTCCACATTGCACGGGGGTCATCATTCAAGTTTTCCTCAATATGCTCAATATCTCTTAGCAGTTGAGATGCCCCTGTGGAGGTTGGCTCTGCCCTCTTGTACTCCTCATTCCCCACCTGCAGTGCTACATCCTGCGCTCTGTACAGCTCACGCACTTTGCTGGTGAACCAGGTTTTCTGATTGGGAAATGCTTTAATCTGCTTTGTATGAGTGACAATATCCGTACAAAAATGTATATGTAAGAGGACTGTATCAGTGTAGCACCCAATGTCTGATTGTTCAAATAGTTCCTACTTGGTATCTTCAAAACAGTCCTGCAGAGCAGAAGCAGCCTCCTTGGTCCATAGATCTGCACAGTCTTGAGTTGTGGTTTTGTCCTGCTAATGAGGGGTTTGTAAGCCGGAGTAAGAAACAAAGACAAATGATCAGATTGCCCAAGATGAGGTGAATGGTGAGTTTTATAAGCACCAGAATCAGAATCAGAAGAATTTTATTGCCATTGTCAGTGAACAAACAGAATTCACAGACTAGGAACTTGCTGCGGTGCTAATGTGCAACATATAACACAGAAAACACAAATAAAGATAAAGAATCTAGTAAAAAATATCAAACATAGTAAAAATATTTAAGATATATAAAATCAAGTATAAGGGCAGCAAAAATAGGCCAATAAAAATTAGGCAATAAAATATACACAGTAATCAGAACAATCAAAACAACAGTGCAATCTGTCAGTGCAAGAGGTAAGATAATACATGAATGAATAAATGCACGAATGAATAAAGTGAATAAAGTGACAGGTGATGATGTGACTGTTAAAGTGACAATGCAGGAGATCAACAGAGTCGAAGGTTTATAGAGTGTTCATGAGTCCTACAGCAGAAGGAAAGAAACTGTTCTTGTGACGTGAGGTTCTGGTCCGGATGGACCGTAACCTCCTGCCTGAGGGGAGTGGCTCAAAAGTCTGTTCCAGGGTGAGAAGGGTCAGCTGCTATCCGACCTGCACGCCCCCGAGTCCTGGAGACGTACAGGTCCTGGAGAGATGGAAGGCTGCACCCAATCACCTTCTCAGCAGAGCGCACAATGCGCTGCAGTCTGTGTCTGTCCCTGACTGTGGCTCCAGCGTACCACACGGTGATGGAGGAGGTGAGGATGGACTCAATGATGGCCGTGTAAAACTGCTCCATCATCTGGCCGGCAGCTTGGCTTTCTTCAGCTGCCGCAGGAAGTACATCCTCTGCTGGGCCTTTTTGATCAGGGAGCTGATGGAAGGCTCCCACTTCAGGTCCTGTGTGATGGTGGTGCCGAGGAAGCGGATGGAGTCCACAGTGGTGATGGGAGAGTCTGTCAGGACGAGGGGGGGTGAGAGGGCTGTGACTTTCCTGAAGTCCACGATCATCTCCACTGTCTTTTGAGCGTTGAGCTCCAGGTTGTTGCTGCTGCACCAGGACACCAGGTCTACCTCCTCCTGTAGGCAGACTCATCACCAGGTCTACCTCCTCCTGTAGCAGACTCATCACCAGGTCTACCTCCCTCCTGTAGACAGACTCATCACCATCAGAGATGAGTCCGATGAGGGTGGTGTCGTCCGCAAACTTGATCAGTTTAACAGAGTCATGGCTGGAGGTGCAGCAGTTGGTGTACAGGGAGAAGAGCAGGGGAGAAAGTACACAGCCCTGTGGAGATCCTGTGTTGATAGTCCGAGTGGTGGAGACATTCTTCCCCAGCCGCACACACTGCCTCCGGTCCGTCAGGAAGTCAGTGATCCACCTGCAGGTGGAGTCGGGCACGTTGAGCTGGGAGAGCTTGTCCTGGAGCAGAGCAGGGAGGATGGTGTTGAACGCAGAGCTGAAGTCCACAAACAGGATCCTAGCGTAGGTTCCCGGGGAGTCCAGGTGCTGCAGGATGAAGTGGAGGGCCAGGTTGATGGCGTCGTCTACAGACCTGTTGGCTCTGTAGGCGAACTGCAGAGGGTCCAGGAGGGGCGAGGTGAAGGACTTGAGGTGAGGGAGGACCAGGCGCTCGAATGACTTCATGACTACAGACGTCAGCGCCACAGGCCTGTAGTCATTAAGTCCAGTGATACGGGTCTTCTTGGGGACAGGGACGATGGTGGACAGCTTGAAGCAGGCAGGAACATGGCAGGACTCCAGGGAGATGTTGAAATGTCCGTGAAGACTGGAGCCAGTTCCTCTGCGCAGTGTCTCAGGGTGGCGGGAGAGACACCGTCCGGGCCCGGGGCTTTCCGTGGGTTTTGCTTACGGAAAAGCTTGAGCACTTCCTCATCTGTCACCGAGAAGACAGTGAAGGGGGAGGGGTGATCAGGGGGGGTCGTACTGTCCACAGTGGTGAAGTTGGTGAGAGTGGTGGGGGAGGGGTGCGGCTCCAGAGTGGCTGGGAGACCTGTGCAGTGAGTGGGATGGAGGAGGGGTGTGGGATTTCAAATCTGGCATAAAAGGTGTTAAGTTTTCAGCCAGTTGTAAATCATCCGCAGCGTGTTGGGCTCTAGGCTTATAGTTGGTGATTTGCCTGAGCTATCTCCAGACAGAGGCGGAGTCATTGGCAGAGAACTGCTCCTTCAGACGTTTATTGTACCGAGATCTCGCCTGCTCCACCTCTCTTGAGAACTGGTACTTAGCGCCCTTGTAGCCCTCTCTGTCGTTGGCTCTGTAGGCCGCTTCCTTCTCCCTCCTCAGCTGTCTCAGTCTGGGTGTGAACCAGGGCTTATCGTTGTTAAAAGTAACCCTGGTTTTTGTTGGAATGATGCTGTCCTCACAGAATTGTATGTATGACGTCACAGTGTCTGTGTAGTCATCCAAGCTGTCTGTGGCAGCTCTAAACACGTCCCAGTCTGTTGTGACCAGGGATATTTGTGTAAACTTGGTCTAATGTTTTGCTTTTCTGTGTATTAATGTCCACATTTTTATAAAACCTAGGCAATACAGTCTTATGATTGAGTGGTTGAAGTCCCCTGCCACAACAAACAGGCTCTCTGGATGTTGGTAAGCTGCTTATTGATGGCCTCATATAGCTTCTCCATGGCTACTTTGACATTAGCTCAAGGATGTACATACAGTACATTGCAGTAATAAAAACTGCAGTGAGCTCTCTTGGGAGATAAAAAAGGTCTGCACCTGAGCATTAGAAACTCCAGGTTTGGGCAACAGTGTCCTTCAATCACAGTATAATGGTGTATCTGTACACCAATTATTCTGTATGCAAACACACACGCCTCCTCCTTTGGTTTTGCCAGAATCAGCTGTTCGGTCCGTACGGTAGAGGGGGTCGTCTGCTTGTTCCACAGCTAGGTCGGGAATGTTTTCATGTAGCCAGGTTTCCATAATAACTGTCACACAGCTGTTAAGACGGTTGCTGGTGATCCTCAGTCTCATATCGTCCATTTTATCAAGTAAAGAGCAAGCGTTAGCGAGAAAGATGCTTGGAACGGCAGGTTTGTGTGGAGCAGCACGTAGTCTGGCTCTAACGGCGGCCCGTTTGCCTTTTTTCCGGCTCCTCTCGCATCTCCGCCTTGGTCTCCCGACTCGGCCGGTAAGTCCTCTGGCTTGTGCACGTACTGGTGGATGCCTGGCCTCTAGGGGAAAAGATTCAGGCGCACGGCCATTGAAGCAGTGCCCCAGGCGTAGGAGTTCTGCTCGCGAGTAAGTTTTTAAACTGCTGCCGTGAGAGCTCCAGGCTGCTGCGTACGCACGCGCCGCCATCTTCATGGTTGTGGCGTTCTATGTACGCTTCCGCGCTATCATCTTGCACCCTGCACTTATGTGCTGGACCGTCTCAGGCCTCACCTTGGGTCTTGTCTGGTGTGGTAGATCTGGGCCTCTATGGCTCTGGTGCTCAAGGCCTGCTCCTGTGCAGCCAGGATGAGCGCCTCTGTGCTGTCCTTCAGCCTGGCCCGCACAAGCCATTGATAAGATTTCTTGAGATCCAGCGTATAGTCTCAGGGTGCTGGATTTGGGGTGGAACCCTCCATGCATTGTGAAGAGTTTTCGTGTATATATATATATATATATATATACAGTATGTAGTGTATATATATATATATAATATATATATATATATAATATATATATATATATATATATATATATATATATATATATATATATATATAATGTGAATAATCACAAAAATTGTGTTTTTTCGTTTTGCTATAATCGTGATTCTAAATTTTATATCCCTACCTGGGACATGTTGTTTTGCCCAGGACAGACAGGGGCGCTGTGGTGGGACAGGTCACAGACAGGTTAATGCAGAGCTCCAGTGCTGTGATATAAAGACTAAAGCTGCTGGTCGCTGGAGCGAGAAGGAGACAAAATCACCTTTATTGGACTTAATTAGTCTTTTAACACAGGCCAAGGACAATCTTTGTTTAGGTCATTGACACTTTCAGCACAAACACTCGGGCGTTTAGACCAACATGGATCCAGTCTGTGGTGGTCTTTGTGTCTTTGTGAGAGTTTAAAGGATTAAAACTTTAAAAGTGCAGCACAGAACCAGCAGTTACAGAGGGTTCTGTTCTGTTGGTGTCTATCATTTTCTTCTTTTTACAGACTTTAATCTCAGACAGCAACAGATACGACCTGATTTATGAAAACAACCTTTTTGCCTCTTTCATGACTTTTGGGTTTGTTTCCTCATGAATGATCTGAGCTGTGGCTCTGGTCATGGTCATGACAGTTACATGAAAATGTCTGAGTTTGGAGAATTACAAGGTAATATTGGGGAAACGTTTACAGACGTGGACCATTCACAACACAAAAAAATGAGTTATTACAATGGACATGAGGTCCACAGGGAAATGTTCATGTGAACAGGACAAGAGATGTTCTCTCAATTGGATTCAACATAAAACATCCCGCTTTCTTCCATTGTTGTAACGCTTCAACCAATCATCTCCAAATATTTGCCATAAAGCTGGGCCTTTTCCTGATAATGAGTTATAATGTGTAGAAGTCAGTTGAGAGTGATACTTGTCAGTCTGGCTTGAGCCTGGTTGTTCCCAACACAGTCTCAGAAGAAAGCGTACTTATACCACGGCACATACCTGTATGTATAAGTACACGTATTAGTGTACTTATGTTACACGGTGGATACAGTACCATGTCCATAACCTTCACATGACCCCAGGACGTCTGAGGTTTTGTTTACAGACATTCATTAGGCTGTAGTTTTCTTGTTTACAGACTGTATTCTGAAGTGACGATAGATCTGACTTGATTTTTGACAACAACCTTTTGCTTCATTCATGACTTAAGCATTTCTTGTGTTTTGTTTTATCCTGAAAGACCTGAGACGTGGCAGAGAATGTGGCTCTGGTCACGTTGTATTGATCGTCGATCAGAATCACATCCACACAATGACATTTCTTATGAAACAGCCGTTGTCTTTGTCTTTTAATCCATTTTTGCAGCGCTCTGTCCAAACATCCACCCTCTCGACTGTCCGTTCCCTCGACAATGTGGTTGTACTTCCAGATCATGATGTTTTTATCATAGTTTGAAGGTTAAATAGATCACAGAGTCACTAATATTTCATTCAGAGACAGTTCTTGGATTAAAAACACAGACAGTTGACACGATGAATAGAACAACACAGCATTACACTACATAACGACACATTCTTTACTTTCATTTGTGTGTTTCTTTGCAGAAGTCTGAAGTCACTGCCTCACCGTCGTCTCAGGACAAAAACAAGCCCGAGGTAAAACTCTTAATTCATCTGTTTGTTGAATCTAGCTGGGCTTTGTGAAGAGGAATTCAGTGAGCCTGTTTTTATTTCAAAGCCTTTTCAGGTCATTTTGTGTTTTACAATGTACATGACTGATCTACACACAGTATGTGACAGTTTCTTCCTCAAACACATCAGGTCTCCTCAAAGATCAGTCTGTCCTTAATAGAGCACTAGTCCTAAAGTCATCAGTGTATTAATAGCAGTCTGTTTCGCCCTCTGCTAATCTAACAATGAACTTCACGCTTTTGATCCGGCTTTAATCCTCTGGCCTGTTTTTCCAGAGCTTTATAATCTATGGAAATGAGCCGCAGCCTCTCACTTCAAACCCTGCTCGTGTTGACACTGCCTTGTAATTTGGACTTGTTTTTTTTGTTTTTTCTGGCAGCTCTGCGTCTCTGAGTCTATTAAGCACAAGCTAATGAGGCTGCGTCAGGCCAACAGCAGAGGAGTCTGGACTGTAGAGGAATGTTATTATCAAATAAAACATAGTGGACAGGGTTAAACATCTTGCTTCTTTTGCTGAGGTTTATTTGTGTTTTGTCCACATCCCTGGGGTAGATCGTAGTGTTTGTGTGTTTACCTGGATCTCTGTGCTCTAGACTGAGAGAGGAACAGTCTGCTGCTCTTACACAAGTCACCTGCACAATTACATTTTTGTGACAAGGATTGTGGTTTGTTTAAACTGATTTTATGATGTGTTATTCTTTCCCCTTTGAGCCTCAGAAAACACAGTTCTGAATGTCTGTGATGATGTGAATAAACAAATAAAATAATAATAATAATAATAATAATAATAATTAAAACAACCCTCTACTTTTGATGTATATACATTTAAGTAAAAGCAATCAGTTATTTTGAACACTGTACTAGATCTGATGCATATTGATTTAAAAAAACAAACACAAAACCTGAGTGTGTGGTGCCAGAGGAGATTCCTTACAGGCTGTTTATTCTGGTTGTAGACACCTCAAAGAGACACAGAGACAGTGTAAAGTATAAAACAGATAGAAATGTGTGTTGAGTTGGTTCATGTCCTGAGCTCAGGCTGGTGGACGCTTCAGTCTGCTGCAGATTCTGTTGTCACAAAAACAAAAAATAAATGTTTTCTATGACTCCAATCTGGTTTAAAGGTTTATAGAATTTTAGCTTTAGCTCAGTTTTTATTTCAGGTTGTAATAATCTACATTTGACCAATCTTAATGCTTTTTAATGGACAGAGCTGGGATTGATTAAAAAGTTTAAGTTTAATTGCCAGCTTATTTTATTTATTGTTTCTTGAAATTAAAAGAGCTGATCCTGTGTAATGGTCTTTTAGTACAGATCTAAATCAGGACTGTGAAAGTCTGCCCTGTGTTAAGACCAGCTCAGTACACTGCCAGAAGTAAAACATCTCTGTTTTAATGGTTTCTCATTTTCACACGGGTTTGGCTAATGTCACTCAGGAGACGTTTGCAGGCCATTTCTGTTACTGCTGCTTTTGAATGAGTTTTGAGCACAGCAGAGACCAACGTGGAGAGGCTCCTGTGATTTGTGGTCTTTGAGTCCGCACACGTGCGTCAGGGGTGGGAATCTCTGGGTGGCTCATGATTTCGATTCAGAGGCTCACGAGTCGATGTGGGTCTGATGCATCGATAATGTAACAATAGGTTGACATCACAACATTCTACAGGCCAATGTTATTTCAATTAGGTGGAGGGCAGGTAATATTTCATAGAAAAGTAGCCTAAAATGTTATTAATGGGAAAACTGCCTCTTGCCCTCCACCTGGCTTATAACTGCCAAGAATTCTAGAATGTGAAACCCTATTGCAGCGGCCCACACGCGCACATATGTGACAGCGCACTAGAAGTGCATCAGACAGGTATTCCTGCTTGTCCCCGGTGGACTCGGTGTTATTTGTTACCATGGGCAGAAACGGGCGGTCAGACCATGTGGGAGCCGACTGGGTTCGAACACTCAAAATTACGAGGCATCGAGGGACATACCGCTTGAAATCCCATCCATACGCATCATTGTTTCAACAGGGAGAGCCGCAGACCTGCGAGGAGCTGCTGTTTGCGCCAAAGTATAAATCTATATGCCGAAGGCAGCAGCCACAGACCGTACTCACGCATCAGCGCATGAGTCAGCGCATATGCGTTTAACCCATCAAGTTAGCGTGACAGACAGTGCTGTTTCGGACTGATTTTAAGAAATTCTTTTGACCATGATCGCTTGAAAAGCAAACACTGATGTTTATTTAGCCCCCGTCTCAATTCTCTTTTGAACCCTTTCCCCTTAGCCCTACCCCTTCCCCTACACCTTAAAAACAAGGGCTAAGGGTAAGACAACCCTTAGAAATGGGACAACTGGGTGCGTCTCAATCCGAACCATTTCCCGTTTGCCTTAGCGATACCCCTCGATTTTGCGCGTTCATGAGAGCTGAAGGGGTGTTCCAATCCTCTTTAGCGTTAAGGCGTAGGGCAAAGACAAAGGGGTGTACACCCCTTACAACGGAGCAAATTCAGATGCACACTTACAAACGAAGGGGTAGAAACGTGCTGCCCAAATATACTCACAAATGTAAATAGGCACTTAAAGGCATTTATTAAGTTATGAAACAGTTTGTGTGTTTTATGCAAACTTGATCAGTTTAACAGAGTCATGGCTGGAGGTGCAGCAGTTGGTGTACAGGGAGAAGAGCAGGGGAGAAAGTACACAGCCCTGGGGAGATCCTGTGTTGATAGTCCGAGTGGTGGAGACATTCTTCCCCAGCCGCACGCACTGCCTCCGGTCCGTCAGGAAGTCAGTGATCCACCTGCAGGTGGAGTCGGGCACGTTGAGCTGGGAGAGCTTGTCCTGGAGCAGAGCAGGGAGGATGGTGTTGAACGCAGAGCTGAAGTCCACAAACAGGATCCTAGCGTAGGTTCCCGGGGAGTCCAGGTGCTGCAGGATGAAGTGGAGGGCCAGGTTGATGACGTCGTCTACAGACCTGTTGGCTCTGTAGGCGAACTGCAGAGGGTCCAGGAGGGGGAGGTGAAGGACTTGAGGTGAGGGAGGACCAGGCGCTCGAATGACTTCATGACTACAGACGTCAGCGCCACAGGCCTGTAGTCATTAAGTCCAGTGATACGGGGCTTCTTGGGGACAGGGACGATGGTGGACAGCTTGAAGCAGGCAGGAACATGGCAGGACTCCAGGGAGATGTTGAAAATGTCCGTGAAGACTGGAGCCAGTGCCTCTGCGCAGTGTCTCAGGGTGGCGGGAGAGACACCGTCCGGGCCCGGAACTTTCCGTGGGTTTTGCTTACGGAAAAGCTTGAGCACATCTTTTTCTGTCACTGAGAAGCCAGTGGAGGGGGAGGGGTGATCAGGGGGGTCGTACTGTCCACAGTGGTGAAGGTGGTGAGAGTGGTGGGGGAGGGGTGCGGCTCCAGAGCGGCTGAGGAGGCCTGTGCAGTGAGGAGGGTGGAGGAGGGGTGTGGGATTTCAAATCTGGCATAGAAGGTGTTAAGTTTTTCAGCCAGTTGTAAGCCATCAGCAGCAAGTTGGGCTCTAGGCTTGTAGTTGGTGATTTGCCTGAGCCCTCTCCAGACAGAGGCGGAGTCATTGGCAGAGAACTGCTCCTTCAGACGTTTATTGTACCGAGATCTCGCCTGTTCCACCTCTCTTGAGAACTGGTACTTAGCGACCTTGTAGCCCTCTCTGTCGTTGGCTCTGTAGGCTGCTTCCTCTCCCTCCTCAGCTGTCTCAGTCTGGCGTGAACCAGGGCTTATCGTTGTTAAAAGTAACCCTGGTTTTTGTTGGAATGATACTGTCCTCACAGAATTGTATGTATGACGTCACAGTGTCTGTGTAGTCATCCAAGCTGTCTGTGGCAGCTCTAAACACGTCCCAGTCTGTTGTGTCCAAACACGTGCGAAGCTCCTCCACAGCCTCGCTGGTCCACCTCTTAGAAGTTCTCACTGCAGGTTTAGAGAGCTTCAGCTTCTGTCTGTATGAGGGGATTAGGTGAATCATGGCGTGATCCGAGAAGCCCGGAGCAGCGCGGGGCACGGCTCTGTAAGCTCCACTGACTGTAGTGTAGCAGTGATCCAACGTGTTCTGCTCTCTTGTCGGGCATTTAACATTTTTAACAACGTGCATGTCCGCGCTTGGCGGGATGTAGACAGCGACCAGAATGAATGAAGCAAACTCACGTGGGGAGTAGAATGGTTTACAGTTTATGAAGAGATATTCCAGAGCAGGAGAGCAGTGCTGGGAGATCACCTTTACATCCGAACACCAGGCGTTGTTAATGTAGAAACAGACCCCTCCACCTTTTGTCTTTCCTCCGGATAAGTCCCGTTGTCTGTCCCCGCGGAGGAGCTGGAAACCCTCCAGGTGAAGCGCGCGGTCCGGGATCTGCTCGTTGAGCCACGTTTCCGTGAAGCACAAGACACAAGAGGTGGAAAAGTCTTTGTTTTGCCTCATCAACAGCGCCAGTTCGTCCGTCTTTTTGCAGAGCGAGCGGACGTTCGAGAGGAAAATCCCAGGTAAGGGCGAGCGAGAGCCGCGTCTCCGCAGACGCACGAGCTCCCCCGCTCTCTTTCCTCTCCTACGGCGTCTCACTTTTTTCGTTAAAAAGTTGACCAAATCTGCCGCAGCCACTAAAAAGACTGGCAGTAGGTCCGGCGGAGTTGACGTTCTGATGTTTAAGAGCTCTTCACGGGTGTAAGAGCACGCTGACACACGATTTACGGACAAAAACAAACAAAACACGACGCACAGAAACACCAGAGCGCCCTGCCTCGGCGCCATCTTGGAAAGGATTATCGTTATGTATTATGTCTATGTTAAAGTGAAGCTAGCCCCCTAAACTCCTCCACAACCAAACTTCCTGCTGGAAAAGCCTGAGGAGAAGGTGAAAGGATTGACCTCAGTGTGATTAGTTTGACAGCAGGTGTTTGTGATCAGCACACACTTGTTTTAGTGTTCTGAGACTTTGTGGACACATCACACTAAAGTAAGCCTTCCTCAGTGTTTGTGTTGTTCACACATTAGCCTCGGAGCTAATGAGGTTCTGCACATCAGGACATTAAAGTCACATTAGCGAAGCACAGAAGTAAATGTCCAGTCGTAATGAGCAGCTGTGAGCCTCAGACACACCAACGGATACAAACCATGAGACAAAAAACAGCTTTGGCAAAAGCTTTAAAAGAAGTTGTTTAACTAAATACGTATTTATAAGTCATTCATCAGCATTTGAAGGAGTTTTGTGTTGTGCAGGTTGTTCCAAGTTACAAAATGTGACAGATTATTACATTTGTATCATTTTTGCTTTAGTTTGGTGTGATAGTTTATTATTGTGTTCCAGATGGGTTACCAGACTGTCCTGTTCCAACTTTTAGAGTTATATAGGCAAGACCAAGACTTTTCTGAGACCACAGAAAGACCAAGAACACTGACGGACAAGACCAAGAACACTGACAGTCAAGACCAAGAACACTGACAGTCAAGACCAAGAACACTGACAGTCAAGACCAAGAACACTGACAGTCAAGACCAAGAACACTGACACTCAAGACCAAGAACACTGACACTCAAGACCAAGAACACTGAGAGTCAAGACCAAGAACACTGACACTCAAGACCAAGTCAAGACCAAGAACACTGACACTCAAGACCAAGAACACTGACAGTCAAGACCAAGAACACTGACACTCAAGACCAAGAACACTGACAGTCAAGACCAAGAACACTGACACTCAAGACCAAGAACACTGACACTCAAGACCAAGTCAAGACTAAGAACACTAACAGTCAAGACCAAGAACACTGACAGGGTTTTTTTGAGTTTTTCCTGCCGAGAAGGAGGGTCTAAGGACAGAAGGAGGGTCTAAGGACAGAAGGAGGGTCTAAGGACAGAAGGAGGGTCTAAGGACAGAAGGAGGGACTAAGGACAGAAGGAGGGTCTAAGGACAGAAGGAGGGACTAAGGACAGAAGGAGGGTCTAAGGACAGAAGGAGGGTCTAAGGACAGAAGGAGGGTCTAAGGACAGAAGGAGGGTCTAAGGACAGAAGGAGGGACTAAGGACAGAAGGAGGGACTAAGGACAGAAGGAGGGACTAAGGACAGAAGGAGGGTCTAAGGACAGAAGGAGGGTCTAAGGACAGAAGGAGGGTCTAAGGACAGAAGGAGGGTCTAAGGACAGAAGGAGGGTCTAAGGACAGAAGGAGGGTCTAAGGACAGAAGGAGGGACTAAGGACAGAAGGAGGGACTAAGGACAGAAGGAGGGTCTAAGGACAGAAGGAGGGTCTAAGGACAGAAGGAGGGTCTAAGGACAGAAGGAGGGTCTAAGGACAGAAGGAGGGACTAAGGACAGAAGGAGGGACTAAGGACAGAAGGAGGGTCTAAGGACAGAAGGAGGGTCTAAGGACAGAAGGAGGGACTAAGGACAGAAGGAGGGTCTAAGGACAGAAGGAGGGTCTAAGGACAGAAGGAGGGTCTAAGGACAGAAGAGGGACTAAGGACAGAAGGAGGGACTAAGGACAGAAGGAGGGTCTAAGGACAGAAGGAGGGTCTAAGGACAGAAGGAGGGTCTAAGGACAGAAGGAGGGACTAAGGACAGAAGGAGGGTCTAAGGACAGAAGGAGGACTAAGGACAGAAGGAGGGTCTAAGGACAGAAGGAGGGTCTAAGGACAGAAGGAGGGTCTAAGGACAGAAGGAGGGACTAAGGACAGAAGGAGGGTCTAAGGACAGAAGGAGGGTCTAAGGACAGAAGGAGGGACTAAGGACAGAAGGAGGGTCTAAGGACAGAAGGAGGGTCTAAGGACAGGGGATGCTCTGGACAATCATTCATCTGCTCTACTAATAATCTGCTTTGACATGCTTGATCAAATGTTCATTGAATATGTATTGTTTTATTTTGATTTCCTTTGCTAAAATTAATAATCTTGGGAAGTCCTCAGAGACGACTGTTGTTGTGATTTTGGGCTATACAAAAATAAATTGATTAGATTTGATTTGACAGTCAAGTCCAAGACAAGACTGAGACTCCACCGTTTGCGTAGGGCGCGCGTAGGACGCTCAAAATAGAATCCAATCTATTTTTCTACGCTTCACGCGAGCGTACGCGCGTATTTCAACCAAAATACATAGAACGTTTGCATTTTCTGTATGATATTCCCTCAAAATGATTTAAAAAAGTGAATTGCATTAAATTAGTGCTCATTATATAGCTGTGTTTTTGTGAGACAGTGACAATTCAGCTTTCCAGCTGACATCCAAAAGCAGTGCTGGTGTTTGTCTGGATCATAGACTGTATATATCAGTCTGTGGTCTGGATACAGCTGTAGTTCAGCCAGTAGGTGGAAGTACGCTCATACGGCTGTCTGCTGTGATTTAGTGATGAACCCACATAGTTGCCTTCAGCGTAATCTTAGCAGCAAGAATAGCTGCCAAAACTCTCCGTCTGCTAAATGCTAATGCTGAAATAATTCTAGGGTAAATAACACTGGTAAATTGGTTGTTTATTCTACTTTAGTTCCTTATGTGATTCAGAACATAACAACACAAGATCTTTTACTGCAGGAAAAAAGCATATTTCAATCATTTGTATTTGAATTCAACATATATTTTAAAATATGAAAAATGCAAATAAAGAGTTATTTTGGACATATTTTCTCTGCAGAAAGCCACGTGAACCCAGTGCTGCTTTAAAAGGTAGAGTGCAACAAGTCTGATGTGGCCATACCTGTTTGTCAAAGCCTGATCCCGTCAGATCTCAGAAGCTAAGCAAGAAAGGGCCTGGTTAGTACTTGGATGGGAGACCGTTAGAACACCAGGAGCCACAGTGGGACGACAGGAGTAGATTGTCATTGTGTCCTTGGGCAATACACTTAACCCACACTGCCACTACCCAGTTACACTGGGTGAGTGGATGCTAGATTGTAAAGCGCTTTGAGTGCCTGGAAAGGTAGAAAGCGCTATATAAATAGACCATTTACCATTTTTGATCTGCGACCTGTAGAGGCCAACTGTATTTACAGACGTTTTCGTCACATCCTCTGCTTATCCCAAATACCCAGACGTCTCCAAATTAATTCACTTTTTGTGTCCCTCCCAGTGGCGCCAGGGGACTCCCTGTACATTTTTACTACAGTAGGAACACTCCAGTTCAACATTTAGGTACATTTTCCATCGGGATTCTAAGGAAATAACTCGCTAAAATGATTTTGTGGTTGGGACAGAGGCGCGCAAGCCAAGCGACAGCGTGATGTTGTAACTGGCAGTGTGGCCTATGCGTAGACGCCCGTCTTTGGTTACGCGGGCCTACGTGTGTAAACGCTGTAGCGCAGTGGGTTCGCCGGCTGCACACTAGAAGAGTTTAGGGTCTTTTGCGATTTTTAGACATGTCAAACAGAAGACTCTACAGACATAAGGACATTTACAGGATCATTAGTCTGACAGTGGCCTCATGTGTCAGAATAACTGAGACTTGACAGATTTGTGGAGTGCAGCAGCATGCGGAGAACAGTGTGTCACGTGAACCTGCAGTGAAACTACAACAACAATGATGATTAAAGCAGGTTTAGAGAGTTCACAGGAGAGCGGAGGAGCTGCAACATTTACACCACATTCTGGCCTGTGGGCGTGAAATGAAAAAGTTCCAACAAACTCCGTGTTGACCATGTTCTCCAGTCTAGTAAAGGTGCTTCTCACATCATGTTAGGAGCAGGAGTGTTGGAGATGACAGTCCTGCACTTTGACTACGAGCACAAAGTGTTACATTTATGTTTCTTCTTTAGTTGACATTTGAAGCGTCTCTGTCACAAGGCAGATGCTCCAGACGCTTCTGTTGTAAAGGTCCTCGCTCGTGCAGCAGCTGAACCTCATGATGCTCCTGACAAACAGACCTAACAGAGTCACAGCGACACAGACAGAAGGAGAGAAAACACAACACATCTGATCTCTGGTCACGCCTCCTGAACGATGACCACGCCTCCTGAACTCTGGCCACGCCTCCTGAACTCTGGTCACGCCTCCTGAACACTGGCCACGCCTCCTGAACTCTGGCCACGCCTCCTGAACTCTGGTCACGCCTCCTGAACACTGGCCACGCCTCCTGAACTCTGGCCACGCCTCCTGAACTCTGGCCACGCCTCCTGAACTCGTAGAGGGCACATCAGGCCAAAACTCCTAAGTTAACATCCTTAATAAGCTAATAAGTCGTACTGTAAGAAAGAGAAACAGTGATTTTTCTCTGGTGTATTTCCAGAGACACTTGTCATAAATGTTGAGTGGACTGAGGTGGGTTCAAAACACAGACAAAGGATTCTTGAACAACTCTTTGAGATGAACAAACCCTAAAGATCTGAATCCTGTTCAGAGTCGAAAGTCCCATCACTAACATCCATGTACATTGTTTTTTAAACCTTAAAAACATATTTTTGCAGATGACAAAATGACCACTCAAGCACAGCCAATCAGAGAGCTGCATCTGGCTCTTGATGGGAAATAAAATTTTTTTAGACTGTAAACTTACCTTTAAAGCGTTATGAAGATGAAATTCCAATGCATTTTGTTACTTCACATAAAGCACACATTAGTAAACTTTTATGCCTCAGTTTTACAATGAGCTCTTTGTTTGGATTGTAAGGTTCTTTTGACAGTTTCTTGGGCTCCGGTGCAGAGGTGAAGTCCTCAATGTCAGAACATGATTGTTGGAAGAAGAAACAGTAAATGTCCTGACACCTGTCCATGTTGTTTTCACAGAAGGAGAAGAAGAAAGAGGAGAAGAAGAGAGAGAAGGAGACGGACAGACACAGCGCAAAGGTAAATGTGTTACTGCTAAGGTTTGATTACATACTTAGGGTGACCAGTTAATGGAACCAAAATCATTGATTTGTCCCAGTTTTATACAGACCACTGTGATAAAGCAGCAGTAGTACATAGTAGTGTCATTTCTGAACTCTAAGCTGCTACTGTTCTGTTTATGTAACAATGTGCCCATAGGGCTGTCGCAGTAACTACTGTTGTAATACCATTTTAACTGTGCAAGATTTCAACCACGGTAAACACATTTTGCATTTGAGTGAGATTTTGCGCATTTTGACTGCGAGACTTAGAGAGACGTTGGAGATTCAGAAAGCTTTTAGGCTGTTGGGTTTGGTGTGATTCAGTCGGACTTTCACTGGTGTTTCACGCTTTACATATTTACAAACTACACAACAGGGGAGTTTTTTGATTCCATAATCATTCTTTTAGGCCCATGTAAATGTGTCAAATATAATAGGCTCCTGTTTACCAAAGCACACGCCGTGCTCTGCTGACTCTGGTCCAAAAGTCATACTTCTGAAGCGCGCTGCTGCACCTGACGCCTGTAGTTCATTTGTGAATTATTAAATCACTGTATGTAGCACTTTGAAAAATAAAAAGCTGCATTCACAATACACTTTCCGTTTGCCTGGATAGTCTGGTTTGATTGGGTCATTGCTGATGCACAAACAAACTCTGATCTGGACCAAAATGTCAAACTCTGGTCCAGTTGGAGAGGCGGTCTGGGTTGAATCGAGCTCTGGAGTGGTTCGTTTGTTTAGTGAAGCAAACAGACCGAGAGCAAAACAAAATCAGGAAGTGGACAGTGACGTGATCCAGAGACACATGAGGCTCAGAATCACAACAAACTCATCAATAACGAGACAAATAATACACAAAACACATGAAAGTAAGAGAAGAGATTCAGGTAAGATCACACCACCGTATGTCACCGTCATCTCCTTTTATTTATAAAAATAACAAAGTTATCAACCTTAAGTGAAAGTAACACTATCGCTCACATTATAGATGAACATTTTGTTCTGTTTTCTGTCCTCTCTGGTCTTGAAGTGAAAGTGAAAGTGTTGTCACTCACACTGGACCTGTTCATGTGAGAAAAACACAAATCCAAAGTTGAGCAGTGTGTTTGTTTCTGATGGAGTCGGAGTCTTCTTTACTGTTTGTGTAATGTGTTTCTGCCCCACAGCGCCCCCACAGGCCAAAGGCAGATGTGTCTCTACTGCACTGGTCCCATTGGTCAAACGTGTTTTGTTAACAGAACGGGACAGTTTAGAGAAAGAGACCATGTGGGAACTTTGGTTCAGTTTGTGTTGTGAATGCAGCCTTAAAGATAACACAAATGAAACATGAACATTGGCCCTGGAAGCTTCAAAACTCATTGTACATACATGTTTATGGATTCATGTCACTTGTCAATGTCACTGTCAATGTCAATTACAACAACAGGGGACAAGTGCAACAAGTGCTTCACATGCACAATAATAAAAAACACACAAGAACAAAATAGAGAATCAATTCAAAAAGTACACTAGTAAAATAGAACAAAATTAAAAAAAATAAAGGTGAGTTTTTAGCAAAGATTTAAAGTGCTCTAGTGACATACAAGGGCAGGTTGTTCCAGAGCCTGGGCCTGGTCTCCTCTGGTCTTAAGATGAGACTTAGGCAGCTCCAGGAGAAGCTGAGAGGAGGACTGCATGAGAAGTAACTCACACAAATACAAAGGAGCCAGACCATTTAGACATTTGAAAACCATAAGTAACTGGAAGTCAGTGCATAGATGCAAGAACTGGTGTAATATGCTGCTGACGTTTTGTACCAGTGAGTTAACCCTACCCTAGAGGCCAAGTCTGTACGCAATATAAAGAGTTACAATAGTCAAGGCGAGTTGTAATAAATGCATGAGTAACTCTTTCAAAGTCCTTGGAAGTCTATGACCACTGCACTGACTTGTTTGTCCAGTTTACAGGAAGAATCCAAATACACACCAAGATTCTTAACAAATGGAAAATTAAAAGAAGACCAAGCACACTGTCCATGTCCAGGTTTTTCTCATTTAAGTGCAGAAGATTTAAAGCCATCCAGTCTTTAATGACATTTCAACAGATTCTCAAGAGAAGACTCATTGGTCTGTAGGGCACATAGATCTGGACATCATCAGCAAAGCAATGAAACAAATCGATCCAATGGAAGCAAATAAATGCTAAAAGAACTGGACCTAAAATTGAACCCTGAGGTACACCACAGTTCAATGGGACAGTTTTAGACTGGTGAGATGAACAGAGAAAGTTCTTTTGACAGTAAGATTTAAACCAGTTCAGGGCCCAAAGCACACAGTTCTAAACGTGACAATAAAATGCTGTGATCAACTGTGTCAAAAGCTGAGGACATGTCTAAAGAGAAGGGCAGCAGGATTTCCAGAATCAAGTGTTAAAAGGAGGTCATTAAAAACACGTAAAAGTGCAGTTTCTGTGCTATGTTGTTGCTTAAAACCTGACTGAAGATGAAGTCAAGATGTGACTGCAGCTGACGATAAACAACCTTTTCTAGACTTTAGAAGAAAAGGGAGTTTAGATATAGGCCTGTAGTTTGTAAGAATGTTTGGATCCAAGTTGTGTTTTTGATCAGAGGCTGGACAACAGCATGTTTAAACACACGGAACACATCCAGACAACAGATGAATTAATCAAAGACAAAACAGCTGGACCCACTGCATCAAAAACCTCTTTAAGTAGTTTAGAAGGCATACAATCAGTAGGACAGAAAGAGGGTAGGGTTAACTATCTTAACCAAGTCACAAAGGGCTACAGGCTCAAAATGTTCCAGGCTACATGACACACAGGTACAACAGCAGGATCACATCTAGAAGGCAAAGAAAGAGGATCTAATCAACTCCATTTTTTCCACAAAAAACATCAAGAATTGATCCCACAGTGCTGTAGAATAAATGCCTGTGTTTACACATGGGTTGATAATGTTATTCAACACATTAAAAAGCACTGTGTATAGGAAGGTCCGGCTCTGGAATCCCTCTACATGAGAAATGATGTGTGCGTCAGGTGTTCTAGCCTAAGTCAGGTGAACAAGTGTAATTTACAGTTCATTACCAAACTTATGGAACTGAAAACATACACACTAACAGTGGTGTTTTACGGTTCCTTGACTTTAAATCTCTGCGTCAATGATCAGAAAAACAGAAACACACACGCCACATGTGCACTCGCTATAATGAACCGTATTCTCTCCACAAACAGCAAAAAGAAAAGCACGTAGAAAGAAAGAGAAAAACACAATATGTCTATTTAATCTAAAAAAGTCAGTGAAACCCTGAGTGTTCTCGTGGTTTATGCAGTCGTCTGATCTGAAAACAGGATTTGCGCGGCAGATCTGTTTGATATGCTGATTATTCATCGTCTTCTCCTCCATAAATGCAGCAGTGACTTTATGAAGAGCTGATTGGAGCTGATCTTCTGTTTGTTTGTTGTCTCAG
>CM076407.1:12298131-12315206 GCA_038363315.1 Mugilogobius chulae
CTTTTTTCTGTTTTTTCCCAAAAGGTCATAGATGAGATTTATCGTGTGCTGAGATATGTAAACTCTACTCGTGCTCCTCAGCGAGCACATGAGGTCCTACAAGAGCTGCGGGATATTTCCTCTATGGCCATGGAATACTTTGATGAGAAAATTGTTCCCATCTTAAAGAAGAAGTTACCAGGAGCTGAACTTACTGGGCGCATAATTGGCACTGTGCAAGGTAAATTGAAGCTGAAATGTATAATTTACTTCATTTTATTGTAAATTTTTGCGTCTTTTCTATAGCATTGTCATGTCATTACATCTAAGTGTATAAACTATTGATTTATAAAGTGTGTCTAAGTTTTATTTAAGGTCATCCTAATCAAGTTTTCCTTACAGTGGCCGGTCCCTCCACTTCCCTGACCACCATGTCCCTTCTGGCCAAAACACACCATCTCGCTCAGAGATGACCAAAGTGCAACAACAGGTGAAGGTGAACGGAGCGTCCATAACTGTCCTGCGCAGGGAGATGCAGGAGGTCCGCGTGAAGCAGCTGGAGCAGCAGAAGCAGCTGCAGGACCAGGAGCAAAAACTCCTGGAGCAAAGTCAGGTAATGGCGGAGCAGAACGCACGACTCGCAGAGCTGGAACATAAGCTGCGAGAGCTGTTGGACAGTAGTGCAGCCGCAATGGGGGGTCTCCACCTGCGACTGCTGCCCCTCCACATCCACCACCTCCCCTGCAGGTAACATGGCCACTGTGATACTGGCAGGAAGCACCAGTGCCTCTGTGCCCAAAGACCAAGAGAGACCACACAAACGTACAAGGAAGAGCTCAGAGATGCCACGACACTCAAAACGCCTGCGCAGCAAAAAATAATACAAAAAATATTGGACTGATCACTCGTGTATCCGTTCCTTCATCCTGGACAGTCTAAAGCTCCTGTCATCGTGCGCCTGTTACATTTTATGTGACATGACATCTTTTTATTTTCCTTACCAGGTTTTGTTGTTTTTGAATGTGTTCTTTTTGTGTGTAATTTGGATAAAGGAGATGTCTGTGCAAAATAGCACAACTAATCTGGTTTCATAATATTGAAAAGGCGATAACAGCAGCAGTAGCACATCATTGACAGCATTGTCCATGACAGCTTCAATAAGGGTGTTTAGTTTTTGCACTGCCACATGTTAAGGTTACACAAGACCTTTTAGTTTGTGGTTCACCTGAACCTGTGCAAACATGACAGACACTATATATAACTCTTGGACTGCTCTAAAAACTTCATCTGATGGTGTGCAGCTCAGAGCACGTCTCAGTCTCAAAGTAAGCCACAGGTAAAACAAACAGCCACTGTGTATGGCAGAAGGAGCGAGCGCATGTGCATGTCAGCAGGGCTGTGTGCGCTTGAGGCTTGTTATAGAAGTGAGTTTGGTGGTTGACTTTTATGTGGCTCCAATGAAAGATGTGTAAACAAGGATCAGCAACAATGACGTTAATCTAATTCAAAATCTTTTTCACACTGTGGCTGTTCTATAGAACACTCTTGAGACTCCATATGTTAATGTTTGTTTCACTAGTCAGTGTTTTGTGCATAGTTCATCTCCAGCACCTAAAACATGAAATTGGTAAACATTTAGAAATGTGCAAATATATTTTTATTCCATAAGCTATTGGCAAAACCAGTGCCAAGATGTGATTTAAGTGTCGATCCAGTATCTTCCTAAAGGAATTAAAGTGGACAACAGAAATGACTGAAGAATAAGTGACACTATTCATTTAAATAAAGTCCCTCTGTGCAGCAAAACTATCATCAGAGGAACATCATGTTATAAACTGTTGCCTGTGGGCATTTTTTCATTTTCCAATCTTTTAATTTCTTTGTTTCAAAAGTTTATGGCATGATCATTTTGTAAAAAAAAAAAGTTGAGAAGCAGTTGACATAAATGTGTGAAAACACTCAGCAGTCAGATATAATCTAGTGTCTTATTTTGAGACTGCGTCTCAGTTTAGAGAACTGTACTGTAATCTCTGTAATTTAAACTGTAGATTGTGAATTATTTCATCTATGTATACCAAGACGAAGTATCTTCAAAGTTTGCCTATTTGTGGCCACTGTGATTTTGTTGCACACTATTGTTGAAATGTATAAATGAAAACATTAAATAAACAACTCATCGATCTTACACGGGGAAGTGTTACTTTTGAACCTTTTGATTTTCAGATTTAGATTGCATTTTTATTTAAGTTTGTTTCATCTTTATGTAGCCAGTATGTAGCACAATTTTAAGTTAATATTGTTTTATCCAGTTATAAGATATAGTTGTTTTTAGGTTATTCATTTAAACAGCAATGGTAGCTTGATAAAGCCCCATAGAATAGATCAAATGAGTCGAGAAAAAAAATATACGTTGCCACAAGAGGGCGCCAAGCATTAACCATGAATAGATATCGAATTTCTTTACTTAACCTTTGTGAATATAATCATAAATGTAAATAAGAAGGTTCAACCAAAAAGTAAGCTACCGTTTATCTTGCCGTAAAATTTATAGATAATGTAAAAAAAGAGAGTCTGTGATGGGACCTAACACCCAAACTTCCTTATTGCAACATAAAAAAAAGTCTGGGGTCTCAAATATATTAATATTATAAAAGTCTAGTATCTAAACCAGTGGTGTCCAAACTTTTTTTTTTCACTACAATGGCAATAAAATAAATGATCAAAATAGTTTCTTTTGTCTAAGTTTGAAGAACCACCACACATAATAAGCCATTTAACATAATTTTAGGTTTATTTGACAAATACATTTGTTATTTTGACTATGATAGCAGAATTGCTCAAATTTTATTGTAAAAAAAATATAAATGTTTTTTTTTTTTTTTTTTAATTTAGGCCAATTTAGCAGGATGTTTGAGGGACAACAAACACTGGCCGTATTTGCAGCTTAGACATGCCTAAACAATGATATAACCACGGGATATAACTTAAACATGCCTAAACCATGATATAACCACGGATATAACTTAAACATGCCTAAACCATGAACCGTGGAAATAACTTAGACATGCCCTAAGCCATGATATAACCATGGATATAACTTTTGTGAGCTCTGGAACAGTCCGGCCCTCTTCATGCCGGGGGCGTGGCACTTCAGGCTCCGGAGGCGACACTCAGCGCCGCCCGTCGTCAGCAGCACCACAGGCGGCACAGACGTGTCCGATGTACGGTTAATGGTGATACCTAGCTAAGCTAAGTTTTTGCCAAAGATCCGTCTGGTTACCTAAAACAACCAAGACAAATAATCACCATGGGTAACCGTGTTCCCGCGAGGACTACGAATGGGTGTACACAGACCAGCCTCATGCCGACAGAAGGAAAGAGATCCTGGGTAAGCTAACGTTAGCTTCGCTGTTAGCAAAGTTTACATAAACTATAAAGATGATTTTGTAATAATTAAGTTACAATTGATTTACCTTCGCATGAAATGATTTGTAACTTTGAAAATGACCTGGTAACTGTCCTAAAATGAGTTACAATTATCCCTCATTTGATGAAACGTTAGTTGCTTAATGAGTGTTTGCAGTCAGAGTGGGCTAACGGTTTTTAAGTCCGGGAAGTAAATGTGACACCGATGACAGACATGTTAAAACACTTTTGTGAGCACACCAATACTTGTTTAGCTAACAGTGCATGTGTCCGGTTCAGTGTTTCTCTGGCCTTTAACAAATACAAGTGCATATACAGTATTTGTACAGTATCTGCTCATTCTTGCGCAGTTGTCGGCTCTTGGCGCCACTCCCTGAGCTGACTGAAGTGAGCGCTCGCGCCTGTTACGTGACTGCACTCGGACATAACGGTTTGGACAGACTATTTCTCACTGCGGACTTTGCTCTCACGTTTGCGCCTATCTCAGTGTCAGTGTAGCTGTGGTTAGTTATTAAGTTTTAATTGTTACGTGTATTTCCTGCTCACCCTGCATTATAAATCTAAATATACTGACTCGAGTTTGCTGTAACATACTTTGGAAGGCCCAGCTCTCGGGTTGAATTATTTACTGAGCGGTGAGGTGTGACTTTTCTCTCGCAGGAGTCTGGTTCGGGTCGGCTCTCTCTGTCCCTGCTTTGTGAGAGAGAGGGCCTTGTCTGACTTGTGTGGAGCAGGGTGGTCACATGACACTGCTGTGCTTCGGGGCTTTTGGTGCAGGGCCTGCTGGGCCATGTTAGAAAACTGCCTGTTTCAACATTTCCTCATGACACCACTCTTTACCCAGTTATAAAATGACTCGCGATAAAGGTGCACTGTGTAACTTGACCAAATATAGACTTTTGAGTCATTTAGATGTCTTTGTTGCTCTACATCGATAATAAAAATCTTTGTATTTACTTTGAGCAGGCTTGGAGAATCTAAAAATGTACAACAAGACTCAAAGAGGGTTTTTTTCTTGTAGGTTTCCATGAAAATGAGGTTCCGTTAGTTGTAGTTTTTGGCATTATAATGAAAAAAAAACCACAACATTTATAATCATCCAGAATTCATGAAGTATTTTTTTAACTTTCTGTTTTTTAAGGCTGCAACAAGTTAATTGATTTTTCGCAACTAATCAATTGTCAATTCATCAAATCAAATCAATTTATTTTTGTATAGCCCAAAATCACAACAACCGTCGTCTCTGAGGACTTCCCAAGATGAATAATTTAGCAAACATGAATAGTAGGAAATAAAAATAAAACAATACACATTCAGAAGCAGTAATTGATCAAGCATGTCAAAGCAGATTATTAGTAGAGCAGATGAATGATGTCCAGAGCATCCCCTGTCTTTATACCTTCCTTCTGTCCTTATTGACCCTATTTTGTCCCGCCCACTTGGCTTGGAAATGCACTTCCTGTTTAGCTCTGTTAAGGTAGCTAACGTGTTTGTTTGTCTGTCTTGTGGGGCAATTTTAATTAAATATAATGACAGTTAAAATAAACCCATCGACTGAAATCTACAGGCTAAATGCAGCTAAACAGGAAGTGCACGTCCTAGAAAAGTAGGCGGGACAAAATAGGGTCAATACCTTCCTTCTGTCCTTAGACCCTCCTTCTGTCCTTAGACCCTCCTTCGTCCTTAGACCCTCCTTCTGTCCTTATACCTTCCTTCTGTCCTTATACCTTCCTTCTGTCCTTAGACTCTCCTTCTGTCCTTAGACCCTCCTTCTGTCCTTAGACCCTCCTTCTGTCCTTAGACCCTCCTTCTGTTCTTAGTCCCTCCTTCTGTCCTTAGACCCTCCTTCTGTCCTAAGACCCTCCTTCTGTCCTTAGACCCTCCTTCTCAGCATGGAAAAACTAAAAAAAAAAAACCTAAGGGAAAAAGAGAACCTTGAGGAGAACCACAGTGAAGAAGGGATCCACTCCCATGGACGGACAGGCTGTAGATGTACTAGGGCTAAAGTTATTGCTATAATTGTCAACTAATTTAGTAATCGAATAATTGTTAACTTGTCCTTATTTACAGTAGGTTAGACATTTAGGTAACTGAGGAAAACCTCAAACTTAGCAGCAATAATGATGGGCAATGAAAATGATGTAATGTTTTTGTGGTGTAACACTAGTTTGTCTTTAAATCTCCAACTTCAAAATGTCTTCAAACGTTACACTAGAAAAATACAGACCTAAATAAGCTAATAGGGGGGGGGACTTGAATTAAGACCAATTTATTTGGTTTTAGGTATAATTTGACATTCTTATGTTAAGTTTGTCAACAAACAAGACAGTTTTAGTCATATTTGAATTCAAGTGAGAAGTGCTTGTCATTTCCTTATCCTAAGTAAAACTCCATATTTTATGCTTGTTCCATCGGTTAATTAAAACGTTAGAAATTCAAGCTTGAACTTGTTCCCTTAAGATGTCTTTCCAATGAACCTCAGCTCTATTTTAGCCAAAATTTGTATTGAAGTAACTCTTGCATTTTAAACATCTAACTGATTAATTGAAAGAATAATGATTTACCAAAATAATGGTTAGTTGCAGCCTTATTATTTTTACAGAATTCTTTATTTGACTTTTCACCTTCAGAAGTTGCACAGTGTTCGTTTAAATGTCAGTTTGTTTATTCTGGCCTGCTTTAGTTTTTTCTTCAGTAAAACTCATTGTTGTAATTAAATGTTTTCTCAGGTTATCAGCTAACATGCATTGCCAGTCAGTTAGTTTTTGTTCTACTATTGACTTGAAGGGAGGTCACCCAGAATGACCTGCCTGTTGACTTTTTCCCTTATCTCCCTGTATCAAGATAAAAACGTAGATAATACAGTGCTTTTTTGTACAGAAATGTCGCCCCCCTCTGACATGAACCTGCAGAGTTTACCTTTCAGTCATGTTCTATTCTTTGTGTTATGGGTGTAATTGTTTATGATAAAAATTAGGGGTGTTGATTCTTAAAATGATCGTGATTCTACGTCGTCTAACGATTCTAGATCGATTCCAAATTCCCCAAAATCGATTTTAAAGTACGTCAGTTAGGGGTGGGAAATATAATCGTTTTTCCGATGCATCGTAGATTCTTGTAAAACGATTCTGAATCGATTTAGAATTGTTAAAAATCGATTTTTAGATGAAATTCAAATGACTGACAATGCACATTACAGTCCACAAATTCTCCGTTTAAATAAACTCTGGGTTATTCGCCGCTACTTTTGTCATGCCTCGTAATTTTGAATGAGTTGAATCTGGTCGGCTCCCAGACGTTCTGACCGCCCGTTTCTGCCCATAGTAACAAATAACACAGAGTTCACGGGGACAAGCAGCTTCCTTCCTCCTGACGCACTTCTAGTGTGGGCCGCTGTAATAGGTGGGTTTCACATTCTAGAATTCTTGGCAATTATAAGCCAGGTGGAGGTGGAGTTTTGTCCTTAATAACATTGTACTTTGCAATGAAATAAATAAAAAAAAAATATTTAGTAAGTTTAAAAAGTGGTGGTTTCTGGGATGACTAGACCCATTTAAGTAAAGGTGTAAGACCGTAATCTTTATTTATATAGCGCATTTAACTTTTGTATGACTAAAATAATCTGCATTTAAATGATCTTCATTCTACCTGCTCTCCACCTCATTGAAATGATATTGGCCTGTAGAATATTGTCACCTGAAATCAACTATTGTTACATTGGTGCGTTTTTATTGAACAGTACATTGAAAAATTGAAAGATGCAAAGATGCATCGATGCATCGGACCCGCATCAGCTCGTGAGCCTCTGAATCGAAATCGAATCGAATCGTGAGCCACCCAGAGATTCCCACCCTAAAGTCAGTGTTTATGCTGCATCTGCTGCGCTAAAATAGCTTCTATATGGCATGAGTTACATCGTCAGAAAACAGGTAAAAGTCTGTGTGTGAGTGGAGAGCAGCTAACGTGCAACTACAGTCACAACAATGCTGCAAAATTAATTCTAAAGCATTGATAATGTTATCTTTGACAAATACAGAAGTGTAATAATTGCAAATGGTGATAAATTTGCCCCACCAACATTTTTATGAAGATAGCAAAATAAAATAGCCTAAGAACAAAATTAAAGGTGGGGTATCTAACTTTTTTAGTTGTAAATTAGTAAACTTTGTGCATTCCACTAAAAAGTATATAGTAAATACTGCACTTTGTGAAAAAATTAGACTTCTGAGTACTGTCTGAATCGAATTTTAGCTCTGATCAGGAGCTGAATGCTGCGCTCTGATTGGCTGAGCTTGGGGCGGTCACTTCAGTTTCACTGTGTTGTTTGTAAAAAGAAGTTTAAAAGCTATAAATGCAACCAAAATGAACACATGTAGATATTAACCATGTGTCGAAGGATTTTGAGAGGAACTTGTCAGATTTAAAACCTAAATCGTGTTTGCAGTGTAAAAATCAGTTACCCCACCTTTAAAAATGGCTTTTAAAATAAATTAAGAATCGTTTTAGAATCGAATCGTGACCCAAGAATCAGAATCGAATCGAATCGCCTGACACTCAAAGATTCACACCCCTAATAAAAATTAAAATATTTGTGTTCACTCATAATGACTTTGTTGGCCAAGTGTAACTCTTTTTTTTCTTTGTGCATTTCACAGCCAAATATCCAGAGATCAAGTCGCTGATGGGCCCTGACCCGAGACTGAAATGGATTGTGTGTATGATGGTGGTCATCCAGTTTATAGCCTTCTATTTGGTCAAAGACCTGGACTGGAAGTGGGTCCTCTTTTGGACTTATACCTTTGGGAGCTGCGTTAACCACTCCATGACCCTTGCAATTCACGAAATCTCACATAATACAGCTTTTGGAAATCACAAAGCTCTCTGGAATCGTTACTTTGCCATGTTTGCAAACCTGCCCATCGGCCTGCCATACTCCGCCTCTTTCAAGCGCTACCACCTGGACCATCACCGTTACCTGGGCGGAGATGGAGTCGACGTGGACATCCCCACAGATTTTGAAGGCTGGTTCTTCTGTACTCGTGTTCGCAAGTTTATCTGGATTATTCTGCAGCCGCTTTTCTACGCCATCCGCCCGCTGTGCATCAACCCCAAACCCATCTCTCAGCTCGAGCTCACCAACCTGGTCATTCAGGTCAGCTTCAACGTTCTGCTGTTCTGGATGTGGGGGGCTAAGCCGGTGTTCTACATGCTGGCCGGATCCTTGCTGGGAATGGGCCTGCATCCCATCTCTGGTCACTTCATCGCGGAGCACTACATGTTCCTCAAAGGCCACGAAACCTACTCTTATTACGGATCGCTCAACTTGCTCACTTTTAATGTGGGTTACCATAATGAGCACCACGACTTTCCAAGCATCCCTGGACGCCGGCTGCCTCTGGTGAGTGCATGATCTGATCCTAGTGATTAGGGCTGGGCAATATTGTGATAAAAATTTAATCGTGAGCTCATCTCTGTGACAATCTGCTTTTTTGATGAAATCGTTTCATCAGGATTAGCCATTTCTCTATTTAATCCATCTGTTCAAATACAGATATATTTTTTTTCAACCTACTTTTCTCAGCCTTAGAGTTGCCAAGTTTTCTTCTTTATTGACCCCATTGTGTCCCGCCTACTTTTCTAGGACATGCACTTCCTGTCCAGTCGATGGGTTTATTTTAACTGTCATTATATTTAATTAAAATTGCCCCACAAGACAGACAAACAAACACGTTAGCTACCTTAACAGAGCTAAACAGGAAGTGCATTTCCAAGCCAAGTGGGCGGGACAAAATAGGGTCATAGCGACATCTTTAAAGTCTCTTATGAAATTGAAGGTTGTGTTTTTGGGGGCTGCAGTTTCAAGTCATAAAAGAGGTGGATTATAGTTATATTTTAGGTCTGATTTAAAAATATAATGGACTTTTAGCACATTTTCATGTCTAAGAGTCGTTATAAATGTTAAAAATGGCTAGAAACTTCTACTTAAACGTTCTAATTAATTAATTTTTTTTTTTTTTTTTTAAGGATTGAGAGGTTGCTTGTTTGTCTCAAAATCTGGCAACACTGATCAGCCTATGACGACTGGATGTAGACTAGGGCTGCAACAAGTTAATCGATTAATTGCAACTAATCGATTATTGAAATAATCGTCAACTAATTTAGTCACTGATTAATCGTTAACTGGTCTATAAAAGACATTTACAGAAATTTGATCTTGATTTGAGTAAATGTGACTGAAATAGTGATTCTAAAAATTCTACAAATGAAATTTGCCAATAAAATTAGATGTTTCTGTAATTATTTCAAGTGGAGAGTCAATTGGCTGTGTGCATGGAATTTCAGTTGGCTTGTGTACGTTCAAAATGCTAACTTCTGTACATACAATGACCACTTCCTGTTAGCGTTAGCATTTAGACACAAACACGTCTCTTTTTAAACACACAAGTGTTCTCTGGTTAAATGTTCCTCTGATGTGTAAAGTCTTTAACATGTTTTCTGTAACATTCACCACAACTGTCTGATCTAAACAGTCTTTGTTTTAAACTGATGTAATGAAAACCTCATTGAAAAGCATTGCACAGGAAGTGGTTGTGTGTACAGGATGTACGATTTTAAACATACGCAAGTCAACTGCACTGAGCCAATTGTTTTTGGAAATTTCAAACGAGAAAATGCTTGTCCTTATGTTTAGCAAACAGTTCCATTGGCAAATCTTATTTTAAGCCAATAAAACAATGCTCAAAATAAAACAAATGCTATTATTTCAATCAGTTAAGAACTCATAATCTCATTTAAGACCATTTTAGCAAATCTTTTTCAGTGTTTGATGAAAAAACTATTCTGTTAGTAAACATAGACTACACCTCCAAATGTCCACAAGCGACAATACTTTGTCTGGATCGAAATTTTGGGGAAAAAAATCTCGTAGTTTGGGCTGTGCGATATCGACAAAAATTGATATCTCGATGATATTTCGATAACGATATTCAGGTGATAATATGTCAGTCCAACAAAAAAAATCACAAACATGTCTTTAAACAAATAAGTTAAAGTTTCATTTCAAGTATTAAGACCATTTTAGCCAATTCTTATCGAGTGTTTGATGAAAAAAACTATTCTGTTAGTAAACATAGACTACACCTCCTTCTGCGTTTTAAACAACTAATCGATTAATCGAAAGAATAATCGCCCAACTAATCGATTAGCAACATAATCTTTAGTTGCAGCCGTAATCTAGACACTGACCGTGAAGAAGAACGTTCTAAAAAAAGCAGATAATTGTATTTACCTCAAAAGCAATTCAAAAATAGACCGTTTACAAGAATCGTGGTAAAATTTCATATCGCCCAGCCCTACTCGTGATGTTTCAACTCATTGTGTCAACATTTAACTTAGTTCTTGTAATCTTGCAGCGTTGAGAGACTAATGCTGCTGCGTGCGTTTGTTCTCAGGTGAAGAAGATCGCTGCGGAGTACTACGCCGACCTGCCCCAGTACACGTCCTGGGTCAGAGTTCTGTACGACTTTATCATGGACGATACACTTAGTCCTTACTCCCGAGTCAAGAGAAAACTCAAAGGAGATGTGAAGCAGGAGTGAACTGAAAATAACAACCTGACTTGAATACTGTGTGCCACCGGCTTAATTAATCTGAAAAAGCTGAACAAAGTAGGCTGCGGCAACTAGTGCAGGGACTGAAGTCTGCTTGTCCTGTAACTAATTGATTTTCACTGAAATTGTCTGTAAATGATCCAAGTAGAGCTTTCTTTTAGCTGCAGCATTGCACATTGTACTTTTGCTGACACCCTGCTGATGACCACAAGTTAAGACAAACGTAAAGTAAATATTGGCTGGGTCACTGTTACATAAACAAACCATGCAGTGTTGTTGCACTTTCAGTAGGAGAAGGAACCAGCTGCGGCGGAAATGGACACAAAGTCAAAGATAAACCAAAGGGTAAGTCTGGGCGATATTGACAAAAATGGATATTGATAATTTTTTGGCATATCCAGATTACAATATTCAGACGATATTATTTCAAACCAACAGGGAAATGTTCAAACATACTGTATATTAAGTGTATTAGTTTAAGTTTAATGATCAGAAAAATTGGGCTGTAGTTGACTGAAAACATTTGAAAACTTAAGATATTCTAGCGATCATTTAGTCAGCTAAAAGGTCCCTCTTTCTCAAAACCAGTGTCTCAATGTTCTGACCAAATATTTGCCCCAAACTGCCCTCACAAAACTAGATTATTATGTAAAAACTTCTGAATAAATTTGACAACTGAGACACCAATGTGGGATTAATTAACTAAAATATCACCTTCTACACTTGTTTGATCTGTTATATGTTGTAACTTTCTTTATTTGTATCTTTATAAACAACTATTTTTGAAGCATTTTTTACGATAAATGATAAACTCGATATTCCATTTTTGCATATCTTCAAAAAAATTAAAATTCGATATATTGCCCAGCTCTACCAAAGGGATTAATGATCTTGGCAAAATCAGAATTGTTGCACCTTTCCTTATAGTCAGAGTCGTTCTAATAAACCCACGCACGGCTGTTACTGAACAAGTGCCTTTTGTTTATTTTATTTATCAAATGTGTTCAAGATTTTTAACTAGGCATAATTCTGTTTTCTGTTCAAGCTATTAAAATATCATTCACCAGAACAAATTTTCTTGGATATAAAATTATATTTTATTGTAAACTAATAAAATAAAATTTCTACAAAGTCACGTGTTTTGTCTTTGACCAAATATGTCGAGGTGATAATATTAAATGATTAAAGGAGACATATTATGTTAAATTCACTTTTCTAAGATTTTAACCTTGTTATAACGGTCTCCATTCACCATTAGTTTACTCAAAGGTATATTTGAATTGATTCATGCATGTTTGAGTAATCTTGTTTTGTTCTTCAGCTGAAGCTCAAATGCTCAGAAATCCTCGTTCTCACCTACCACCTATCCCCTCCCACTTGTCTGTATTTACTTGTTATAATTCAAAAGATTAATATTCAGAGTGAAGCTTATAGGCCTATGGTTCAAAACTGTCCCATATCCATTTTCCAACAATAAAAAATAGTTTTAGTTGCTTTTTACAGTTAAATTTTAAAATGAAGAGGCGGGGCTTATCAGTTCTGCAGTTTTGAACAGGAAGTCAATAGAGCTGTTTCTATTTTCAAGTCGTTTTAGATCAATTTTGTGTTTTACAATGAACAAAAGGTCATTTACTGATTTGCATATGTTCTAGTTTCTTACTAAATATATATAAAAAAAACACAATAGGTCCCCTTTAAAGGAGACCTATTGTAAAAAAATTCACTTTTCTGAGTTTTTAAACCTGTTACAGCAGTGTTCTTTGTTGAGAAAATCACTGTTTTACCTACCACCTATCCCACCCACTTGTCGGTATTTACTGTAATTTCTGGATCATAAACCGCTACTTTTTTCATGAGCTTTGAACTATGCGGCTTATAAGGCAATGCAGCAAAATTGTAGATTCTCATAGACTTACTATTAACAAGTGCGGCCTATATATGTACTTTGTCATTTTCCTTACTTAAATCTAGTGGGTGCGATTTATATTCAGGTGCGCTCAATAGGGCAGAAATTACAGTACTTGCAATTACGTACTCAAAACTAGGGATGGGACGATTCACTTAAGTCACGATTCGATTCAGTTTTCGATTTTGCAGCCACGATTTTCAATTTTGTTACTTTATCACTGTTAACATTTTTTTTATCTTAAGACACAAAATAAACCTTAATACATGACATTTAAAACAAAGCCACTGTTGTTAGAGCTTAGAACTAGTGTTTTTTATCAACATTCAAGCAGTAAACTAGCGCTGTAGTCGACCAAAGACTAAAAACATGTCCCATCGACTGATCAATCGACTAAAAAGGGCTCTGAAGCTAAAAGTAGAGTTGTCAAAAATATTGTAAATCAAAGCTACAACTGGTGTTATTTTCTGCATAGAAAAAAAATAACATTTTCTGAAAAGTTTTAAAATAATCTGGAGTTAATCCGTCCATTGTATTCTATTTCTCAGTGTGATACCGAGAATCAAGTTCATTCCTTTGTATCAAAATCAGGTTGGAAACTTTAGTATTGTGACACCTCTGCAAGAAACCTTATCTTAATTTTTTCTTGTAATAAGACAGTTGTAATAAGCTAGGTGCTCATTTGCCTCAAAAAGACTAATAATATTATGTAGTTCATGCAGAAACAGTGTGTTTACATAAAAAAGGCAGTTCAGACGAATGATTCCGTTACTGTTGAATACAAATTTCCTCTATTCTAAATAAAATAATTAGTCGACTAATAAAATTTTGGTCGACCAAGACTCCATCGACCGATTAATCGACTAAACGACTAAAGAACTTGCCTGACCAGTCCTTCCCTCCTACATTCTGTTTGAATGCAGAAGGGTCTGAAACCGGAGCCTCGGCCAATAATTTCCCCGTCCAATGTTAGGACGATCCAATCAAGCACGGCCATTCTGACACGTGACACTAAAAAGTCGGAAGCTGCTTGCAAGCCCCATTTCAAAACATTCAAGAAGGCGAACGTAGCTGGTTCGGCTCGTGCTTCGGTTTTGAACAATGAACCTATCAATTCCTTAAAACCTGAGCAGCAAACCGTATTGAGAGGCTTCAGACTGAAAAAATCCTCGTGCTACATGTTTACGAAAACATCGTGTCACTGTTTTGGTGGAATTTCCGGGTTTTCTGTGATTGCCGCCCACGAAATTGAACCTCGGCGCTCTGCTCACAGACCCACACGGTTTGTAAAGTGTCTGTCAAAGTGTGTAGGGCCTGGCTGGTCAGGCAACTTAAGAACTACAGCCCTACAGTACTAAACAGTAATATTAAGTGTCCATGTTTAGACCTTCACCTATCAGTTAAAGCAACATAATAATACACATTCAGTCAGGTCTTGCACAAGTTCACACTTTGTTTCTTCAAACATTGTGACTATTCTTGTATTATTGTGTGTATTATACAACTGCAGAGTGTGTAAGTCAGTGGCTGCATGAGCAAAACAGATCGATTCTGGCCTTTCGATTCGATCGCTGCATACTTAAATTTTCCATCCCTACTCAAAATTGTCATGATTGAAGCCACTATCCAACAACAAATTTTTAAATCGGTACCCTATTAAATGTTACAATGTTTCTCTTTCTAAACTATTTCCGATAATTTTGTGTTTGACAATGAACAAAATGTGAATTATTGATGTACTTATGTCATAATTTCATTCTAAATCTACATAAAAATCACAGTAGGTCTCCTTTAACGTGCTCAGATGCAGTTCTCAGGAAGCGTACGTGGGTGGGACTTTGTTTGTTGTTAAACACTCAGGAATGTGCAGGTCCGGGCCGTCACAAACAGAACTCGACACAGAGGCACAAACAAAAGTAGTGGTGGCTGTTTGTTTTTATTATAAAAACAGACTTTCAGGTTTTACACTTATGTTCTGCTACGCGCTGAGAGACTGTCGAAGCTGCTCATACATCTGTCGGTCCTACACAAAACACATTTAATCTAGATTAGAAGAATGCACAGGATTTTCTGACACACCTTCCAGGATTTACATCAAAATGACTGCTGACAATACAGTTTTTAAAAGGATTACAATGGGATATATTTGTAACTTCACAGATTTTTATGACAAAGAACATGTAAACTTGACACAAACTTAACTAATGATCAGAAAAGTACAAACAAGTCAAGGTAAAAGTCAAATAAAATAAACCAGATGCAAAATTTTACCTTTTTTAGAGACTGAGGGACGAACTTTTTTGAACGCATTCTCCGAAATTCAGTTTATTCCACTTTGATGTTGGCGACGCCGGTCCTGACCTGAGAACAAGTCAAATCAAAAACAAAACAATGGATTAACACACTGGTTCTTCTCTGCCTTTATTGTCCCAGTACCTCCGAAATTGTGTTCTGATACGCACTAGCTTTAGGTTGTTAAATAAATGGGTTTCCTTGTGGAATATTGTTAATAGTACCTTTTGTATTTCTTGTTTTCATGAAATATATGCTCACTAACTCCCAATATTATTCAAAACTGACCACAAGTAACTCCATTCCGACTCCTTCATCCTCTGAAGATCACGATGCCTGAACTTTTTTTTAAGTTCCTAGTACTTATTTTTAGTTCCAGTTCCCATTTTAGACACTACAGGCGTTTTTCCCCACATGAAAGTACCAAGAACTAGTCCCAACATTCCTCCCGCTCCTGTTTAGTCAGAGAAACTATAGGAAAGTTTACCTAACCAGACAGAGCTCGTTGGGTGTAACTTAGTTACTACGGAAGATTACTAGAAAGTTACTAACAATAACTCTTTTAAAAAAAATCTACAAAAGTGCTCATTGTGTGAGATAAAACTCTTCAGAGACAGATCAGCAGCTGGAACAAAGGTCCAGAATCATTTATATGTTGATTTTTACTTAATTTGAGACGATTTAAGCAGCTCATTGTCGTTTACTTCTGTTTAAATGTCAATAATACAATTTTAAATCCTATTTTTAGTATCGATTTTTGCAATACACACACAAAGTAAACCTATAAGTAAATGTCAACTAAGTTACTTTCTTGCTGAGCATCCAACTAGTAGTGTAACTAATTACATTTTGAAAAGTTAATAAGTAATGTGTAAACTAATTATTTTTTTCAATACTTGTTCATCAACACTGAATACGAGAATGGTATAGAAAACATGTTTTCCAACATGTTTTATACATTCACAAGTAACTGCTTGGGGGCAGGTACTCTCAGACCAGGAACCTTTTGGGTGACACAAACGCATAAATGTTAAGTTACAATGTTTGGTCTGGAAACAATGTTTTATACATTCTCAACATTTAGAATAAACCTTTCTTATCCTTAAGAAAAATGATTTAAAAGCAGTAACTCCCAAAATACAATTATTATAATTTGTAAATAGTAGCCCTAACTATTACTAGGAATTACAGTCAATTTTTGTTTTATTGTTTAATTTCAGTGATGTTTTTAGGTTTTGTAGATCGAAGTGGAGTCGGGAACAAAAGCTTTTTGTATTCCTAACACCAGTTATTTACTTACTATAATGTTCCAGTTTTAAACAGATGCTAATGCTAAAACCAGTCCAGACCACTTTCACAAACTGTTGTGAACACAAACATGGAGACAAGGTAGTTCCTCTGACTAAATAGTTGGGACTAGTTCTTGGTACTTTCTTGTGTAAAAACGCCTTATACTCTCACTTCTAAAGGAACCCCACCAGACCATCTTTAGTGACAGCGATAATCTGAGTAAAACCAGGTGAACATTATTACACAACGGTAAAAAGAACGCCTATACTCACCATCAGTTTGCTCTGAAGAACTTTGGGTCTTGAGGTAGGTACTCAAGCATTGACGACGCCTCTCTCACTAAAGCAGTGAGGTCCGCGCCACTACAACACACAAGCGTATTTATTTATGCCCTTCAAACCAGCAGAAGTCACTTAAAGCTCACTCACGTAAAACAGTCACAGCGCTCGTCGAACGCAACGTCCTCCAGGCTGACGTCCTGGTCCAGCTGAGGCCGCGACCCTCCCTGAAAACACATCAGAGCAACATGAAGGTCCAGACTTTTCTATCAACTCTGGAAAAGAAGCTTATGG
>CM076407.1:12316991-12381620 GCA_038363315.1 Mugilogobius chulae
ACTCAAAGGTGACAGAGGCCTGGGACCAGGAAGTGCAGCAGTAATTTAAGTGTTACAAAATCATAGAGTGCCTGAAACTATGAGCAGCAGCGTGAAACGGCAAGGAGTCCCTGATCAGTCTGAATGTGTAGAAATTTGCTTTGACAACTCTAGAAACCTTTTTGATGTGACTGTCAATTGGAATCATATCATATCGGCCGCTAAATGTATCCAGTTATGAGTGCGTACCTCGTGTCCCGACCGTCGAGGGCACAAAGCATCAATCTCATCGAAGAAGATAACACACGGAGCAGAGTTGCGTCCCTCTGGAAAACCTGCCGGACGGCGCGCTCGCTTTCTCCCACGTACTGCACGAGAAAAAAAAACAGATCCCACTGAGCCTCTGCACACATTCACAGCACACAGCAGAGGTGTTAGTCAGTCACAAGTAAGTCACAAGTCATCACGTCCAAGTCACAAGTGGGTCCAAGTCAGCGGATGTTTATGTCAAGTCATACAGAAGTCATGTCAAGTGTCAAGTCACAAGTCAAAGTCACTAATGTTCAAGTCACAAGTTATATCAAGTCCCAAGTCACTAATGTTCAAGTCACAAGTCATGTCAAATCTCAAGTCACTAATGTTCAAGTCACAAGTCACAAGTCACTATCAAGTCACCCAAGTCACTAATGTTCAAGTCACAAGTCATGTCAATCTTAAGTCACTAATGTTTCAAGTCAGTCACAAGTCACATCAAGTCAAATCTCAAGTCACTAATGTTCAAGTCACAAGTCATATCAAGTCTCAAGTCACTAATGTTCAAGTCACAAAACATGTCAAGTCTCAAGACACTAATGTCAAGACACTCAATGTGTCAAGTCACAAGTCATGTCAATCTCAAGTCACTAATGTTCAAGTCACAAGTCATGTCAAGTCTCAAGTCACTAATGTTCAAGTCACAAGTCAGTTCAAGTACTAATGTTCAAGTCATGTCAAGTGTCACTAATGTTCAAGTCACAAGTCATGTCAAGTTCCAAGTCACTAATGTTCAAGTCACAAGTCATGTCAAATCTCAAGTCACTAATGTTCAAGTCACAAGTCATATCAAGTCTCAAGTCACTAATGTTCAAGTCACAAAACATGTCAAGTCTCAAGACACTAATGTTCAAGTCAAGTCAGTCAAGTCCAAGTCACTAATGTTCAAGTCACAAGTCATGTCAAGTCCAAGTCACTAATGTTCAAGTCACAAGTCATGTCAAGTCCAAGTCACTAATGTTCAAGTCACAAGTCATATCAAGTTCAAGTGACTAATGTTCAAGTCACAAGTCAAGTCCCAAGTCACTAATGTTCAAGTCACAAGTCATGTCAAGTCTCAAGTCACTAATGTCAAGTCACAAGTCATTCAAGTCCAAGTCACTAATGTTCAAGTCACAAGTCATGTCAAGTCTCAAGTCACTAATGTTCAAGTCACAAGTCATGTCAAGTCTCAAGTCACTAATGTTCAAGTCACAAGTCATGTCAAGTCTCCAAGTCACTAATGTTCAAGTCACAAGTCATGTAAGTTAAGTCACTATGTTCAGTCACAAGTCATGTCAAGTTCCAAGTCACTAATGTTCAAGTCAAAGTCATGTCAAGTCTCAAGTGACTAATGTTCAAGTCACAAGTCATGTCAAGTCCCAAGTCACTAATGTTCAAGTCACAAGTCATGTCAAGTCTCAAGTCACTAATGTTCAAGTCATGTCAAGTCTCAAGTCACTAATGTTCAAGTCACAAGTCATGTCAAGTCTCAAGTCACTAATGTTCAAGTCACAAGTCATGTCAAGTCTCAATCACTAATGTTCAAAGTCACAAGTCATGTCAAGTTCCCAAGTCACTAATGTTCAAGTCACAAGTCATGTCAAGTCTCAAGTCACTAATGTTCAAGTCACAAGTCATGTCAAGTCTCAAGTCACTAATGTTCAAGTCACAAGTCATGTCAAGTTCCAAGTCACTAATGTTCAAGTCACAAGTCATGTCAAGTCTCAAGTCACTAATGTTCAAGTCACAAGTCATGTCAAGTCTCAAGTCAAGTCAAGTCTTTGGGGATCATAGGGCAAGTAAGTCACAGGTCATGAAAAGTACGACTCGACACATCTGATACACGGCCTCTGCACACAGCCACACTCGTCACACACCACTGCGACTCACCATGTTGAGCAGCTCTGGGCCTTTTACAGAAATGAAGTTCAGGCCTGACTCATTGGCCACAGCCTGTGTCGAGACAAACAGTACAACACAGTTAAAACTACTGGCTTCTGCTTTGCACGTCTAAGCAGTTTACCACACAAAGACACAAACACAAAGTCCTGCAAAGCTTAATATTGGCAAATTCAAGTTTTCAGGAGGGGGAGCCAGGGCGATTTTCCACTGTTGAGCTCTATTAAACTATACATGCTAAATACAGCGCGCTTGATATCATTATGAAAGATTCTCGTCAAAGTAAAAAAACCTTTTAAAGTGTGCACAGGGTTCACCTTTGCGAGTAACGTCTTCCCACATCCAGGCGGTCCAGCCAACAGCACCCCAGAAGGAGCGCTGAGACCCAGGGCCTTAAACTGCTCTGGGGAACGCACAGGGGCCTGTCCAACACAAATACAGTGTCATGAATTAAGCTTTGTATCTGTCTCTCTATGTCAGCTGAAGGTGAAACCTAAGATAAAACAACTGTAATTTCTGAACGATAAGCCACAACTCTTTCTCAAGCTTTGATCTCTGTTGCCTACACAGTGATGCGGCTAAAATAGATTCTTATTGATTTACTATAAACACGTAAATGCACTTCTGTTCAAAAGTTTGTAGTCACGCAAACAGTTTTGTGTTTTCCATGAATAGTCTTCATTTCAAAGAACAAGAATAGACGGCCAGGTTTACATGAAAGTTATGTTTTTTTCTGTCCCTCATGAGCACAATCCCACAAATCTGACGCTCCAGATACTTAACCTACTCAAAGGAAAGACAGTTTTGTAGCTTCTCTAACCTGCTCAACTGTTTTCAGCTGTGCTAACATGATTGCAAGGTTTTTCTAATCATCCACAAATATAACCCCCCCCCAAAAAAAGGTTAGAATAAATCAGATTATTATGCATCAACAAATCCTATTTTTTAAACTTTAAACATTAAAAATCCTAGATCTTGTTGACCTGAATACAGCCATAGTGATGTGTAAAGCTTACAAACAAAATAGAAGAAAATAAAAATAGAACAAACAAAAAGTTTCCACATTAGTGCTCGAGGTGTTGTTATCTGGAACACTGTGGATGGAAAAATAAAAGTTGATATATGACAGCTATGCAGCTTTGGAATAAGGCCTGGTATATTTGCTTGTTCAACTTATTAAAGTCAAGATAAACATTGTACAAAGAAAGAGATGAAGTTGTCGACACATTGCTGTCTTAGAAAAAGAGCTTAACTTTTATGAGCAAAATGAGCGAACACAGTGGACCACTAGAACATTGGAGTTACAGTTGCTGGAAATGGGCCTCAAGATATTGAACCAAAAACAAAAAAAATTGCAGCTCGATAAGTCATTTACCACATTAACAATGTTTAGAGTGCATTTCTAAATTCTGATTAGTTTTAGGTTATCTTCAAAAATGTAAAATTATAAGTGACAACAAGCTCTAGAACGTAGTGTGCCGTACTTTTTTAAAATTTGTTTTGTAAATCTAGTTACAGACCCGGGCCTTTCTATATGGAGCTTGCATGTTCTCCACATGTCTGCGTAGGTTTCCTCCGGGTACTCCGGTTTCCCTTACCACCAGTGGCGTGCTGGGATCCTTTTTCAGCCCGGGAAAATTAGACCTTAGGTTGGCTCATTTGTTCATTAAGTCATGTGACTTAGCAGGTAGTTGAATGGTTAAGAACTGCGCAAATAAACTTTTGCCTTTTCTGCACCCACGTTCGAGTCCCGCTCAGGAAACCTCTCTCTTGATTTTTATTTTTTTTTATTTTTATCTTAATCAATATCTACTCCATCTCTCATACATTCTCGTCTCCAGTAGTAAACTACTTGGTTTTAGTCACGATGTGGTCATAGTCCGGACTCAGCTCAGAGCTTTCCTCCTCCTGACCTTCCCTCTGCTCCACAGCAGTGTACGCTCTTACACACACACGAAGCACGCGCTCACACAAACACATAAAGTGCGTTTTGGCCACTGTTCTGACCCACAAAGACTTAACTTATGTCTGAATCTTTTGTCTAGTTTTTGTGGAAATGTACTCCGCTCCGCCGCGGTGATTCGCACGTATAAATCTGCTGAAGTGTTTGTTCATCAGCCGTTTTTGCTCGTAACTCAGAGAATATTCAACAGATTTACTTGAAACAAAGTTTGACTGAGAGCTTATGGGATGTGGAGCGGGTTTTTGGGCTCCAAAACGTGTCAAGAGTCTTTGATTAGGCGATATGTGCTGTGAATCACATTTTAGACTTGAGGCAGCTCCGTCCCTCCAATCACTGCAGCTGTATGGGCCGGGCCTCTCTCTCTTTCTCTTTCTCTCTCTCTCTCTTCAACCACGGAGGCCACCGGCCCAGAAGTCACGCGGCCCACGGGAAACGTCCCGACTCTCCCGATTAGCCAGCACGCCCTTGCTTACCACTAAAAACATGTCCATTAAGGCCTCCCCTACCCTCTCTCCCAGGACTCAACTGCAAAAGAAATTCTGAATCTCAGTGGCACTTTCCTAGTTAAATAAATGTAAATAAACAATAAAAATGCATAAACTATGGTAATTAGTAGGTATTTAGGTCTGGGCAATACTGTGATAAAAATCAAATCGTGAGTGACTCATTTCTCTATTTAATGCATCTGTCCATTTGTCAAGTTCTCTTGTATAAATCGACTATGGGATCTTTTTTTAAAGCCTCTTATGAATTTGAAGCCACTTTCAAGCCATAAAATTTCAGGTTTGATTTGCAAAAATATTTTTAGCTTATTTTCATGTCTAAAATTTGTTATTTATGTTAGAAATTGTTCAAAACTCAATTATTTTTAACTTTTAATTGAAGGCCTGATGTCAGAGTTTGTTTGGGGATTTTTTCAAAGGCTTAGTCGCTTGTTTCTCTCCAAAAATCTGGCAACCCTGGTCAATCTTTGTCCTGGTCTAAGTGACTGACAGCTGGAATTAGCCACTGACAAGGAAACAAGAAACCAAAACCTTTCTGCAGCCATAAAAATCTCACCAGAATGGCCATGGTGAGTTCATCTCGGACGTCCCGTAACGCTCCGATGTCGTCCCAGGTCACGTCCGGGACAGTCGCGAAGCCTTCTCTTTTGGCCGAGGGCTGGACACTGGCGAGCGAAGACTTGAAATCTGACATGAGGATGGAGAGTCCGGACAGCTCCTCCTCCGACAGCAGCTCAGAGTTCTTCAAGAGCTGCAACAAGCGCCACAGCTCCCCCTGCTAAGAAGACAATTGGTACTTGATTAATGGCAGCTTTAAATGACAAAAATAACGTGTTGTAGTGGCCTGATTTCAAGAGGATTTGTACTTTTGACCAAGATCGCTTGACAGACAAACAAAGGATGTTTATTCAGATTCATAAAGTTAGCCAAAAGTCGCTCCTGTCATTTCCAGGTTTGGCGATTGTAGGGATGAATTTCATTTGTCTTCACCTTTAATGTTCTTTCCTTCTTGCTAAGGGTTCAAGAATTTCTTCTTGACCAAAGAAAGAAGTTCACAGAGTCCATATGTACTAACGAAGGATTTATTGTTTTGTTTTCGTACATTCTGAGCAGGACTAGATAATATACGGTACATCTGGTCTCATCTGGGCCCAGTGCTTGGAAATGTACACAGTCTTTTACAGTGTCCAAACACCACAAATGGTCAAAGTTTTGTGTTCTTGTAATGCTGTTAAAGTGTCACGCCTCTCCTAACTTAATTGCTATAAATAAATGCATACAAAGGATCTGTGTTCGACCGTGTTCGAGATTCTGTATCGTACTTTCTGTCTGTACTCTGAATAAATCGACCCTGACCAGACTTTCACCTTGTCCCTGGTATGTCTCAGTCATTCCTTTTTTAAAGGATGCTTACAGCAATTTTCAGATCTGCACACATCACAGAAACTTTCCCAGAGGAATGAAGGACTGGCTTTTATATACAGAGAGATGTGAGTAACACATGGAGACAAAATACAGTGTGGGTTTTCAGAAAGTGGAGAGAAGTGGAACTTTGTGCTTCAGGTAAGATGTAAATTATTTACATCTTACCTAAACATTAAAACATTAAGAGCAAATTCGTATTTAAAATACGAATTTGCTCTTAATGTTTTGACTGGCAAAATAAAGGTAATAAGATGCAGTACCTGTACCTGTGCTGGTGCAGACTGGACATCTGTGCACCCTGAGCTCTCCGGGGGGTTCTCTGGACACTTCTGAATGTTTTCTGTTGTTGACTCTTCTGTGGTTTGGACGGTTCTTGAGCGAGCGTCCAGCAGAGCTCTGTTCACGGCGCACATGGCCGCTTCTCGACAAAGTGCCATCAGGTCTGCCCCCACGTATCCCGGAGTGAGCCGCGCCAGCTGTCCGTAATCAATATCCTCTGACAGCTTCAGCTTTCGACACAATGTCTTCAGAATTCTGAAACACAACACATTATGATGAATAATAAATCTGTATATAGTGTGCTGGACATTTTACATTAGTATCAAAGAAAAGAAAAGGCCTCATTTATCGAATACCAGTGTGCACCAACTCAAAAATTAGCTTTTTTTTCCTGTGGGTCATATTTGAACCGGGACAAGTGGCTGGACTACGGTCATTGATGTTACAACTTATTACTGCGGCACATTTTTGTAAATCATAGGGTTTTTAATCTGCTATTTTGACAAATTATTGTAATAATATTAGGACTACAACCAAAAATACAAGCTCCTTAGTCAAGTGAATCGAATAAAAGAAATATAAGAAGAACACCTATTCTCAAAAAATGTGCCAGAGGCTACACTGAAACAGTCTGAGGGTTGCAGTTTGCCCCGGTTTGCCCTAAATGTTTCCCGCTGGAGGCAGCAGAGGCAGACCTGAGACGTGCAGATTCGTCTGGGATGCCGAGGCAGATCTCTCTGTCGAAGCGTCCCGCTCTGCGCAGAGCAGGGTCCAGAGAGTCAGGACGATTAGTAGCACCGATCACCAGAATCTGAGCCGTTACAGTCAAACTGTTCAGGTCTGCATAAAGAACAAACAAGTTCATAAGAAGGATAGAACTCAACTTCAAAGCCACTAGGTTCAGGAAGTACCGTCCATGCAGGTGAGCAGCTGAGCCACAATCCTCCTCTCCATGTCTTTAGAGGCCACCTCTCTTTTGGGAGTGATTGCATCGATCTCATCAATGAAGAGGATGCAGGGTGAGGAGCTCTGTGTGAAATCAAACAAGCAGAGTTTGAAAATGATCTCCATGTTGTGAGTACTTAAATAAAACTTTAGAAGATCTGACCACTGCAGTGTCGAATAACTCTCTCAGCTTCTGTTCTGACTCTCCCGACACTCCAGAGACCAGCTCTGGAGCCGACACCTTCAGCATAGGCAAACCCAGCTCCTGATGTGTGTTTGACAGGTATTTAAAATATTATACTGTATTATTGTGCTTGTTAATGAACACACATGAGAACATTTTTGGGCATATACAATTACAATGTAATGGGTGTATTATAGAAGCAGCTGACTTACTCCTGCAACAGCCTGAGCCAGCAGTGTCTTTCCGCAGCCCGGAGGTCCGTGAAGCAGGAAGCCCCTGGGTGGGACCATTCCCAGCTGCTGGTACACCTCTGGGTGTCGCATGTGAAGGAGCAGCTTACACACATCCTGAGGTCCAAAACACACACATAATAATACAGTATGTTTTCTGATATTTCATTGTCTCTTTAAGATACTCCACACATAAAGAGAAACTGCGCAGAAAAAAGTGTTGCTTTAGTAAAAGATTCACATTAGTTACATCTAAGTTTATAAAATATGTACAACCAATATGTCTGTACAGTGTTAAATCATTAGCAACAGTTGTTATCTGTCTGAAAACCTCTCATGGATCTATGTTTAGTTATGGATCTACTGAATGTGAGAACAGAATGATCATTTATGGGCGTCTAAAACACTCACAGTTAATGTTTCTCATTGCCTCCAACATCTTCAAACGTCACTGTTGGATACTGCAGCTCTATAGATTTTTTTGCTAAACAGAGACACGAGTTAGAAATGCGCCTGTACAAATATTTATTATGACAATGTACAATTATATTAACAGGGTTCGTACAGATAGACTTAAATGTATTAATGTCACAGATTTCTAAACATAAGCTACATATTTCATTCATTTTATAGTTTTCCTCTGTAAGAAACAAACGATAAAAAACTTCTGTAAATCATTTTGTATAAATTTTAAACAATATTTTCTCTCTCAAGTCTCAAGCCCCATTTTCCAAAACCAGTAAACTTTTCTTACAGGCTCTTCCAGGTTTTCTGTGACTGTACGAACCCTGTATCACGCACAAAGACGCTTGCACCATAAATACCTTTTTTGTTCACAGGCCGAGACTCTTCAGCTTCATTCACTGCGTTTGTTCTCTTTTTGGATTTCTTCTGAGACTTTCCAGAAACCTTCTTTTGCCATTAAACAACAAAGGTCGCTTATATCAGTACACAATCACACAACAATGTACAGTATGTTAATCACGTCTTCCTCTGGCAGAAATCTGAGAGCAGACAGAGTTTATCCTCTTACCTGAGCTGTTCCGGCCGGCTCGTCGTCACACAGGTCGATCAGAGGTGCGTCTTTGTTGGGATTTTTGTCGATGAACCAGCTTCGGTTTGTGCTGGAAGGGCCGGGCTGCTGCTGCTGCCGGGGGTCTCTGCGTTTTCAGAGCTTTTTCTGTACAGACTGGTTAAAGAGCTGTTCATGTGGTTGGTCGGCTGCGGGACAGAAAATAACTCTTACACAGGTGTTTTTGGACAGGTATAGTAAAGAAACTGCAGTATGTTCACACCAAGGGCCAGATTTATCAAGCAATTGCTCATGTGCAAACAGGTTAGGGGGAGCAAAAAAACCTTGGCAGAGATGACATTTTTCTCTTACACAGACTCTAAAGATGCAGAATTTGAGGTGGTTCATATCTGTTTTGTTTAGTATGTTGTATGTGCATCTTCCAATATTAAAGTTTGTGTAAAATGCTCATAAATGACACATGACTTTTTTCATTTTTGCACCCGCAATTTAGCACCTGGCTTGATAAATCAGGCCCCAAGTACGTTGCAATATTTTCACATTTTTAGTACACTAAATGAGATTTACTGCCACCAACTGAACATTAGTCCATTAAAAAATAAATAAAGTAAATAATTAGCTTTTTTTTCATTAAGCTTTTGTAACGACTGCTAAGCTCTTCATCAGGCTGTTTACAAAAGACACTGTGTGGAGTGATCAACTTTGTGACACATAAAAAACACTCATATTATGTCATCACATTGGCTCCCCTCTGCAACAGGAAAACGCCACTCAGCGAGAAAAGAAGCTAAAAAAAATAAGTGGTTGAGGCGAAGTGCAAAGGGTTGCAAGTTCAAATCTTGCGTCACAATTTCTCATTTTCAGTCTTAGACAAAATACTCACATGACCTCATGTGGCTCTGTAAAGGAAAAGTTTAAAGGTGGGGTAGGTGATTTTTACACAGCAAACACAATTTAGGTTTTAAATCGGACAACTTCCTCTCTTAAATCCTTCGACACAAAGTTAATATAGACATGTATTCATTTTGGTTGCATTTATGGCTTATAACCTCTTTTTACAAACAACAAAGTGAAACTGGAGAGGATGGTGGCTGAGCGGTTAGCGCTCTTGCCTCACAGCAAGAAGGTCGCGGGTTCGATTCCCGCACGGGCCGGGTCTTTCTGTGTGGAGTTTGCATGTTTCTCCCCGTGTCTGGGTGGGTTTCACCTCCGGGCACTCCGGTAGTATGGTCCTGACCAAGCCTAGCAAGAACAACTGGAGATGGGTCCCCAAGTGCTGCACTGTGGCGATCACTGCTCCTGAGGAGATGCCCCAGAGGCATTGAAGGATGGGTCAAATGCAGAGGACAAATTTCCCTACGGGGACATTAAAGTATACCTTACCTTACAAAGTTCAGCCAATTAGAAAGCTCCTGATTAGAAGTAAAATTCTTTATTATTCAGTTCAGACAGTACTCAGAGGTCTAATTTTTTCACAAAGTGCTGTATTTACTACATACTTTTTAGTGGAAAGCACAAAGTTGACTAACTTACAACTAAAAAAGTTAGCTAACTCACCTTTAATACATATGTCAGGACCACATCGACAGAAAACTCTCATTACTCGCCAAGCTCACAATTTGTATTTCATACTGTCAGTCAATGACTGTTCACACCCACTGGGCGTTCCTTAAAAGGCCTCCAGGCATCTCCCACTTTTGCGAGTCTGTTTGAGGTTTAGTTGAGGGCGGAGTAAGTCTCTGACCGTGTGTTTAGCCTCACTTTAAGTAGTCAATTGAACAATAAATAAAACACTACTAATACACTAATACTTACTTACACTTTATGACCTTTTTTTTTTAGTTTTGAAAAAATAAAGCTATTTTCTCGCCTACACTAGTATTGGTTGATATCGCGAATCTGTTGGTGTAGTAGTCAAGGCCACACTAATCGAGACCAAGACCTTTCTAAGACCACAACATTCCAAGAACGAGACAAGACCAAGAACGCAGTCCAATGAGACCAAATCAAGACCATCTTTGTAATTTACACAATTATCAGTGTCAACATGACCTTATAGAGGGATTTTCGGTCGATGTCACTTTCTGCCCTACTGCGCATGCTTTATGCAGAAAAAGCCCATCTCCATCTGCTTATCTGGGGAAACTTCTTTGAATTAAACAACGAAACAGGATGAGAGCAGCTGTTTGGATCAGGTCTGAACCGGTCTGACAGACGTCTGCCTCCTGAGGCTTGAGACAGTGTGTTTCTCGTTGTTTATTCACTCTCCTGAATGTAACTTTTAAACGTCGTAAGATTGTATTTAATTCACAAATGTTGATTTAGCAGCATAACTTTTGTTTTCTCACAGTTATAATCTCTTGTAGTGAGCTGACAATGGAGCTTTGTCGTCTTGTTTCCACTGTTTGTGTCATTGAGCGACGGCTCTTTCTACCGGCGGGGTCTGCGTGCATAGCAGTGCCGTGCTTATTACAAACTGTGCCTGGAACAGGTCACTGCACTGGAGCCATAAACTCCTGGTGCAAGTTTAGCAGAGCATGGTGGTAATGAAAATGTAGTCTTGGTGTCCAAGACAAGACAGAGTCCAAAACCGAGTCCAAATGTGCTCGAGTCTGAAACGTAACCAAGACCTTAAAATACGATCTCGAGCACTACTACACTAGTATCAGTAGATACATAATGCCAAAGTATCAAAATCAGCATTGAAACTGAAAAAGCTGAATCTGTGCACCCCTTAGTAAAAATGTATAAAATTCACATACAATCATCCCAAAACAGAAATACAAACAGCAAATAGTAATAAGCTGCATCTTACCATGTTCCCCAAAACGCTCTCATCCTCCTCGTCACTGTCAGAGGACAGGTTGGAGCCCTCTCTGTGAACACAAAGACGATCAGGAAAGAAAACACACGCAAACACACAAATAAAACACGCAAACACGCACACACTAGAGATGAGACGATTCGGTTTTGTCACGATTCGATTCTTGTCTCGATACATGGGTCACTAGAGCTGCAGTTCTTAAGTCGTTGAGTCAGTCGATTAAAGTTGGGGTAGCTGACTTTTTTAGTTGTAAATAAGTCAACTTTGTGCTTCCACCAAATAGTATATGATAAAACCAGGACTTTGTGAAAAAAATATACTACTGAGTACTTTCTGAATTAAATAATAAAGAATTTTAGTTCTAATCAGGAGCAGAATGCAGCGTTCTGATTGGCTGAGCTTGGGTGGTCCACTACAGTTTCACTTTAAAAGAGAAAAAGAGGATTTTAAGACAAAATTGCAACCAAAACTTGATACATATTTATATTACCAATGTGTTGAATGATTTATGGGAGAGAAGTGGCAGATTTAAAACCTAAATCATGTTTGCAGTGTAAAAATCAGCTACCCCATCTTTAAGTCTTAATCGACCACAATTTTTTTTAGTCGCCTAATTTTTTATTTATATTATAAGGATTTAAACTGAGCAATAACAAAAAAGGAGAGAACTAGCTGAAGAAATCATTGGTCTAGTTGCCTTTTTTGATATATACATGTATCACATTTCCTACAAAATGTCTATGTTCTTTTCTTGTTGTTTTGCATGAGCTCTATAACATTTTTGGTTCTTTTAAGCACAATTTGAGTCAGATTAAATAGCCAGATATTGCTAGCTTCATTGATTTTGCCACGCCCCCCTTTTTAGTCGATTATTCCGTCGATAGAACATGTCTTTCTTTGGTCGACTACAGCTCTATGGGTCACGATTTGGACATAATTTAGATTTTGTCAAATTTCACAAGAACAAACTACTTTTTAATCAATTTGCTGAACAAAAACGACTTTTCAATAAATAACAATTGTACTGTTTCAAAGTGTTTTAGGGAAACAAGTCATGAGTTTATAGGCCCTTTTCACGCTGTGGCTTGGCTAGTTCCGGTGTGAATACACCAGTGGATTGTTGTTTCCGGTCTATTCATTCCCTCGGGAGGCTCGCTCAAATGCCATAAGCTAATTAAAATAATTAATTGACACAAACTGGACACAAGTGACAGCCGGGCAATCATTTCCAGCGAGTTCAGAGCTTCACATACGAGGTAAATACTTCACCATGTGTTTATTAGTAAGTAGTAAGTACTAAGTAAGTAAGTAATCTTTATTTGTATAGCGCATTTCACAGACACAGAGTCACAAAGCGCTTCACAGTGAGATGAACCCCTCCCCTCCCCACTCAGTGACAGTAAGCTGCCCTGGGGCAACTCAGCGGAGGCGATTCACCTAACACCTGGCGCCTCAACCTCCGACTATCACCAAGTGTTCCCTAACATGCATGTTATCAGTTGGTGGGGAAACCGGAGTGCCCGGAGGAAACATACGGGGGAGGAACATGCAAACTCCACACAGAAAGGTCCGGGCCTGAGCGGGAATCGAACCCACGACCTTCTTGCTGTGAGACAAGAGCACTATCCGCTCTGCCACCGTGCCTATATTAAATATGCCGTTTTGTCTCTGAAGCTAATGCTAACCTGTATTTAATTTATTTATTAGTTTTAAAATAACTACAAACTGAACGAGCTTCATACAAAAACACTCTGCCTAGGATGTCATGTATTTTTATCAAATTGTCTGCTTTATATTTTCGCAAATTTATTTGTTAGCATTTAGCATTGCTCCAAACTTACACACTTTTATAAACACACAGTATTTCTCTGGTGAAGTATTTCCCTCGTATGTGAAGCTCTGAAATCGCCGCCAGTGGTGACTTAGTTGAAATCTGCTAACTGCTTTGAATGTTTTAAATATTAATTAATATTAGCGCATCTCGGCAAATTCCCCAAAAGGAATGAACGGGACAAGAAGGAACTATCCACAGGTATCACACAAACCGGAGCTAGCATAGCCGCAGTGTAAAAAGGGCCCATTGAGAAACAAAAATGAACAGAAGGACAGAAATCCCATCAATCAGAACTGAGAAACGAATGACAGTGGAATTAACTCTAACACAAAAATGACAAAACACAACTATGAAAGAATCGTCCTTTTGCACACACAGCAGAGTACAATAACCAGTCCAGTCACTTGAGCCTTACCCAGTGTCACTCTGGCTCTGTTTGGCCTTTTTAGCCAAATGTTTGCTCTCGATCTCATTGAGATCGGAGTCTTGAGTAATGGACTGGTACACTGCAAAACACACAACACACACAGACACACAGGAGTAAGATGAACAGTGAATATGAATCTTTTAGCTTAATCAGTCAAGTCAAAGCTGCATTCAAATCGACTTTTTTCATTATAATAAATAAAATATACACAATGGGATAGAAAAAAATAATTGTAGGCTAAATAATATTTCTCACAATAACGAGATAATGTAAGATCCAGCCCCAGAAAAGCTTTGAAAAAAACAGATGCATTTTCTTCAACTGGGGCCCCAGCACTGTCCCTCTCCCTGTGAGCTCTGCCTCTGTTTCCTCTTCACTGCGCTTACGCTGACACAGCTGCATCATCGCGCTGGACTTTATGAACAGAAATGCTAAAATCTAAAACTTTTTTGGGACAAACAGCCACATGTTTTTTGTAGCTTTTGAAATAATTCAACACAAATGTGCGGTAATATTTGTGACTAAATCTGCAGACGTATTAGTAGTTCATCAGCTTTTTGCGTGCGTAGTTCAGCCAATACTGTCTTATTTACGTAAAATAAAGATTGGCTGAGAGCTTATGAGATGTAGAACATGTATGTGTCTAAATTGTTCTTTGATTTTGCACTCTGTGCTGAGAATGATCAGACGCATGTTTCTGCTTCTGTCAGTCTTGAGCACAGCACAAGGGAAGCAGCTGTGTCTCTGCCATGTCATAAAGACAGAAGAGAGGAGGGCTGATCACTTTTTAGCTTACAGGATTAGTCAAACAGGGTTTATTTACAGCGAAAACCTAAGGGTGAAGCAAACAGGGATGATGACTGATGGACTGACATAACTAGAAAAAACTATCTGTGTTCAGAAGGTGGGGCCCTACACAACTCGCAAAGTCTGCGTATAGGAAGGTCCGGCTCTGTTCATCCTTATATTTAGGCTATGGCATCAGCAGATCAATAATTCACATTTTGTTTATTATAAAACACAAAAATGATCTAAAATGGCTTAGAAATAGAAACAGATCCATTGATTTTTTGTTTAAAACTACAGAACAGATAAGCCTCACCTCTTCATTGTAAAAATTAACTTTAAAGGTGAAATGTGTAACTTTTTGGAGGTGAAAAGTCAACTACACAAATCAGTAGAAATAGAAAAAAAAACACTTTTCTATGTCAGCATACAGGAAGAGACTCTTCTCAAGCTCGCTCAAATTAAAGATGCTGTTTTTATTTTTTATTTACTGTAACAAAGAAATCTAAATGTTAAAAACATGCTTTTATTCAAGTTTTTTTTTTTGTTAAAAAGTTACAGAGAGATTTTAAATAACTATTTTTCTTGCTGTAAAGTGGCTACATGATCATTTTGAACCCTACATGTTTAACTCGGAATCTGAATTTTTGAATAATTGCAAGTAAATACAGACAAGTGGGCGGTGATAGGTGGTAGGTGAAAACAGGAATTTTCTGAACACCGGAGCATCAGCTGCAGGACAATACAAGAACTAATGATGAGAGAACACTGTTGTAACAAGGTTAAAAACTCAAAAAAGAACATTTTACATAATAGGTCTTCTTTAAGTAAAGATTACAACACATAATATTACCTTTTTCCACTTGTATTCTGAAAGCTGTTTTATTTCTTCTGCCGTAGTCCAATCTTTAGGAAAAATAGTAAATAAATCCAATGAAATCTATGCCAGTGGGACAATAAGTACTACATGCAGTAAAGAAAGAGTGTGGTGGAGCTGAGTGGCAAGAAATGCATGAAAGTCAATGTGGAAAATTAAGCTGTAAGAGCTCAACATAAGGATAAAATAGGGAAAAGAGGCTTTATGTGAGAGAACAAATTCAACCCACAACAACTCTGCTGATACTGGGTTGCAACAGACATATAAAAAGAGAAAATAAGGTCAATAAGGTTCGAGATTGTGACATTACACAACAGTAGAATGTTCAGTTGGTCTAAAGTTAAACCAATGGAGAATTTAAATTGCTAAAAACTGAAAAGAACGATAATTAAGCTTATTCTGACAGTTAAACCCCCAGATAAAAGTATTATGGTGATTGTTGAGCTCATATGTGAAGTGGGACTTTCTCGACCAGGTCCCAGTTCACAAGTGGAAGGCCTATTTACCAGTTTGAGTGGCGTTCCAGCACATTTTTACAAGTGGGAAGTGGAAAATATCCCAGTTCCCAGTTGCCTGAAACACACCATTAGCTTCTCTCACACTTATCACACACTTTGAGATCACAGTAATTAAATTTTTCTTCCTAAAAATATGTTCTTGAGTCTTTCTGATGATAATTTAATTTGTAGTGCTGCAGTTAAAATGTTGTAAATCTCCAACTGTAGTTAGCAAACAAGGTAGTGAAGCATGACCTCTATAATCCAGGTTGGATCCTCTGCTGTTTTAGTCCAGATATACAGTACAGACCAAAAGTTTGGACACACTTTCTCATTCAAAGAGTCTTCTTTATTTTCATGACTATGAACATTGTAGATTCACAATGAAGGCATCCAAACCATGAAATGACCAGAAGGAGAGTGATGGGGAGCTGTGCCAGATGAGCTGGCCTCCACAGTCACCAGACCTGAACCCAATCCAGATGGTTTGGGGTGAGCTGGACCACAGAGTGAAGGCAAAAGGGCCAACAAGTGCTAAGCATCTCTGGGAACTCCTTCAAGACTGTTGGAAGAGCATTTCAGGTGACGACATCTTGAAGCTCATCAAGAGAATACCAAGAGTGTGCAAAGCAGTAATCAAAGCAAAAGAACCTAGAATATGACTTATTTTCAGTTGTTTCACACTTTTTGGTTATGTACTATACTTCCACATGTGTTAATTCATGGTTTGGATGTCTTCAGTGTGAATCTACAATGTTCATAGTCATGAAAAGAAAGAAAACTCTTTGAAAGAGAAGGTGTGTCCAAACTTTTGGTCTGTACTGTAGATCAGATACAAATACTATTTTTAATTTGTGTTTATGTTCTGCATTAGTGTTAATCTTGGTCTAATACCACAGGTAGTTCTTCAATTAGTTTAGGATTTGGTACTTTGTGTAAAAAGAGAGAATCACTGATTTAGCTTGATTAATAACACAACTGAACTACAATACTGAGTTTGAGATGATCAAAGCTATGAGAGGAGTGCATCAAAAGAGACTGTTGACGCTTGTGCTCAGACAACATGATCAAAGCAAAATGTTGTTAGTGTAATTCCACCGTGACTCTTGCACTTGCTGTACAGCCTCTGCAGCTCCTCGGCCACGTCTGACAGATCACATACTGACTGCTGCTGGACGCCAAGTGCTGAAAGACACGAGTAAAACATAACATTAATATCAACCTTCAAATAAACAGGTAACGTTGAGACATAACATGAATAGATTATCTTTTTACTAACAAACTGAAAGGTGGTCTGAAATTACTTTATCTGTCCAGCTACTTTCTAGTTAAGAGCAGCTTTTTACCGACAGCAAGTGAAACTGAATGGAACCGCCCAGCTCAGCCAATCAGAACGCTGTTTTTGACTATCTATGAGAAATGTAATGCTTTATAACTGGATTGAGAAAGTACACAGCCTGCCATACGATTTTGTGACAATGTGTTGTAATGATTATATTCTTTTCAGTGAAAGACAAAATTGACTAATTGACAACAACAAAAAATCAGGTATTGCACCTTTAATAGCAAGTGGTCCATAGGTTTCTTCATCAAACGATAGAATGTGTAGTAAGTAAGCTGCATTTGCATCGCGCTTCTCACAGTCACAAAGATAAACATTTATCACAATATATTAAGTTCAGTTCATCTTTATTGTCATTGTCACAGGTACGACAACATTTGTGCCAATGATTATGCAGATATATTTAAATAATATAAAAAATAACAAATTAAAACCTCATCCAGAGCTTGAATTAATTTATTATGCCTTTTAAGGACTTTTTAAAACCTCCAAAACAAAAAACAGGCCTCAATCACAACAAATTGAAAATTTAGCTCTTGTAATTTTGTCTGGTGATTAGTTAGAAGCAACTATTCTGTAGGTCAGGACAAAGCAACTGACATGAATACAAACTCTCACATCAGTATTGCAGACTTTTTTTCAGGTTTTATTTTCCTCTGATTTAATGCATTTTGATCAAATATTCAAGGCTACATGTGAGTAGGCATGGGAAAATATTAAAATTTGCAATCACGATTATTGTGACCAAATAATCACGATTAACAATAATATTACGATAATTTACTAAATGTAAAAGTGCACAGATTCAAGATCTTGTTTTTTATATCCATAATAATTCAACAGATCAGATTCATCTTCTTGAAGGAGCAGGTAAATGTGAAGTCACCTGGATCCACCTCCACAGACTGAATGCTCAGTCTCAGTGACCAATGACCGACCTCGGAAGTAAACAATGAAAAGTTTATTTCTGTGAGGGAGAGCCCCCTTGTGGGCAAGCATTGGAACTAACATTTGAGCAGCGTATCATAAAGCCAAAGCCTGCTGCTATAATTGCGATTATCATCACATACAATTATCACAATTATGAAAAAACGCCACAATTATTTAATTGCGGTTCTTAATTATCGGCCCATCCCTACATGTGAGACTATTATTTAGTTTATTAACATGAGCAGAATTGTTGTGTTCCTTTTCAAAGTTTTCCTAAAAGTGAAGAAAAAACTAAATAGTGGTTTGTCTCCTTTGTGAGTTACTCTGTCAGAAATCTGTGACAATTTGTTTAAAATGGACAGCTTTTACCAACTCAGAACATTAAGTAAAGTAGCCATGGGACGATATTAAAATTTGCACTCACGATTATGTGATCAAAATAATCGCGATTAATGATATTATCATGATACTTTACTAAACGTAAAAGTGCACAGATTCAAAATCACTGAAATATTTATTAGCACACAATATGTATGTGTTTGAACAACTACTTATTGTATTTTGGTCCAAGTACAAACAATAATGATTCAAAGTGAACAAATGTTTACAATGTTGAGCAAAAATCTACTAACTTTGTCTCAGAGTCATTAATTAACTTCAACACATGAAGCTTTTCTTTGTTTAACCATAATACAGCTTTTACTGAGTTCACAGCGTCAGATTTTGGATGCTCTTATGAAGCCACAGGTGCACGCCTGCTGCTCGTCACCTACGATTATCACGATTATGAAAAAACGCCACAATTATTTAATTGCGACCCTTCATTATTGTGATTAGCGATAATATCGTATATTGTCCCATCCCTAAAGTAAAGTTAAGGCTTATCCTCCAGCCAGTGACTTTGAACAAGTTATATCTTCACGTTTTAGATTATTGTAACTCGCTGCTGCTCATTTACTAACGGACTAGAAAGCGAGAGCACATTACCCCTGTACTTGACTCTCTCCATTGGCTTCCTGTTAATTTCATGATTAATTTTAAAATTCTGATGTTTGTTTTCAAATGCTTGATTGGCTTGGCTTCTGAATACTTGAATATTGTGATTAAAACTTTTTAATACTCTTGTTGTGGAGGGCTAATTTAATTTACTAACTTATAATACCTCGTAAGACCTCACTGCTACTAATTAGGTAATAATAACTGAACATTTACATTTACATTTTGAGCAATGACTGATTAAAAGGAACTACAAAGAAAGGCTAATCAGTGACATCATGGCTTTAAGTGTCTTTAAAACTAACTCCATTATGTCAACTATTCATCCTAAAACTTTAAGCCCAGCAGGACAATAAAGGATTACTCAGCATGGATCAATCAAAACAACTCTGAGTAATAATGATGAGGAAGCACCTTTGTAGCGACGTTATAAGCTCGTTAAGTGGATGAAAACAATCCCACAGTTATGATCAATGCAATATGAGTCTTTGGCTTTCTACATGGCTCACTTTCTTACTGCAGTGTTTGCAAAGTTTTTTTTGGTTTAATCAAGTCATTTTTGTTAAAAGTGTGACACGACTACAAACAAATCAACCCATTTAGTAGACAAAATGTTTTATACTTGGGGCTTGGGCAGGGCGTAATTGACAAAAATAAATATATTGATAATTTTTTAACAGATTGTGTCAAACCAAGTATCAAGCATGTCTTTAAATGTATTAGCGGAAGTTTAATGATTAGATTAATTGGGTTGTGTGGTTCACTAGAAACTAGGGATGGGACAATTTTGCAGCCACTTGTTCTATTTTGTTAGTTTAGCTACAAAAACTTTTTTTTTTTTTACTTTAAGACACAAACTACATCATAATAAGCTACATTTAAAACAAAGCCACTGTTATTAATGCTCAGAACTTGTACTTTTTATGAACATTGGATTAGTAAACAGTCATATTTAGTGTCCATATTTATCAGTAAACGCAACATAACATTCAGTCAGGTCTTGCACAAGTTCACGCTTTGTTTCTTCAAACATCGTGTCTAAATATTGTATTACTGTGTGTATTATACAATAACATGGAAACAGATCAGCACAAGCTTTTAAACAAATAATTCAAATAATTTCTTTTTTGAATCGATCGCTGCATACTTTAAACGATTTTTGAAGTTTTCGAACAATTTCCATACCTACTAGAAACATCCTTGGTCGACTTTAGACATGTGTTACTAACTGATTAGTCAACTAAAAGCAAAAGTAGCAAGTATCTCAATGATCTCACCAAACAACTTTGATTTAATTTCACAAGTATTGTCCTTTGCTCCTGAATTTGCTCTTTAAACTAATAAATGTTTTGCCTGCATTCTTTGGTGAAAAAGTTCTTCTGGAAACTTCAAATAGTATTCATTGTATAGACAGAAAGACTGAAAACTGATACTTTTTTTGAGACACTCCAGGCAGTATCGCAGGTCAAACTATTCCCTGAAACACTGGTTGAAAATCATTACTGTGCTGTTTTTAGTGATGTTTAAAAAACACCTGACCGTACCTGCTGCAGCCTGTGTCGAAGCCGAGGGTCCACGCCTGCTCCGCTCCTGTTCCTCATGAAGTTCTGTCTCGTTTACCTGCTGCTGTTATTATATCCAAATCTCAGTCTGATCATTTCCTACAAAAGATGCTGAAAGTCTCCTGTGGAGAAAAAGTAATTATTATCTCTTATTAAACATTTTATTAAGCTTTGCAAAAAGATAATGGTCAAACTCTCAAAATTTTAATACTTCAGTCATTTTAATATAATGTACAGTATTTTGGCCAAACACACTCTTATGGGACATTTTTATGAGTATAAGAGGTAGAAATAACTTGCTTATGTGTTATGTTGTTGTTAATACATCAAAGGTTCTTTAATAAGCTATTTTTTCCCTCTTTATAATGCTGTGGCATCATTAAAAACATACCTAAACTTGTGTTTTGCTTCGTCCACAACCATTTTAGCACATAAATGCAGTATGTTCAGGGTGTATTCTTTCCTCATCCTTATGATGTGAAAATACAGAAAGTGCTCCCTTTGTTTTACCCTCCACTCATCTTCACTAGAGTCACTTTCTTCGGCCTTGGATTAGCTAGGCTTACAAACTTGAAGCTGCAGCTATTGTATTAACCTTGTTTAAACTGCTTCACTTCACAGTTTAGCACAAGATATTGAAGCCTTTTTTCTCAACAGAAGAAAAGTAAAAACGAAATTATTGTCTAAAAAGGCATCTACTTAAAGGGCACTGTGTAAGATTGAGAGGAATTTTAATTATCACATATAGTCCACAAACATTTAAATCATATTTATTCTTTACAACATGAATACTTAAGAGAGCACTGTTAACCAATCCACATCAATTGTGATACATACATTTATACATATTTGAAATGTTTTATTACGGGCCGGAATATGAATCATTGACGCTAGATGGCATCATGCTTAATAGGCAAAATGCATGTGAATGGCTCCCTCTGGTGTTCAAAAGTGGAAATCACTTTGTTTGTTTGTTTTTCTTACATAGTGCCCCTTTAAAGTTCCTCAGGTATATTATCAAGTAAAATAGTTCAACTGAGGCTAAAATGTCAGTTAAAATAAAAACTACCACTTCATGACATCACAAGGTGGAACAGAGCCTTTTCATCTTTGAAGATGTAGACAGTTTAACAATCTGGGATTACTTAAACATTTAAACAACCCAACTTTAGGGATGTTTTGGATAAAGTAACAACATTCACGGTGCACGGTAGCCAAGTGGTTAGAGCTCTGGCTTCCCAATAAGGAGGTCGTGGGTTCGACTCCCGGGTCGGACCATATCAACATCTCACGATCTCTCTGGGTGGAGTTTGCATGTTCTCCCCGTGTCACCGTGGGTTTTCTCCGGGCACTCCGGTTTCCTCCCACCTCCAAAACATGTATGTTTAGGTTAATTGGGCATCACTGTAAATTTCCCTTAGTGGTGAATGAGAGTGTGAATGGTTGTCTGTCTAACCCTGCGACGAGTTGGCCACTGTCCAGGGTGTTCCCCGCCTAAGGCCCAAAGTCACTGAGATAGGCTCCAGTCACCCGCGACCCCTAACGGGATTAAGCGGTAGAAAAAAAAAAAAAAAAAAAAAAATGAATAACAACATTCTAAAAGAACTGACAAAAGTCAATTTTGCACAATATGGACCTTTAATTATGTTGTATTATTAATAAGAAAAACTGCCTCTTCCTCCACAACTATTAGGTATTGTAATGCTTGGAGTAGTGTTTTGTAAAGAAAGAAGTGTACAGTAAAAGATAATTGTGCAAAAAACTATTTTTAACATATGAAATACAAGTTGATTAGCTGAAAACAAACTGGATTCAGTCAGATTACCAAGATTAATTACAGCTGATCGGGTCTTTAAATTAATCTATTGTTATTCATAAAGAGAAAAGTATCTCTAGTATAGAATGAACTAAACGTTTAAATGTCCCGCACCCATACAAACAACCACAGACATGCAGATACAGATGCTACAACACGTGCAACTGAGAAGAACATAAACAACTCAACAGATGTGGAATATCAGCTGAAACAGAGGCCCAAAACCGGCACAAAAACCAAGTTCACATCTGCAAAACACTCACCTGGTGACTGTAAACACTTTAAGGAGAAAGTTAGCGTGGTTTTATCGCAGCGTGAAAACTACAAACACGCGGAAACAGATTCTTCAACATCCTGTTTACTTTCTTCTTCTTCGAGTGTTGTTTGCGGACACACCGCCACCTTCAGGTTTTGTTATTCACTGTCCAATCGTCCGTTAATCTTGTCTTTCGATCATCTAATCAGTGGTTTTTATGACTAAATCAAAAACCCTGACGTTTAAAACACACAAAAGCTGTAATTAAACGCTCTTGATCACGTTTACATAAATAATCAGTCTGCGGAGAACGTGTGGGCGGAGTCACGCACCGGAAGAGGCGGGGTTTGTGTTTATTCGCGCGAAACTCTTTTCTTCTTCCTGTGTTGATCGCCTTTATGAGCTCTTCACACTGTGCTGTTGTTTAGTTTGTGGTTCTCTCAGGTTTTTCCGTCTCTCTCTGCAGTTTGGACGCGGACATGTCTCAGGCCCGGTCACGGACTTTTTGCTCAAAGAAAGAAATGCGGCGGACCGACGAAAGCGACGAAGCCCCGCAGCAGCAGCAGCAGAGCCTCGTCCCGGTCCACCGCGCACAAAGAGCCGCTCAACTCGTCTGTCCACGAAGAGTTTGTCCGAGTGATCGACGAGGCTGTGGACTGACGGACACGTGTGCCGCAGAGGGACAGTCTTTCAGTCCTCTACTCCCAAAAGGACCTCTGTGGACGCGGAGTTTGATCTCGGGGCTGCGGTTTTCTCTGCCACCACGACCACAGCACCGCGAAGAAAAGTCGACCCCAAGCGACTAAAGCCCCTGAAAGAAACCCCAAAAGGACTGCGAGGAAGCAGCTGATTCTCCCGCAGGAATCCCCACAGGTACGAGACTAATGTTTTACAGTTTAATCAGAAATAATGATCATTTACTCATAATCTTTCACTCAAAATCATCATTCGTTCATGATCACAACTAGTATGCAATTTAGGATTATTTTGGTAATCAGTTAGTTGGCTGATTATTCTTTATAAACAAGTCATCCTAAACAACTTATTAGTTGTTTAGATTGCCATCAATACTCAAACTGGTTCTGGAACTAAATACTCATTTGAACAAGCATCCATACTATAAAGACACATTAATCTGATGAGTTTTAGAATAGTTCTGAGCCTAATCAAAACTAGTTTCATAAAGAAAATAGTTGGATTTTGTACTGAAAATGTCAGTTTACTGTAAAAAAGCATTTTAATTATCATTGTAGTACTTTTATTAGTAATCTAAACATATTCCTTTGTATCACAACATTTGTGTGGCAAGCAAGTTTTTACATCAAAACACTTATTTTTGTTTAATCTGAGGCTCCTGGGATGTTTCAAACAAATAAAGGCAAGCTAACAATTGTTCAATTAGTAAATTAGTCGACGATTATTTCAAGATTATTGCTATTAATCTGTTGGCGATATTGACAAAAATTAAAATCTCTAGCTTTTTGACATCTCTCGATTACAATATTCAGGAGACATTTCAAAGCAAGCATCAGTCATGTCTTTAAATGTATTAGTTGAAGTTTAATGGCAGAAAAATTGGGCTTAACTGGGTTGACTTTTCTTTGTCGACTTAAGACATTTGCTACCAATCGATTAGTCAACTAAAGGCAAAAGTGTCTCATGTATCTAATCAAATAGTTAACCTAAAGTCCACAATCTCAGATGTTTGCATGTAGATTAACTACTGATCAGAAAAACATAAACCACTAAATGAATTTCATGTAAAAAGTCAGTAAAAGTAAAAAGGGGGTGCACAGTAGCAGAGTGGTTAGAGCTCTGGCTTCCCAACAAGGAGGTCGTGGGTTCGACTCCTGGTTTGGACCATATCAACATCTCACGATCTCTCTGGTGGAGTTTGCATGTTCTACCCGTGTCACTGGTTTACTCCGGGTACTCTGATTCCTCCCACCTCCAAAAACATGTATGTTTAGGTTAATTGGGCATCACTGTAAATTTCCCTTAGTGAATGACAAAGTGAATGTTTGTCTGTCTAACTCTGCGATGATTTGGCCACTGTCCAGGGTGTTCCCCGCCTAAGGCCCAAATTACTTGGATAGGCGCCAGTCACCCGCGACCCCTAGCGGGATTAAGCGGTAGAAAATGAATGAATGAAAGTCACTAAAAATTTGTAAGTGCTTTCTAACTAATACAAAAAAAAATATCAACCATCAGACCAATGAGTTATAACTGAACAATGCATTTTGACTGCAATTATAAACTCAGTATTCCGTTGTGCATATCTTCAAGACTACAATCACAATATTATCTAAAATTCAATATATTGCAGTTGCACACCTCTTATTTATAAGTCTTATTTAAACTTACTTTGTGTCTAGGTCCCACAACCGACACACAATGAAGAGCTCAAGTCGGCCTCTCCTGCTGCAAACTGCCATGACTCTGTTAAACAATCCAGCAATCCCCCCAAAGGAGGCAGAAGCAAGGTGAGGCAATCACAGTTTCACTTTTAATTATTCCACTAGAAAAGTTGTTTATCTGAAAATGAACTTTGTGCCTAGGTTCTGTCAAAAGAGGAACTGTCCAGCCTCAAAACTCGACTGCAGGGGATCAAGAAACGTGCCGAGGCTTTAAGCAGCAGCAGCAGCAGTTCTTCAGCCTCCATCCCAGAGTCCTCCACATCAACACTGCCTTCAGCCAAAAGTTTACCTCCAGACTCAACCAGTGCATTGCCGTCAACAGCAGGTCCTGTCGCTCAAGATCAGGAGCTGAAGAAGACTCTCGCAAGGCCAAAGAACTTGCAGCAAAATCTCAGAAGAGGAAAGAGGAGTGCAAGACAAGCGAGCCTGCTGAACCTCAGAGTGAGTCTTGTATATTTGGTTTTGCACTTTAATCAGGCAAAGTTGGCTACAAGTCAGAAAGTTAGTCAAAGTTGGTGATGTAAGGGAGGAAAGCTGAAAGAACTTGAAATCTTGAATTGCAGTTTTATTTGTGCAATGATTTTGTATAAAGCGTAAAGGTTATTAAATGGCAGCATGTTTGTGTTGGTCTACACACCATCTACACATGCAATAATCGTGTTTATTACATGATTTGTTAATATGAGTGAGGTAAACCAGTGGTTCCCACCTGGGGGCGGGGACCCCCAGGGGGGCGCCTGAGATTCCAGGGGGTCCCAGAGCTTTGTCTGGTCAGAGGGTCAAGTTCTAAAAGTAGTTATAAGTGAAACTTTATTAGTAAAAAACACAACTCTAACCACCAAAACACCACAATAGTTGTTTGTTTGGCTGAAATAAATGTTTTAATCCTAATTTTCATCATACAATAACAATTTAGAGGCCACTGGTTTAAACAGGGGGGGCTCGACAAGTCTCCTGTTTAGTCAGGGGGGCTTCGAGGAAAAAAAGGTTGGGAACCACTGAGGTAAACAATACCATAGGAGTTATAATAAGAGATAGACCAACATATCGCCGGCCAATATTTTGAGGCCGATATTTGGATTTTTAAATTTTTTTGGCATATCAGCTGCATCGACCATTGACCTTATTTTGATCAGGCAGTTGTTTAAACAGTCGTCTGCATGGTAGAGCTGCACTCAGAGTGATCAGCTGAGCTCCAAGTTAGTTTAGAGAAAAATAATACGGTTTGTTTTATATATTTCCATTTTGCTGTGTTTTGAAAAAGAACACTTTCTTGAATTACTATTTAAAATGTTCTGTAATGTGATATCTCATCTCAGCAATTTTTTTTAAAACTAAAATAAGAAAATCGTCTTCACAAATCGGCCTTCAAAATCCGCCACTGATCTCTGCATTGGCTGAAAAGATTTTAAAAAATCGGCCCAAGAAAAACCCTTCTTGGCCGATCTCTAGTTGTAATGTCACTGTTATATTATTACAATAGGAGTTGTCTTGGTATACAGGGTTTGTACAGTTAATGAAAACCAAAATCATGAAAAATGTAAATCAAATTTTCAGGATCTGGAAAAGTTTTGTAATTGTACTGGTTTTGGAAAAATTTTGAAAATGTAAAAGTATTGGGGGTTAAAAAATTAAATGGGACAAATTAATTTAATTCAAAACGGAGGTCATACAGTTATCAAAAATGTCATGAAAATTAGGAAATATTTTGTATTCGAAATTGAGGATTACATGTCCTGAAACTGTCCTGCTTTTGTTGAGTTAACAAACATATTTTTCAAAATGTTTTGAATAAAATGCTAGATCTCATGCATTGCAGTTACATTATTAAAGGGACTGTACCTGATTTTTGCACTCTTAAAATGTGAACAAACAGAAATAATTAATTTTAAGCTTCTTACTTCAATCTACATGATTTGCTCACATAGCTAATGCATTCTGAGCTTCAGAATTGTTCATCATGATGTCTTTTAATGTTTTTTCACAACTGTTATCGGCGAGGTGAGTCACTATGCTAACAACAGTTAGCCACAACGCTAAAAACAAAAACAGAAAAAGTTGGCGACAAACGGTATTTTATTAGACATAGACAGGACATGACGGACTAATTTCCACCTGAATAGATATATTAACAAGATACCAGTGCTAGGGGGAAACTGTTTTTAAGTTATCTTGTTGAAAAAAATCGAGTATAGTCCCTTTAAACTGAAAAACCTTGCTGTTTTGTTGAAACTAACACATTTATTTATCAAATATTTCTAATTTTGACTTTGTTTAATGTGATTGTCCTTGTGGTAAATATTTATCATAGTTTTACATCAGTTAAGTTGCAAATTATGAAGAGTTTGACAAAAGTAGAAAATTACAGGAAGTAATTTAAGTTCTAAAACAGAATCCATCCACATGTGACAATTTACAATTTACACACAACTGACACACACAGTCATTTAATTTAAGTGTTACAAAATATTATTTGTCAGATCCTAACATCTCTGTTATTTATGTGTTTTTTGGCCCTTGTTTACAATGCAGTTGCTAGGTAACATTTGTGGATTCATTTCTATTATGTCATATTTGCTGGACAAAAAATACAACTACAGACGTCATAAAAAAGCCAATTTAGGTGAAAACAGGCAAATTGATTGGCGAAATTTTAACTATAATCATGTTTCATTGGGTTTTACTGAAAATATGGTCTTACCTGTTGTATGCGCTTTAAATAAATTTGAAAGAATTTTGTAACTAAATAAATTGAAATTTAGCATTTACATTTTTATGTCTAGAAATCCCTGAAATATTTGTATTTTGTTTTTAGCCAGTTACTGAAAGCCCATAGTTGAATCAAGAGTAAGTTAAACCAGGTCTTATTGGGAATTGTTTTGGAAAAGTCATTAAAAAAGTTGAAATCTGTCCAAACAGCAGTAACCTATGCAGTAAGAGTTGTCTGTTTGTGCCTCTCACTGGTCTCCTCTTCCATTAGTGATGTGCTGCCGGCGTACCAGAAGTACCACACGCTCGCCCAGGCGGTTCCTCCGGGCCTGTCGCTGCCGTATCAGTACAAAGTCCTGGCTGAGATGTTCCGTTGCATGGACACAGTGGTGGCCATGTTGTTTAACCGCAGTGAGACGCCCACGTTCATGAAGATCAAGAAGGGTGTGCAGGACATGATGCACAAGTACGTACCGCTGCCTCACGCTCACACGGTTTATTTTGTTCTGTAATTCACGTGTTTTTCTGTTGTGCAGGCGTTTTGAGGAGAGTCACGTGGGCCAGATTAGAACTGTATTTCCTGAAGCTTACACTCTGCGACAGGAAAAGAACATCCCCACCTTCAACAGCAGCATCAAAAAGGGCTCATATCAGCTGACCGTGGAGCCCTTCATCGTATCTGGTATAAAACGCTTTTTAATTGTCTTTTTTTTCTTACACATTCACATTTCATTGCTGTTGTGTAAACTGTGTTTTTGTTGTCCCCAGATGAGGGCGAGTTGAGGCCTACTCTGACAGCGACACGTCTTTTGGAGCGCAGACGCATCTTTCACCATAACTTGGTGTCGCTTGTCAAGCAGCATCACAAAGTGAGTATCCTTTATCTTCAGAGTCCTGTACTACACATATCGCTGAACTTATCCTGGATAAGTTCCTCTTTGCTGGGTTGACTAACCTAGATATGAGCCTCCTTCGATAAGCTGTCCTACGAAACGAGTTCACAACTTGATCTGTTCACCTTAGATTTTCTCAAGTAAGCCGTGCGCGTTGACAGAGCAGAGGCGGGGTTAGTGATGCAGCTAGCCAATCAGAACAACAGAGCTGCAGACTTCAAATGTGAATAAACGTCAATCATGAAGTGAAATGTGTATATATGGGTCAAATCTAAGCCAAAGGAAATGAGCTGCAGTGTCAAGTGAAGTCTGCCCTTCATAGGCCAATGGCCGATCGTTAGGCTGCAGAGTGCATTTAATCTCATACATCGATACAACAGATTAAAGCACAAATATGAAGACTTCACGAACATTTAACAGATCGAACCCATTGTCTGAATGAGCGGTGTCTTTAGCTCAGACAGGTGTCTTTTGTCTGAGTCAAAGTCAAGCGTAAAGATGCACAAAGTGTATCCAGTCAAAGTTTAGTCATTAATTATTTCTTGACTATGAAAGCGTTTATTAAACATCACACAAATAGATTAAACAATAGGATTCTTAAATCTAGTCATTGTATGAAAGATCTCCTCTTTCTCTTTATCAATCTTTGTGCATCTCATTGATGTATAAGAATACAGCGCTGCTCTCCTCTAGCTCTCTTTATACACTCCTAAATTCTCGTCTCTGATTGGTCAGTGACTTGTCTTTTTAACTTATTTGGGAACTTATGCTGGAGTATGAGTTTGACACATCTTGCCATAGAGATCTGCTCTGATAGAAAGTGATCAAGCTTTGTAACCAGATTTAACCCAGAACTTGCCTCGCCAAACTCCTGTCTATGTGTCTTCTCTATCTACACTGTGCCGACTCTTGTTTTGTCTCCAGGCTTTTCTTTCGTCTCTTGATCCTCCTCTGACTGTGCCTGAAGACAAACTCAGCCGCTGGCATCCGAGGTTCAATGTGGACACTGTCCCAGCAGTACCAGACAGCCCCCTGCCCAGCCGCCTCAGACAGAGAGTCTGACCACGGCCCAAGAAGTGCTGGACAAAGCCCGAGCACTCATGACCCCAAAGGTACGGAGCTCAACAGTGACCCCCCACTTCCTGGTTCAACAGGGGTGGGTTCCCATGTTAAATCCCCATAGCGGTTTAGAAAAAAAGTTATAATAAACATTTGAAAACATCCTCGAGGCTAATCAGCTCTGTGGTGAGTCAGGAGCATAAGACCTATATTTTTGTTTATAATCTGTTTCTGCAGCTTTATGAACTACAAAGTTATTAAGACGTTTTGCCAAATTTTACGTTATAGATTTACTTTTTAGACTGAAAACAACCACAGTGTGGATCAGAGTTTGCACATAGCTGACTAGCCCATGACATGTCTTTAATCTCATAGTATTTGAATTTTTCGAAAAGCTTACAATGAGGCAATTTACTTCAGGAACCAGAGCGATCTTCCCCTGTTAAGCTCTATTGTTCTAACTTTAGAATGTCTATCTTTTTTGCCATGGTGGCTTCATTCATCTGTTCCACTTTAAAAAGATAAAAACTTAAAACTACAAGTGTCTGGCAGCTGCTCCACTTACAACAATACAGAAGCCACAGACTTTAAGATATAAATACCTATTACATTTTTACACACATACCAAACAAAAACAAGACAAACTGAGGTGTAAGCTTAAAAAAAAACAACTAAAAGATCTATTGAAAGAAGAGACTAGTAATAGTAGCTCACAGTTGCTTAGGTAACAGAGCAGGTGCGAGTGAGACTACAATATTTCTGCAAACTTTCATTCTCTTTTATTACACCTTACAGTTGTGACAGTCTGACACTATTAACTGGTCTTTACTGTTTCAGATGGAGAGAGCTTTGGTTTCAATGGCCTTAAAATCAGCAGAGAAGCCTGCTGATGATAAAACCTCTCCCGTCCCCAACTGTCCCACCCCCACACAGACGCCTGCAGCTTTGAAGGGAGTGTCCCAGACCCTCTTAGAGCGGGTGAGTTTAAATGTTTAAATACTGGTGTCTTCTGTGCTAGGTGGAGTCTTCACACATTTCTGCGTCTGGTTTGTAGATTCGAGCTAAAGAAGCGCAGAAGTTGCAGGCGGTTATGACCCGAAACCCAGCGCAGGACGAGCGACTGCTGATGATGTCACGTCTGAGTGAACTGGCCAGAATCCTACGAAACGTCTTTGTGGCCGAGAAGAAACCGGCTCTAATCATGGAGGTGGCCTGCAACAGGATGGTTGCCAGTTACAAATCAGCTTTGAGCACAGGTCAGCTACTATCAGCTTTATACACACAACAAACTGAATATTATCATTAGTTTATTGTAGTTAAGTTGCAGTGTATAATTTATCACTTAAGTGTAATAGACCGACACAACTACTGTTTAGGCAGCGATGCCCAAAGTGGGGCTCGAGGGCCAAACTCGACCCGCTAGGCGGTTCATTTTGGCCCGCAAAGGGGTGCTCAGGTTTGTTAGGACTTTTCATTAAATTTTGTGTTGAAAAGGCAAAGGACACCAAATCAGGTATAATCTCCAAAAACATGTTACTGGAAGACAATCTAAAATACGTTTTAAAGGCAGAAAAATGTTTAATATATTTTGGCCCACCCAGGAAAAGGTTTGGGCATTCCTTGTTTAAGACTGGTTTAGTTGATAAGCACAATTTGTACACATATTGCTTCATGGAAGACAATAAAGTATCATGATTAATTGATTTTAACGTTGTAAAATTATTGTAGCCTGCAAGACTGAAAATACTTCATCGCCATGATTAGTTCCAACTCTGGGCACCAGCAGGAGGTCATAGGGCAAACTTATTCAAGAATTTATTACCATGCCATTTATTTAACTGGTGTACAACTTTAATCAAACTCCTTTTTGAGAGAATCACATGAATTTTGAGAAAATACTATCAAAAAATGAGTCTCATAATCCACCTTAAAAGTGCACAACATAGACTATGCCAGGATCGTTTTAAGAGCTGTTTTCTTGCGCAGGTGAAATGGAGAAGCACCTCCGGCTGCTGGCAGAGGTGGCGTCAGACTGGCTCACAATTGTTCCAATCAGGAAGGACTTTTACCTCAAGTTAAACAAGAACACGGAGCTGAGTGTGATTCAGGACAAGCTGCACGCAAGACTGAAGGAAGAGGAGCGCTTGTAACGGCTGTTTTTTCTTTTTTTTAACAAACTTTCTACAATGTAGAAGAGACACTTGAGCTATTTTTATGACACTGAAGAGAAGAAAATATTGGTTCTTTATCGTTTTTTAGAACCGCTTTTAATGAAAATCAAGAAGGAACTAATGCAGTTACTGGTTCAGAATGTAATTTAAATAAACAAATACGCTGCTGTTAAGCAGAGCTGGTGGGTTTTTGATGTTAAAAAAAAGTTTGTTAGATTTAATGTTTGAAATGTTATGGATATCGGTCAACGTCACTTTCCACTCCACTGGCATGTCGCTGCAGAAAGATGCGCTGTTCTTCTAGTTTGCTCTTTGTTAAAACCACAAAAGAAAACGAGTGCTAGCTGTTTTGATCAGGTATGATGGATGTCCGGCTTCTGAAGCTTGGCAGTGTTTTTCTGTTTTTTCACTCAAGTTTTATAGGGCTGAGCAATATATAAGGATATCGGGATAAATCTTTGTCAAATATGACATTATTGGACCAAAGAATTGATCTGTGGATTAGTCGATTAATAAAGGACATGCCCCCTTTTCAAACTTAGTATCATCTTAATGATTTAACCAAATATTAATTCTGACAGAAAAAATGCAAAGGTTTTCAAATATTGAACAAATATGTAATTTGCAGTGTGCTTGTAAATCTTTCTAAAAGAAAAATATTTTGAACACCACTAATCTGTACAAAACAATGAATGAAAACACTGGCTTTCTATTGTTAAATATAATTTTATTTTTTAAACAGCTTTTTTTTTTGCAAGAATTATTAATATTGAGTATATCTTTAAAACCACATTCATATCTAAAATTGATACATCACCCAGCTTTAAGAACAATGCACAACCTTTTTTACATAAATGTATAAGTTGTAAATTTACATTTCCAGACCAAGTCTCAGTGCAAAGGCTAAATGCCAAAAAAAAAAAATCTAAAATTGTTTTTGCCATTAACATGAAGCAGAGGATTACGATTCTTTTTTCTTTAACAACTGTGTTACCTTGAAGAAAAAACAAAACTTGTTTCTCATGTGAGCCCTTTGCTTTTTTACTCTATCAATTGAAAGAAAGAATTTCCAAACATGAATGTAGTATTTATTTTTTGAACCTTGTTTAAGGCCTTGCATTCAAATAAAACTATTCAATAACATGACAAGTAGGGATGCACTGATCTGATACTAACATCTGACGTCTATATTTTCTGGACCTGGTATCGGCTCTGATAATCGGTTTAGCCGATACCATTATTGTGCCTTTAAAGGTGGGGTAGCTGATTTTCACTCTGCAAACACAGTTTAGGGTTTAAATCTGATGACTTCCTCTTCAAATTGTTTTCGTCACATGGTTAATATCAAAAGTATTCATTTTTTGCAATTATGGCTTAAAAAACACTTCTTGTAAACAACAAAGTGAAACTGGAGAAGACCACCCAAGCTCAGCCAATCAGAGCTCAGCATTTGACTCCTGATGAGAATTAAAACTCTTGTTTATTTGAGTCAGACAGTCCTCAGTGGTCTCATTATTTCACAAAGTTCTGCATTTACCATATGCTTTATAGTGAATGCCAAATGTTACAATTTAGAACTAAAAAAGTTAGTCACCCATCTTTAATTGGACATAATGAGGCTTATTTACTGGCTGATGTTGATCCAGAACGTCTAATGTTTGACATTTTATTCATATTAAGTTGTTTAGTTGTGATTTGCACTATAAGTTACATAGTACAATATGTTCAAATTTCTTATGTTTTGAAAAGTAACACTAGTATCGGTTGATATCGGGTATCGACCAAAGTATCCAAGGAACTGAAAAAGCTGGATCGATGCACCCCTAATAACAAACAGCTGCTGCATCTTTGAAAATGCTATGGATTATTCAACACCTTTAGAACAAAAAAAGTGAACAGAATTGAAACACATGAATAAAAAATTAAAAAATATTGTGTTTGTTATTCCTGTGCTGCAGAACATGACACACGTTTGTTCAGTTCCTGTGTCAGTACTGCAGCAGCGAGTGAACATGGTGAGGCTTGAGTTTGTCCGCTCCGTTCAAATCCTTCAGCTCCATCACCACCAGACATCCCAGCACCTCGGCCCGCTGCTGCTGCATCAGAGCACAGGCTGCGTACAGCGTCCCTGCAGCACAGACAACAACAGACACAATGTAAGAAAATATACAAACGTGTAATGAGTAGAGCAGGGCAATATGGTCTAAAAGCATTAGCATCAAGTCGTAACAAATTGTGTGGTCTTAAAATATACGATACAAAATATAATTTGTATGATCATTTTTTGTTTATCGATTATTGAAAAAATGGTCAGCTATTTTAGTAATCATTAACTGGTTTTCTTTAGATTTCAACACTTGCCATGTACTGAGATGATGAGCTATGAAAATTGTTTATTGTTTTTGTGATGTAAGCACGTGTTTCTACAAGGTCAGAATGTTCTTAAAGGGAACCCTGACTATGAAGACAAATATGGCTAAAACACTAGTACTGGTCATGCTTATTAAAAAAAATGCAAACAAATATACAACTGCTTATTATTTTTTATAAAATTGTCATTGTTTATGTTGTTTTCAAGCCACTGGGAGCCGCCATTTTGTCCATGCATTGTGGATGACAAAATAGTGTTGCCATGGTTACTCCTGTGGTTCGATCGGTGAACAGTTGCCACAAAAACACCACTGACAGTGTCCAGTTCTTGCCTCTTCCTCTTGATTATCTTCAGTGTCACTAGATTCCACATAATCGTTCTGTATTTGGCTTTGCTCTGGCTCAAACTGACAAGGTTTAACTGAGGAATTCATGTTGCTTAGTTACCTGCTACTGCCTGTTACCTTGACAACACCATTTTATGTCGTAACCACAACAAAATGGCAGCCTCCTTGTAATTTCTTTAAAACACTATTTTAATAAAACAACAAATACTTCCAAGGTATACTGTCCTGTATTTATGTATAAGTGATGACGTGTTTTAGGCTAAACATGTGATTATGGCCTGGGTCCGCTTTAATTAATATTGTTTGAATGTGTTTCTTATTGTAATACAAAAAGTTAATGAAGCAAGTCACCAATAAACAACACCAAATAGAAAAAACTGACTTTTGTTCACCATATGAAAGCAGCTTAATGCAAACAAAAACATTTAAAGACACTTTCAAAGGTGGAGTAGCTGATTTTTACACTGCAAATATGATTTTGGTTTCAAACCTGCCAACTTCCTCTCCTAAATCCTTCGACACATGGTTGATATCAAAATGTATTATTTTTGGTTGCAGTATTGGCTTAAAAAAACATTAACAAACATTAAAGTGAAACTGAAGAGGACCATCCAAGCTCAGCCAATCAAAGAGCTGCATTTGGCTCGTGATTAGAACTAGAACTCTTTATTATTCAATTCAGACAGTACTCGTGTGTGGTCTAATTTTTTCACAAAGTGCTGCACTTAACATATAATTTTTAGAAGAAAGCACAAAGATTACTAGTTTATAACTAAAAAGTTGGTTTCCTCAACTTTAAGACATTTCTGTTCGATTTCATCATCTAGCCACAATTCCATTTATACTTTCTAACTTATCTACACTGAAGTAGGACTTACCTCCAGTTGCTAAAAGGTCATCAATGAGGATCACCTTCTGCCCTGGACTGACTGCATCCTCCTGGATCTCTGCCTCTGCCTAAAAAATGAATATTACTTAGCATTACAGGTATTCAGGTGGATGCATTTATTATTGGTGTTTGTATTTAAGCAGAATAACAATGTTAAGAGCTTGCCTAAGATGTAACCGTTTCCTATTTATATTTTTTGGTGTGTGGTTGGGTTTTGTGGTACTGACCTTGCCATACTCCAGGTCATATGCGACTGAGACTGTGGCTCCTGGTAGTTTTCCCTTCTTTCGTACCAGGACAAACCCAACGCCGAGTCTCTGAGCTAAGAGGGGTCCGAACAGGAATCCTCGTGCGTCCAAACCTACGGCAAATAAGAATCAGTTACTATTTTAATCTTGAGAAAGGCAGGATGATGAGACATTTACAGTCATTACAATAGCACAGACCTACAACAAGATCCACCTTCTGAAACTTTTCCCTCACATGTTGTTCAAACAGACTGATCACGGCTGACAGTGCCTCCGGGCTCTTCAGGATGGGACAGATGTCTCTGCAAAAGTAAAAAAAACTCAACAAAATATATTATTAGCTTTAAACACAATTTTATTAAAGTTGGGGTAACTAACTTTTCGAGTTACAAATTAGTAAACGATATATATGCGATAATTGCAGCCCCTAATGAAACAATGTGACCTCTGAGTACATTGACTTGAATATTAATGATTTTTTTCTCAACATGTTTTTATTGGGTTTTTTCAGAAAACAAGCATCTTTCATTGGTACATCTGTATAAATGGCAGCTTATAACAAACAAATATTTGAGATGCATATATAAATTCTATGTATAGTAATATCAAAAACAAAAAACAAAAACAAATAAAATAAAAATAAAAAAAAAATACATTTTTAAAAAAAAAGGAAATAGAGGATTTATAAACAAAAACATTCAGCTCAGAGGGTATACATTTCTAGAGTTGTAAAGATTAATAAATGGTTGCCATATACAGTGAAATGTCTCTAATTTACCTTTAAGGGAATACCGTATTTTTTCTAATTGTAAGTGTTTCATAATTTCATTCATTAAAACAGAATGAGTAGGGGGTCGGTGTTGTTTCCATAGTAATAAAATTTGTCTACGAGCTAACAGCAATATAAAACCTATCATTCTAAGTTGGGACATTGTTAGTTCTACAGCAGCCGGCTTCACTCCAAATAGTGCTAAAATTGGATCAGGATTGAGTTGTTTATTAACCATTTTAGATAATGTATCAAATACACTTTTCCAATATGAAGTTAAATTAGGACAATTCCAAAACATGTGTGCTAGCGAGGCAGGCTGCTGTTTACACCGGTTGCATGAAGGATCTACAGATGAATACATTTTAGACAATTTGAGATTTGACAAGTGTAGTCTATGCAGTACTTTGAATTGTATAAGATTGTGCCTAATACAAACAGAAAAGGAGTGAACATTCTGTTGAGCTTTTGTCCATTGATGTTCAGTAATTGTCACTCCTAAATCCTTTTGCCACGCATCTTTTAGATGATCTAATGTAATGGTGCAGTCTAAACTTGACAAAATATTATGGATCTTAGCAATAAGACCTTTTTTAGACGGATCTGATAAAAATAATGTATTCATAATAGAGTCAGGGGGTTGATTTGGAAAACAAGGGAATAGGCTCTTTATAAAGCTTCTAACTTGCAAGTATCTGAAAAGTCTTTTTTGTCTAAATCGAATTTGTTCTTCAATTCTTGAAATGTTGGAAAGATATTATTAATAAATAAATGTTTTATTGAGTGTATACCCTTTTGATCCCATTGATTAAATGTAGTATTAGATAATGAGGGAATAAATGCATGGTTCTTTAACAATGGTGATCGTAGAGAAAGTTCTTTCCATCCAAAGTGTTTTCTTATTTGGGACCATATTTTAATTGAATGTGAGACAACTGGATTGCTTATTTTTTGTTTGAGGATTGGGAGAGCAGAAAAGATCAGAGCCGTGAGTGATGAAGGAGAACAACATTCATTTTCCATCCTAATCCAATCAGCTCCCTGTGTTGACAACCAAAAAGACATAGAGCGGACATTACATGCCCAGTAATAGCGACGAAAACAAGGCAGACCCATCCCACCCTGGCAAACAGGTCTCTGCAAAAATGTTTTCTTGAGTCGTGGAGTTTTTTTGCTCCATATGAATGTTGATATTAGTGAGTCTAGCTTTTTGAAAAATAATTTATTTATTAGAATGGGAATACATTGAAAGAGAAATATAAATTTGGGTAGGACATTCATTCTGATTATGTTAATGCGTCCTGCTAAAGAGATGGGCAAGTTGATCCAATTATCTATATTTTTCTTTGTTTCCTCATATAACTTAGAAAAATTCTGCTTTATTAATCCACAATAATCTTGAGTAATATTTATTCCTAAATATTTAAATTGAGATGTTATTGAAAATGGTAAGGTGTCAAATAATCTTGTACTTTTTTTTGCTTTGGAGTTAATTGAAAACAATATACTCTTCGATAAATTTAGTTTGTACCCTGATATTACCCCAAATTTCTCCAGAATATTCATGATAACTGGGACTGACTTCAAAGGATCTGTTATATACAACAAAAGATCATCAGCGTATAAAGAAACTTTATGTTCGATTTGTGCGCGTTTTATACCTCTATATTCTGTATTTGTACGAAGTTGAAGAGCAAGAGGTTCAATTGCCAATGCGAAAAGCAAAGGTGAAAGGGGGCAGCCCTGACGGGTCGAGCGTTTTAAAGGAAAATAGTCTGAATGAATATTATTTGTTTGGACAGATGCTTGGGGGTGTGCATATAATAATTTTATAGAGGCGATAAATTTAGGGCCGAATCCAAACCTTGACAGGGTCGAAAAAAGGTAATCCCATTCGACCCTGTCAAAGGCCTTCTCCGCATCCAGGGACAGCAAGATTTCTGGGTAATCATTCTCTTTATTTTTTGTGTGGATGATATTTAACATTCTCCTTATATTAAAAAACAGTTGCCTATCTTTTATAAACCCGGTCTGGTCCTGAGATATTATTGTTGGTAGGACTGATTCTAATCGTGTTGCCAGTATCTTTGCAAGTATTTTATTATCTACATTCAGCAAACTAATTGGCCGATATGATGCTGGATCTAGAGGATCTTTTTCTTTTTTATGAATAAGGGATATGCTGGCCTGATAGAAAGTTGGAGGCAATGCTCCTTTTTCTAACGATTCATTATATACGTCTAACAGAATAGATGAGATTTCATTTTTAAAAGTTTTATAAAACTCTGACGTGTAGCCGTCGGGGCCAGGAGCTTTTGAATTTTGCATGTTTTTTATTGCTTGTTCAATTTCCTGTTTTGATATTGGTGCTTCAAGTTGTCTAGCATTTTCTAGATTAATAGTGGGAATTTCAAATTTGTCAAAGAAGTCTTCAATAAGTGTATATTTGATTTTGATTCTGAAGTGTAAAGCTGCATATAAAATTTCTTAAAATCTCATTTATCTCTTTAAAGTCTTTTGTAGTCTGGCCCATGTCATTACGTATCTCTTTTATCATCCTAGATGCCATTTGTTTTCGTATTTGTTGCGCCAACAACTTCCCTGCCTTTTCTCCAGATTCATAATACCTTTGCTTTGCCTTTGTCAAAGTTTAACCGTTCTCGCAGTGTACATCAGCTCTAAGTCAGTTTGCAAGCAGATTTTTCTTTTATGCAAGGCCGCACTTGGACATGAAGCATGTAATTGATCTGTTTCCTTTATTTTTCTTTTATGTGATTTTCTTTTTCTCTTAATTGTTTGTTGATTATGCTTTTTCTTAATATTAACTGTCCCCTTATGTAAGCTTTAAGTGCCTCCCATAAGGTAGCTCTTGAGATCTCTGGGGTGTCGTTAATAGACAGATAAATTGTATTTGATTTTTTATTTCTAATTTTACTTGTTCGTTTGAAGTCAAACTATTGTCAAACCGCCATAATTTATTAGTCAAATCCCTTCCCAAACTCAGTTGTAAAATTAATGGACTATGGTCAGATAGCAATATTGGTTCATACTCACAGTAGTTTATTAAAGACACAAGTTTTGTATCTATTAGAAAAAAATCAATTCTTGTAAATGTTTGGTGAACAGGGGAGTAAAATGAATATTGTCGTGTATTGGGATTTAAAACTCTCCATGGGTCAGAATATTAAAGGTTTTCATAAATTTTAAAATACATTTTGCAGTTTTTGAGATATTTGCAGGTTTGTTTGATGATCTGTCTAGGTCTGCGTTTAATACCGTATTGAAATCCCGCCAAGTATTATTGGTGAGTGTCCATGTCTGGCAATTTTGAAAATACTGAAGAAATAAATTGCTTGTCATCAATATTTGGAGCATAAATATTTGCAATAGATATAAGTTGACCATAAAGCATACCAGTTACAATTATGTATCTGCCAAACGAGTCGGCCATTACCTGTGAAACGGTAAATGGGATCGATTTTCTTATCAATATGGCTGTCCCTCTGCTTCTTGCATTAAAATTAGAGTGATATATTTGCTCAATCCACTTGCATCGTAATCTGTTGTGGTCCTGATTTTTCAGATGTGTTTCTTGCAGTAAGATGATATCTGCACCTAATTTTTTTCAAATATGACATGACATTACTTCTTTTTATGGCACCGTTGAGACCCTTACAATTCCAGGTTACAAATTTAATTTGGTTTTGTGGAGTTGCATTCATTAAAATGTTGGTAAAAAGATATAATCTTTTGCAATCTGGTCCTGGCTGAGCTGTAAAGTTTTCCTCTTAATGATTAAAAAATAATAAACCACACATAAAAAATACCAAGAACTAAACACCAACCTAACCTTTCCTTGCTGTGAACAAAAAAAGCAAGTTGAAACATAAAAAACAGAAAAAGTTTTGTCCAACTTGTAGTAGCTTCTGGACATTTGACTCACCACTTAACTCCTTTAAACTGTATGTTAAATTCTCCTGAATCTTGACTGATTAAAGTAACAAAAAAGACTATTTATCAAGATAAGTATTAAATAAAATATAGCTCTCAACTTCTCTTCTTCATTGTTCATTAGGTAAAAAATAAAATAAATATATTTATCCCAAACCAAAAAATTACAGCAAATTATAACATACATTTCTCTCTCTCTTTTTTTTTTTTTTTTTTTTTGGTAATTAGTCCAAATATAGGGTACGCTGAAAGTCTGAGTATTGTATTTTTTTTTACTTACTTCACATAGTCACTTATCTTGGTTGAATCTAGTAGGCCTATCTGTGATGCTCCTTGAGCTTATGTTGTTGACAAAATTTGGGCCTGAGCAAATTTGTCAGCTTCTTGTGGATCTGTAAATGAGTGCTTAGTGTTGTTTACCGTCACAATCAGCTTAGCAGGATAAAATAGGCTGTAAACGACACCTGCATCCCGAAGCTTTCTTTTCACGGGGTTGAATGATGCCCGCATTTTGCTGACCTCTGCACTCATATCTGGAAAGATGTGTACCTGCGATCCATTGTAAGAAAGTCTGCCTTTGAAATATTAATGATTTTTAGTTCACCTTAGGAGCCTAAAGCAGCTCTCTGATTGGCCGTGCTTGGGTGGTCCTCTCCAGTTTCACTTTTTTGTTTGTAAAAAGAGGTTTACAAGCCGTAATTGCAACCAAGTGTGGAAGGATTTATGAAAGGAAGTTGTCAGATTTAAACCTAAATTGTGTTTGCAGTGTGAAAATCAGCTACTGCATCTTTAATTTAGATCTTAATCATCAACTTAAAACTTTCTAGCTTCATGCCAATTGATTTTTTTTTATTGTTTTAGTCAATAGAAGCTAAGTTTTCCCAAATAATAACAATAAAGAAATATTAATAACAAATAACTAATAAGTATACCTAATAATAATAATGTGAAACACTGCAGAGATAATAATTGAGTTTGGGTCTACTGATTATAGATCAAGACTTTTAAATTAGCAGTATCTTTGTTGTACCCACTAAGTTTTTTAGTTTTTAAGCTTAAAGGAGACCTATTATGTAAAATCTACTTTTCTGAGTTTTTAACCTTGTTACAGCAGTGTTTTCTCATCGTTAGTTTACCTAAAATTGTATTTGGATAGATTCCTGCATGTTTGAGTAATCTTGTATTGTCCTGCAGCCAGTGTTTAGAAATTCCCTGTCTTCACCTACCAACTATCCCCGCCCACTTCTGTATTTACTTGCAATTACTCAAAAATTAGGATGGCTTGTAAAACATGTAGGGCTCAAAATTGTCATTTAGACACCCCCCCCCCCCCCCCCCCAAAAAAAAAACTGGTAATCTTGAAATCTGTGGCTTATTAAAGTTAAATTTAACAATGAAGAGGTGGGGCTTATCAGTTCTGCACTTTTTAACAGACTTGTCCCTATTTCTAAGATGTCTTCACTCATTTTTGAGTTTTGCAGTGAGCAAAATGTGAATTATTCATCTACTACGTATGCCATGGTGTCTTCCAAAATATATTTAAAAAATCACAATAGGTCTCCTTTAAAAGGTGCTCTGTGCAACTTTTTGACCAAAAAAAAAAAGACATTTAAATGAAAAGTGGGCTTGCATGACCACAAAATAAACTATTATCTGACTTGGAGGATGGCATCTTGGAGAAATTATGGCTTAAGAATAAATACACTGAAACTGAACTGTGTAGTTGACTTTTCACCTACAATAAGTGACCTGACAAGTGACAATGCAGCTCTAAAATCCTTAAATCAACATATCATGCACAAGCTAACAAATAACAAAAATAAAATGTGTAAAGCACTAACACAGAGATGTACATTACACGCCATTGCTGCGTGCTACTATGAAAAGAAAACATCAAGGTCATGTTTGCTTTATTCCAGAGCAATTAAAATTCCCATGAAGCAGCCACGTGTCTTTCAAACATTTACCTGAAGATAATTCCTTTCTTGGGAAAGTCTGGAAAAGCCCTGACCAGAGATTTAATCAGATCCAGTCTGCAGTCGTCGCTCGCTGCCATTTTCTCTGCTGCACTAATCTACAAAACTCCTGCAATTTCATTTATACAACCCGTGCCATAATCAATAAGCCAGCCAGCCCCACGTGACTGTCATGTTTACTTCCTGCATTTCTTCCTCTGCTGCACTGATTTGTCGTCACGTGGCGCCTTCTGCTGGACGAAACATTTAAGGAGCCTAAAACAATAAATAAATAAAATAATAAAAACTAAAAAAAATTGTAAGAAAAAAAAAACAGTGAAGGAATCTTTTTTATATTGCGACACCATTTATTTGAAATGTTTTCACTAATTTCACTATAAGCTGCTGTAACAGATAAATAGATGTTCAAAACTGATAAGTTTAGCATTTTTATAGATGTTAACGTGACAGTGGCTAACTTAAAGGTGTATTCAAGTCTTATTTTAGCCAAAAAACTACACATTGTGCCTTTAAATAGCATAAACCATGTGTCACTTGTAACATTCTCATATAATGACATAAGTACAGAGTAAAATACACTGTATTCACTTTCTTAATCATACTTACTTAATGATTTTGCTCAGTATCCCCTTTTAAGAATTTTTAAGCATAGCTTTCTCAAATCTCGAAATTTATCTGAATTAAATTAATCTAAAATCTATAATCTAAACATCAAATTCAAACTTTTGCTAGCATAGACAAAAATAATAATTAAAAAAAAAAATAAAAAAAAAAAATAATAATAATAATAATAATAATAATAATAATAATAATAATAATAAAAAGTATTATAATAAATAAATAAAAATAAAATGTCCACAAAAATGACGTTAACGTTAAGCGCAGTGAGTCCTCCGGCGCATCTGGAGGCGTGCGTGAGTCAAGAACTGCAGGCTCAGTTCTGCTGCTGGATCTAGTCCGAACATGTTACTGAACAAAATCCGGAGTTTAGCGGCCAATTCTGAAGTTTTATCGTCATTTGTCGCTTCTGTGGCCGGTTACAAAGGGCTACAGAGGCTCCGGACGAAGCGTGTGGTTCAACGGGCCAGAGCGAGCACGCACACGGTCAACGGTAAGAAGTGACACGAGGGCGATGCTACGATGACAAGTTTATCCAATAAGTCAACTGGTTAACTGTTTAATGATCTTATTCTCATCACTGTGTCTTGTTTAGCCTCTGAAGGAAAGACGATGAGCAACGGACACGATAATAAGGCTGTGGTAAGTCACTGTTCTAATTTATTTCGTGTTTTAAAGACATTAAAGCAGTTCTGTTACGTACAATCCACATTTCTTGGGTATGAAACTGCTTAATAACAGTGCTTTCACATCATTAGTTTACTTAAAGTTGCATTTGTATTGATTAATGCTTGTTTGAGTGATTTTATATTGTCCTGCAGCTGATGCTAGAGAGCTCAGAAAATGTTGAATTCACCTAACACCTATCCCCGCCCACTTGTTTGTATATACTCACAAAATGCAGCTTCCAAGTAAAGCATGTGTTGTTTATTTGTAGTTAATAGACCTGCCTACAATTCAAAGCTGTTTTAGATTGGTTTCTGTTTTACAATGAACAAAATGCAAATTATTGATCTACAAATACAGTTTATTTCTCCTTTAAAGCGAAGTACACAACTATATATAACTTATATTTAAATAGGTCCAAATACTTACTAGTTTTCGCAAATCTTTTTTTCCACATAGTTAATATCCTATGCATTTATTTTTTGACTGCAGACAGTAAAGTGAAAGTATAATGAACAAATTAAGTAAAGCCAATCAGAACGCTGCTATGAGAAATAACATACTTTATTATCCACAGTAGATAGTACACAACAGTCTGAATTTCTTCTAACAAAGTGCTGCAATTGCAATATTAGTTTTGGTAGAAATAAACCAAACTTTACCAAACTTCAGCACTAAGCTTTAATGTAATTATCTTTAACTGTGACTTTTTTTTTCAGATCTGTATCGAAGGGAACATTGCCAGTGGAAAAACAACCTGCCTTGAGTATTTCAGCAGAATGAACAACATTGAGGTACTTTCACTTTCACTATGTACATAAGTTTAAATACAAATCTAAATTATAAATAAAATAAATCTTACTTTTAAGTGTTATATGTTCAGTTTAAAAAGGTGATCTTGCGTAGTAGGGTTGTAAGTAATAATTAATCAACTAATCGTGACTAATTGATTATAGACCGTTCAGACCCTATGTCATTAAAAGGGGTGGGTGCGTAAGGGAGCCCTCTGCACAGCTTTCCCATTACTTTCTTTACAAACGAGTAAGCAGAATTAAAGACACTAAATGACTAGAAAACCTCATAATGTGTTCCATAGGTTTGCACCAGTTGACACTCTTTTATCTCTTGATTTCTGTGGGTTATTAGCTAGTGGTTAACAACGGCTAACAAAATAAATACAGTGGATCATCCCAGAGTCATGGAAGTATATTATATGCTCGGAGTCTTTCATGCATGAACCTTCTGTAGAAATCAGCACAAATAAAGCCACACAGGTGCAGTTTGCTGTGAGTCTGTAGTTCTCCACTTTGTTAATAATTATTTAACACAAATTACACCTCCTGTACTTTTCTGCAAATTACGCAATCATACTCATCAAGGGATTTGTGAATGTAGCTTTTGTCTTGTGTCCACACGAGTTTTTTTTTTTTTCACTGATATCAGGCCACTTACTAGCAACATGCTCACATTCAGTAACTGTTCATGGATCTGGGAGTCGCTTGCAGTTGGTTAAAGTGAGCCTTTTAAAGAGAGTTGATCGATCTGTAACTGACCATGCACTTGCATTGTGGGAAAACCATAGGACTGCACCATGCTCAATGCAACAGGCTTAGTGTGCAGCCATATTTGTAACTGTAAATGGACCTATAAAAGTAAGAGTTTTATAAGTGTAAACAAGAGTGTACATACATGTAAAAACCCACTGCAATATTTCAATAAAATGTATAAAAGATATTATAATGTTGGATTAAGGTAATGTTGCTGTAAATCAATTAAAAACTTAAATATCCTCCTCCTGTAAATATTTTTTCAACCTTTATTTGGCTAAAATGCATTTGTATAAAATCTAATTACACAAAATATTTGGACTTATCTTAATGTTGTTGTCTTTTAGTCTATTATTGAACAATTTTTTATTTAGATTATACAGATTGATATCAGACAGAAGCAAAAAGTAGAATGTATGGTGTTACTTAGCTGAAGATTTTAACTAGCTTTTTTGTGCTTTTCTGTATAAAAAATTGTTTTAGTGAGAACACATGCAGTTTTTTTTGTCTTTTGAGTGCAGATTCACGTCATATCATAAAGACGTTGTATCTTTTGTAGCGCTTTAGCCCCGCCCCCTGTGTCATTCTAATCTTGTAGTATTTGTTAATACTGTCGATTGAAAGGAATGTGGGAATGTCTGGCCTGGCAAGTTTAGCCGTTTGGTCGACCAAGAATTTCTCTGATTAACTCTGGCTCTACATTGTGTTTTCTTCTGCAATTCTTGAACTGTTGAGTGGAATTTTATCACAGCAATTCAATAAAAGTTCTCTAATCTTATCTTTTTTAAGGCTTAGAATTTACTTTTCTTGTGTGTCATTTGTTTAATTTATGATTTAGTTTTTTCTGCTTTATGTACTGTACTGTTGGTTTGCACAGGTCCTCACAGACCATTTCCAAATGGAGGAATGTTCGCGGTCACAACCCTCTGGTACGTCTCTCTCTGAAATCTTTTTGCACCATGTATGATACCTTTTTCTGAATTATCTTAGTGTCGCATTATGTAGCAGTGATAAACAGTGAAAAAAAAGGAAACAGAGATTTTGTTGGCACTACACATCTTTAAAATGTGAAACAGGCCACAGCCAATCAGATCTCATCCTGAAGTTATTCACTGACATTGCTCTGTATTAAAAGTTTGCAAAAAATTTGATGACGACATAATATCAATCTGAGAATAGACTGGGCAATGTTGACAAAAATTAAAGCTACTATACCCAATTTTTGCTTCCTTATAATGTAGACAAACAGAAATAATACATTTTAGTGCATTCTTAGCCTCTGAAGTGTTCAGCATGATGTGTTTTAAGCTTTTTTCACAGCTTTTAGGTATGCTAAGTAATTTCACACCTATTCATCTATAGTGATTTTTATCAATGACTAGGCTTTATGCATTGTGCATTTGCACGCTCCAGTTTCCCCACCAACAAATAACATGCAGGGTAGGGAACGCTTGGTGGTGGTTGGAGGTTGAGGCGCCAGGTGTTCAGGCGACTTGCTTCTTCTGAGCTGCTCCAGGGCTACTTGCCGTCACTGAGTGGAGAGGGGGGATTATTGTGTGAAGCTCTTTGGAAGACGTGTGTCTGTGTGTAAATGTGCTATATAAATAAACCATTCATTCATACATGTATGCTTTGTGCGTTACAACAAAAATTGCATTTAAACAATATTAATATTAGCTGCCAAACATCTGTAGTGAATATTAGTGTCAGACAAATGTGAAATGTTTGTCCAATTATTAAACAGAGGTGCAGAAATATTACATTTATATGTTGAAATAGTTGAAAGTTTGATGGATCACGTTTTGAATTTTTTTTTTCTAATTGGTTCTTTTTGTTTAATTAATTCACTAGAAACAATATAGTTGATACTCATTTTACCCACCTCTGTCTGAGATTCATTTATGCCATTTTGTAATTTTAGGCTTTAATGTACCAGGATCCTGAGCGCTGGGGCCTCACTCTTCAAACCTACGTCCAGCTCACCATGTTGGAGCGGCACAAAGCTCCTGTAGTAAGTCAACAACTAAACAACACATTTTCTGTTATTAAGACTGAACTGGTCTAAGTTTCTTTCTTTGACTTTTCAGTGTGCTCCTGTCAGGATGATGGAGAGGTCTCTGTACAGCGCCAAATACATCTTTGTGGAGAATCTCTACAGAAGGTTTGATGAGATGTGGTTGAAAAAGAAAAGGTCAAATGGACTGACCTTTGCTTTGTGTTTTCAGTGGAATCATGCCAGAAGTAGACTACGCTGTCCTCACTGAGTGGTTTGACTGGATCACGACCAATATACACGTTCCAGTAGATCTCATAGGTTTGAATATTCAGTACTATTATAGACTGTTTATGCCTTTGATTCATTGTGCTATTCATGGGACAGCAACTAGCGATTATTTTTATATATTTGGTTAAGCGATTGTTGTTTATGTCAGAAAAGTATGGTCATTATGAGACAAGTGCAAAATGATCTGCTTAAAAAACATAGCATGGCACCTGAGTTTCACTGTGCCCCTTGCTGCAATTCAGGATCTGGCCCGGGCCACACTGACTGAACTCTTCGCAGCTCGCCAGGCTTGTGCAGTAATTGGCTCTGTACGTGGAACATCAGTTGGCATGTTTTAGTTCAAATAAGCCAACTTCTGTGGATACAAGCATTTCCTGTTAGTGTTAGCAATTGCCGTAATTTCTGGACTATAAGCCACTACTTTTTTCTCAAGCTTTGAACACTGCGGCTTATAAGGCAATTCAGCAAAATTATAGATTCTCATAGACTTACTATTGACAAGTGCGGCCTATGTATGTATTTTATCATCTTACTAAAATCTAGTGGGTGCGGCTTATATTCAGGTGCGCTCAATAGGGCAGAAATTACAGTAGATACAAACACGTCTCTTTTTAAACTAACTTATTCTTCTGATTTGTGAAGTTTTTAACATGTTTTCTGGTAACATCCACCACAAACTCACTGTCACTGTCTGATCTTCTGAGCATTTATCGTTTTAAGCTGGTGTAGTGAAAACCTCATAGAAATAAAGTGAACAGAAAATGCTTGTAAATACAGAAGTTTGCTATTTTGGACATAGCCAATTCCAGCCTCTGCGCGTAAAACCGTTTGGAAAAGCGAGTGCCTTAATCTTACGTCATGGATGTCACGGATAGCGTCTTAAACAAACAAACTCACGCAACGCTCACGCCTCGCACAAGGATCGTGAGAGCGCATGGACAGAAGTGAGGCCAACGCGAGGAAATAATTGAACTTGCTGTGGAGACTTGTTGGCCTTTGTTTTTCTGCCACGTCGCTGCGCTTTACTAATTGATCCACGGAATAATTCAAACATGGAGAGCCAACGTGAGCAGCCCATCGAGGTCTGAAGGTGACACACACGGTAACGCAGACACACCTACACTAGTCTTCTCTGTCCTCTGCATATGTCCGTGTGTAAAGATTCCTGTGGCGTTTGTTTAGTCCAAACATTCTTCTACACATTTCAAAAGCTCTGACCAGCGCGCTTATGAATGAAATGAATAAGAATGACTATTTTACACCATTACTCTGAGAAAATAAAAATAAGAATTTTACTATGTCAAACTACTTGTGTTGTCTGGTTTTAGTTTACCTCCAGACCTCCCCAGAAACGTGCCACGAGAGGCTGAAGCTTCGATGTCGGAAGAAGAGAAGGTCATTCCTCTGGTGAGCAGTGTGCACGTTTTTGTAAAACATTAATTAAGATGAAATGTGACACATTTAACCTTATTTATATGGTCAGTGCATTTAACAACTATTTTTCAGGATGTCTGGTCATTTCACATTGTATTAGTATAGCTCAAAACAAATAGTCCTCCCTAATTTTATTGATATAAATCCTAGAATATTTACAAAAATTGCTAATTTGTTTCTTTGCGGTTGCCATTGCACTATTAATGTAATTCTCCAAAGCCAGATTTTCACTTATTTCCATGGAATTGTGTATGATACGTGACTTTGAATCTTCAGAAAGTTGCAGTGTTTTTGATGGTTCTTTGTTACAACCTTTCTTGGAACAAGTGAATGTAATTTTTTAAGAAGAAAACATGTTGGATTTCCTGTGTAAAATGCCCAGTAAATTCATACAGTACAATTCTATATACAGTTTAAGTGAGTTTTTTTTTTTATTTTGTTTCCTTCAGACTTACCTTGAATCCATTCACCAGCTCTATGAAGACTGGCTCATAAACCAAAGACTGCCTCTGCCTGCTCCTGTTTTGGTCAGTCCGCTTCTGTCTTTGTTATATGTAATGTTATTGTTTCTTCTCTGTGAATAAACAGACTGTTGCGTGTGTCACAGGTAATCCCCGCAGACCACGACCTCCAGAAGATGTTGCTCCAGTACGAAGAGCACCGGGACCGTATTCTGGCAGCAGCTGGTTCTTAGCTCCAGACACAGACAGGAACCTCAGACAATGGACATTCCACAAACTTAAACTGTTACTGTACATACACGTCTTTGTACAGAAGGACTTTTACTATTGTGAAACGACTTGAATGTTTTTATTGTCCAACTTTTTCTAAGCACATTTTCATTTCTTGTATTTATTACTATAATTTGCACTTGGTTATGATTGCGTTTCTATGTCAGTATCTGCTTTTTTATTATGTTATGATACAGTATTTTAGTGCAGTAAATATGAATGTTTTGATATTTTATGTTCTTTCAGCTTCTTGCATTCACATGACAATACAACATTTCTGGTTCCCAACCCTAAAACTATAATAGGTTTTTGTACAAAAAGTACCAAGAACTAGTCCCAAGTCAGAGGATACCCTGTCCCCATTGTCTTTTTCAATTCCACATAAAACTATGATCTACAAAACCTAAAAACATCACTGACATTAACAAGATAGCAAAATAATTCACTGTAATTCCTAGTGTATTTAGGTTACTATTTACAAATTAAACACAAATATTTTGGGGAGTTACTGCTTTTAAATCATTTTTCTTAAAGGGGCACTGTGTAAGATTGAGAGAATTTTAATTATCACTTATAGTCCACAAATATTTAATCATATTTATTCTTTACAACATGAATACTTAAGAGAGCACTGTTAACCAATCCACATCAATTGTGATACATTTATACGTATTTGAAATGTTTTATTACGGGCCGGAATATGGATCATTGACGCTAGATGGCCTCATGCTTAATAGGCAAAATGCATGTGAATGGCTCCCTCTGGTGTTCAAAAGTGGAAATCACTTTGTTTGTTTTTCTTACATAGTGCCCCTTTAAGGAGAAAAAGGTTGATCTAAATTTAAGAACATATAAAAACATGTTTCCAAACAAAGTTAGCATTGTAAATGTGCTTGTCACCAAAAGGTCCTGGTCTGACCTAAAGAACCTGCTCCAGAGCCGGAGCTAAAAAAGTTCCTATAGTGTGGCCCCAGTCCATAGTTCCAGCTCTGTGTGAATGTGCCTAATATGGAGGCTGGAACTAAAAAAAAGTATTGGGAACTGAAAAAAATTATAGTTAAAACATTCATTTAAACAGCTGTTGGGGAGTTTTTAATCTTTTGTAACTTTTTGACTAAAAAACATTTCTAGTTTAGTGACACTAAACAAATAATAAAAATGTGTAACCTTACTCTTGGCAGGCTTGCATGGCCACAAAATTACCTGTTATTTGTTTCCATGGAAAAGCAGCTCTTTTAGTTTTTTTTTTCTTCACATTTTGGCATAAAACCTATTTATCCTGAGAATGTTCTAAAGAATGAATTTATGTTCAATTTGTATTGAATTGTGAAGTTGATTTTTACCTCCAGCAAGTTACACAGTGCACCTTTAATTACTTATGTTCCAGACTTTACAGATGCTAATGTGTAACTAGAGTCAGATCAACTTTTAGGAACTGTTGCTGTGTGAATACAAACATGGAGACAGGATAGTTCCTCTGACTAAACAGGGCTGGAGGAATGTTAGGACCTGGTTCTTGGTACTTTCATGTGGGAAAAAACGCCTTAAGTTCTCGGCTGATGACTACTGTTCTAGAGATCTGAGGTTTAATGTTCATATTTCAGATTCCATATAACTTGGTTTATGGTTCCTTTGTAGTTACTGAGTTTATTCACATGAAGCATAAACTAGCCACATGTTCAGTGTTTTGTTTTCAACTCAATATTCTCTCAGTTCTCAAGACTTTAAAATTAAAGGAGATGTATTGTGCAGAATCTATTTTTCTAGACTAGATTTTTTCCTTCTCCTTCTCTTACTGGTCGGTCTTTTAACCAATCACAGTGACACTTCTGAAAAAGCAGTTGATTATTTGCCTCAAATGCAAAAGGATAACAGACAATATACATGAATCATGATAAAATACTGTATTTATTGTAATTTGGCTTCAAGTAAATCATGATTTTTTTTTTTTCTACCACATCGCCCAGACTTACATTGAAAAAAAAAAAACATACATAACATTACATACAATAATACATACAATACATTACAATGGAACATAAAGTTTAGTTTATATTTCAATCATAGACCCGTATCTTATTATACCACCGTCCCAGTAATAACCGGTGGATATTATTTTTAATTTTCATGTGAGAAAGTACCCAAGTATACCGAAAATTCCCAGCATGTTTCCCAAGAATATTAATGGTTAAGACGTGATTAATACTTTAGACCTTCATAGAACCAGTGCAAAAAACAATGTTGTAATCCACATTAGGGCTGGGCAATACTGAAAGAAAGCAATGAATATCTTTATATTTTTTGGCGTATTTGGACAATATTCTGTCAGTCCAACATAAATGTGTTAAACCTGTCTTCAAGTTCATCACATGAGGTTTACTTATCGCTCAAATGTGAAATACTTGTCAAAGTAAATCTCCAATCAGACCCTGATTTTCTTGTTTTAGAAAGCACTTTGAATTACTTAATATAGGAATTTTGCAACACATATAAACTTGTTAATTAGCTCTTTTTGCAGCATTTTTTAAGCTTCACGTTATGTTATCTTTGCAATTCTTCAACGACATCAAAAATTTGCCCAGCTCTAACTTCTATGGATGCAAAAATACTCTCTGTAACAAATGTAAGATCCTTCTTTTGTAAAATGAAAGGTAAAGTTTTTTCCAGACAGAGCAGAAAATCCCAGTTTTGAAGACAGTTACAGTAGAAAGTTCATGTCCTCTTCGACTGTCGAGGTCTGGTCCTGGCGTCGTTGGGCATCTCCCATTTTTGGCTGCTCTTCATCCTTTACATTTGACTTGTTTTCTTCAGAAAGGCCCGATGTATCTATGAAAGTAATATATATTTTAGTTTAGTGTAGCCATCTATTTATACACTTGAACAAAGAGCATTTAAACAGAACCTTAAACACATTTTTTACTGTTTTACGAGATGCCTTTGAGTATTTAGTAAAGTGGCTTTGTGTCTCTAATCTAATCCAATGTGTCTCGGCATTTACAGTCAATGTTTTCTTAATGACGAGCTTTGAAACCTTTTCTACAATTTAGCATTTTCGTTTTGTGTGCTGTTGGTGCTGCTCACGCAGCATTTTTAAAACACAGAGGTCCATTTATCTTGACTATTTATATATTTATGCCATTATTAGTGCATAACTTGTGAGGCTCCCCAGGTTAGTCAGACAGGTTAGTAGTAAAACAAACTGTCTGACTAACCTGTTTTTTCTTTTTGTATCCTTTGCATTTCATGTTCAGAAAAGCGAGTGGCGGCGCGGGAAAAGTGCAGCGGCCCGGAGGCTCACTCCAAATGTAATTTTGTTGTACTCTGAGAATGACAATAAATCTTTCTGTCTGTCAAAACTGCGTCTTTTCAGGTAACCTGGGGCCGTTTTCACTATGTCCTTGTGTTAAAATTATAAGACTATGGACGACTTATTGTGATTAATTCTCTCCAACTATCACGTTATATATGATGGAGCTTTTTAAAGCATTACTGTCCTAAAAATGGTTCACTCTGCATTGCTTTTGTGGTTGGAAAAAAAAATAAAATTTCCAATCAAACAGGGGCGTAGCACCAAATTCTGGGCCCCAGGTACAAACTGTGGTGTCTGGCCTTTATTACATCATTATCTCTGGTTTTAAGCTATAAACCTAAAAAATCTAAATTATGCCAAAAACATACTGTGCTTAGAAACTTCTTGTGACATTTCAATACATGGACTGGGAAGTTAAATATTGACAATATTTAACACAAAACCTTTTAAAGAGGCATATTTATTGAACTGATCATTTTGTGTCAAACCCTGGTGATTTGTTCAGTGAAATTTGCAAACTCTGGTTTATAATATTACTCTCTCTCATATACAAAATTTGTAAAAGCGAGTGAACTAGCTACTCGAATAGAAGCTCTGCCCACATACCGAGACTCCCTGTGCTCATGAGCCCGGGCAGAGGCGCTGTGGGTCAGGGACTGTTGCTTTTGTCTCTAGCAACACTGAGCGGTGCGTGTGCTCACTTCTTCCCGGCCCACAGCGCCTCTGCCCGGGCTCATGAGCCCAGCGAGTCTTCCAGCAAGTCTTGGTATGTGCGCGGAGCTTCTGTTCACGTAGTTTGCTAATTTTTCCAACTTTTCCTTATGAATATCTGGTTCAGAAGGTGCACTTTTCACTCTGTTACACCAATCGGTCCGTCTATAACAGATGACAACAGAGAACGTTTTTTTATTGCTTCAGGACTAGCCCAAAATCCCTCGTCTAATGTCCATTGCATTTGGAGTAAGAACTGTGTCACTATGGCAACTGCGCCACCGGATGTAGCGACCTATGTCAATCTGAGACAGGAAGACGTTAGTACATAACCCCTATTAATATTCCTATTAATTAATTCAGCGATTTTCTTTAGAGTCCATTTGCTATGTTTTATACAAGAGATGGAGCTCTCTGAAATCAAATATTTTCATTTATATCACAAGCAAAAACGACATGCTTTTGGGGGCCCTTACCTGTTCTGGGCCCCTGGAAACTAGCACTATTTACCCCCCCAGTCTGACACCCCTGCTGCTGGGTGTTACTATCTGGTTTGGGGTGTTATTACCTGGTTTTAGATGCTGCTGGGTGTTATTACCTGGTTTTAGATGCTGCTGGGGGCCAGTTGGAGGTTTAGTGGTTTGTGGTCTCAGAGTTATATGCAGCGCGAGTCCTGAAGGACCGCTCAGGCCCTCGTCTTCACTGATGATTTGGCTCGTTGGTTTGTAGGTCGGTGGAGCTCGGACCTTTGTGCGTGGCGCCTGTATGGCCCAAGAGCCGTCTGCTGGGAGAGACCCGGGTCGTCGTCTTCCTGCCGCAGAGGTCGACCCCTGAGCACCAGGTCTGGGTAAGTCATGTGCAGATGGTTGATAGACTGGTCTTCACTCAGACTTGAGGTCTTGGGATCTGTTGCTTGTAGATGCAGAGCACTGTTTAGCTTGTCCTGAAGATCCGTCTCATCTCTTCTGACCTGGTTGCTCTCTCTCTCCTCTGTGCTGATGGTCGTTCTGTGTTGTGAGAGCTCTGCAGTGGGAAGTTTAAGCCGGAGTCTTTCCACACACAACTGGTAAGAATGAACATATATACACACACATATAATTAGTTGCATTTTGTAACCCCTTCTTAGTTTTCCACTTGAGGCCTGGTGCCGGCACAGACCTGAGCTGAAGAACTGTTGTGCTGCTGCAGCTGGAGCAGGTGAAGACACAAGGCTCTGATCAACAGCAGCTGAAAGGCCACTCGCAGGACTCTCTCTGGGGTTGCATCCTCACACAGTCTGTACTCTCTGCAATGTCAGTGTTTTTACTGTCACAGCTGCCAAATGATGTTGAGTCTATGTCTTTAAGTGTCATCTTTACTGGCTGAGTAACATTAGCCTTTCTTTGAATTTATTAAAGGAGACCTAATGTACAAAATGTATTTTATTTCGTTTTTAAAGCGAACCCTGGATATAATCACATGTTTATCCTAAAACACTTATAATATCATCACTTATGTAAATACAGGACAAATACCTTGGAAGTATTTGTAGTTTTATTAAAATAGTGTTTTAAAGAAATTACATGGAGGCTGCCATTTTGCTGCAGTTATGACATAAAATAGTGTTGTCATGGTAACAGGCATTAGCAGGTAACTAAGCAACATGAATTCCTGGGTTAAACCTTGTCAGTTTGAGTCGGAGCAAAGCCAAATACAGGAAGGCGATGTCTAGTCTAGAATCTAGTAAACTGAAGATAATCAAGAGGAAGAGGGAAGAACTGGACACTGTCAGTGGTGTTTTTGTGGCAACTGTTCACAGATGAAATTGTGGGAGTAACCATGGAAACACTATTTTATGTCATCAACCAAAATGGCGGCTCCCGGTGGTTTGAAAACAACATAAACAATGACAATTTTATAAAAAATAGTAAGCAGTTATATATTTGTTTGGAATTTATTTTAATAAGCATGACCAGTACTAGTGTTTTAGCCAGATTTGTTTTTATAACCAGGGTTACCTTTAACCTTGTTATAACTGCCTTCTCTCATCATTAGTTTACTCAAAGTTTTATTAAGAATGATTCCTGCATGTTTGAGTAATCTTCTATTGTTCTGCAGCTCAGAAAAGCCCTGTCTCACCTACCACCTATCCCCGCCCACTTGCCTGTATTAATTGTGATTATGGTTTTCAAAATATTCAGATGCATAGCAAAGCATTTGTGGTTCAAAATAGTCAGAATCACTTTACAACAATAAAAAAATGCAAATTTAAAATCTGAGGAGGCGGGGCTTATCAATTCTGCAGTTTTGCTCAGAAAATAAATTGACCTCTTTCTAAACTGTTCTGCATCAATGTTGTGTTTTACAATAAACAAAATGCAAATTACTGATCTTCATATATTATAGTTTATTCCTAAATACATAAAAAATGCAATAGGTCCTATTTTAACAATTACAATAGACTTTTTTTTTTTTAGAAACATTTGAACTACCTGGGTAAAAGCCCGGGCTCGATGGGCAAGTATCCAATCGAGGCCAATGTGAACTGAAGCGTGCTGGTGCCGAGGGCCGGTAGGAGGCAGTAGACGAATGCACCTGTGAAAGTCTAACACAAAAACAGATTAAAGACCACAGAAACGAACTAAAACTGAATATAAACGTCCTTATACATGACATATGGGACACTGCTGTGAATAGGAAATATGGGACTTAAACATCAACAACAACTCAAAACATCAATAAAGTTTTAGTCTATAGTTGAGCAGGATAATCACCTTAAGCTTCCTGAACTCCTTTCTCCAGGGCTGCAGGTACAAGTTCAGACAAAGAGTCTCCAGCAGCTCCGTGGCCCGGACCAGGCGGGACAAGTTTGTGGGAAACCCACTCTCCAGTAGATGTTGACACAGCCGGGTGAGTGTGGCGCTGCCCTCGGGTAAAGGATGCCCCAGAAGCACCTGCGCCCCCCGCTTCAGGACGTCCTCATCCTGACACGGAGCGGGCTCTGGAGTCAAAGTCACGTGACCGCTCAAATAGTCCTCAAACAGAGCCTGGTGGGACACCTGCGGGTCCCGGGACTCAGGCACACGCAGCATGACTTTAAAACACGGAAACGAGCGTAAAAGGAAGTGAAGTTTGAAAGAGAAAGTAGCTGATGCTGCCTTCATTTGGTGTGGGAATTATGGGACCACTTTTCGAGTGTCGTAATTATTACCACTGGGAAACTTCGAAATAATTTTAATCTGAGTTGAAAATAACCTTTGACGTCTTCATATGACAGACAGTGGCAAAACAATCACAAATAAAAAATGTAAATGCTTTTCACTTCTTGGCAAGTTATTTTAACATCTTACTATAATTACTCTTACGGACATTAGAAAATATTAATGTGCTTGTTTAAACTCGATTTACATATTTGTCAAGATTATGTGTGTTTTTAACAAAAGTTTGTTACGACCACAAAACCATTTAAACACAACATACTGATAAATGTCGCACTAGTGGAATTTACCATCTTTTCCAGAGCAAATGAACGCAGCATCACAACATCCAAATAATTACTTAAAGTTAATAAACATATCCTACATTTATTTAGTTGTATTGATTTTGGTGAGTGAGCCTTAATCCTTCGACAAAGCAACACAACAACACGAGTCATGACTTTACCACTTTTCTTTTCTCGCAGTTCTAGATGCACAACTTAGATCATTTCAGAAGATGGCGCTGTTGGCCCACGTTAGAACAAAATAAAGTTTGTGAACTTTTGGTTGTGTACGTTTGTCCCGCTTGAAGTGAGTAAACACTCGCTCACACACTGTTTGCTCTTTGTATGTCAGACAACTATGTATTAAAACTTATTTTTACGCGTGAAGAGCGCGCGGCACAACGTCACTCCAGAGCCGCCTCATGTGTGAGCGGAGCGCGCAGGGAGGCGACCGTGCAGCTGGAGAATAGCTCCTCTATGAACTGAGACGCTGACTGTGAATCACTTTTTCCACCTACTCCGCTGAAGCTGGCCTGGACTCGAGGAGGAGTTACTTTCTCCAACTCGAACAACTCCGTGAAAAACTTCAGACACACTTCAGGACTATCCGCCTTTGCTGTTGCTTAAAACCAAACTTTGACAGGACTTTTTGAGGCGCGGTTCGAGCTGAAGTCATGCCCACAGCCTGGACTACTTCTCTTTTGTCATTTTTCTTTGCCAGTTGCGCTCATCCCAATGGAGTGTAGCGTCGAGTGGCCGCCGTGGCTGTGCGCCTGTCATGTGCCTGATCTGAACCCGCGGACATGGATATCCAGGTGGCTGTGTGGTTCTTCTACTGCTTTCTGCTCCCCGCGGTTCTCCTAACAGGTAGCGCACACACTGGGGTCATGTGGAGCTGTTTCTGCTGCAGCTGTGGGGTGAAAACTGAGGGCGACTGATCCGAGCAGGTCCGCGCCAAACTTATTAGTCAAGTTTAAACTCAGAGCAGCACAGAAAGTTCACACGTGGACAAAAACTAGCTCAGTTACTTTCGTCTTGGCACGTGTTGGGGTTTCTTGTGTTGAGTGGCAACATGTGTATTATGGAGACCACCTTCTTGAGGAGTTTTGTGGAAAAACCCTCGGTCTGTGATTGGAGTCACGTGACTAATCCCTTGGACCAATCACTAGACTCTCAGAATTAGTGGAAACAAATAACAACAGTGTGCTTATGTTTGTGGTTTGAATTGTAAATATAAAGGCAGTGTTTCTCAGTCTTATTTTGAGTCATGGCACTTTCAGACCTATTGAAATGGGACCAAATCAAGCTATTTTGGAACACAGAATTATTTAATTTTATAAAAATTGTCCATGAGACTTTAAAGAGAACTATGTTACATTTCTGCAGGAATTGCTTGTTTGCTTTTGTTATTGCTGTGGAATGTTCCACTAAACATATTATCTATATGAACAGGGAGAAACGTGACACAACAAAGCAGAGTTGTGTCATTTTTTTCCTAAGCTATTAAAATAACCTATAAACACATAGGCTACATGGTACATGTCTTTAATGTCTTATCTTGGAACAATATATTCAATGTAATAACATCACAATATTTTTTGCAAAAGTTAAACATCTTTATATTATTGTACAGAGAGGATGAGTGCATCAAAGAGGCTTTTGTGAAAATGTCAACATTGACTTACTCAGGTGCTCTTCAAGGATAAGGCCGTAAATATCAGCAAGACAGAAGGCGGTTTGCTCACATTGTCAATAAAAGTTGTGTGTGAAAGATGGAGCAAAAAAAAAAATCTGAGGCACTCTGTGGTAGAAAAATATATAAAAGTGCTTTATTAAACCATGTCCAAACCATCTTCTGTCTTGCTGATCTTTATATTATTCTTTAAATTTGTAATTAGTGTTTGGTTTTGCTTTCATTCTTGCTGTAAAAAGTTGTTTCAAACACTCCCTAATGGTAAATCCTTTAATTAAATCTAAGTAAGCTTATTTCTGGGTGCACAGTAGCAGAGCGGTCAGAGCACTGGCTTCTCAAACTGTAATATGGAAAATAGGAAACAGTGATTGGTAAAACATGTCAAAGCAGATTTTTAGTAAACAAACAAATGAAATATTGTCCAGAGCATCCCGTGTCTTTAGACCCTTCTTCTCTGCAAAGAAAAACTCAAAAGCCCCAACAGGAGAAAGAGAAACCTGGAGGAGAACCACAGTGAAGAAGAGGAACAGGCTGTAGATGTGACTAAGACTGATGTGGATCTGAACACTGCAAAAAGGCCTTTCAAAAAAATAAGAAATGTTGCTTATTTTGAGGTAAAAATGTCTTATTTCAAGAGAAATAATCCGCCAGTGCAGTAAGAAAATGTGACAAAATTAGTTTTATTAAAACAAGACAAAATGTTCTCTCTTCTCTCTTCCCTTCTCTCTCTCCCCTTTCTTTCTCTCCCTCTCTCCCTTCTTCTCTCTATCACTTCTCCTTCTTTCTTCTTTCTCTCTCCCTCCTTCTCCTCTCTCCCACTTCTCTCTCTTTTCTTCTCCCTCTTTCTTCCCCCCTCTCTTCCCCTCTGTCTCTCTGTCTTTCTCCCCTCTCTCTTCCTCTGTCCCTTCTTTCTCTCCCTTTTCTTTCTCTCTCCCTCTCCTTCCCCTCTCTCCTCTTCTCTCTCCTCTTCTTCCCCTTCTCTCTCTCCCTCCTCACACTTTCTCTCTTCTCTCTTTCTCCCCTTCTCACTCTCTCCCCTCCCTTTCTCTCTCTCTCTTTTCTCTCTGTCCCTTCTCTCTCTCCCCCTTTCTTTCTCTCCCTCCTTCTCTCTATCACTCCACTCTCTCTTCTTCCTTCTCTCTCTCTTTCTCTCTCTCTCTCTCTCTTCTCTCTCTTGCTCTCCTTGACTTTTGCTCCAAACTACACATTTTTACTCACAAAATATTGTTTTATATTGACGATTTGATTCCTTTATGCAAATACATTTACTCACAGTGAAGAGAAACCAACACTTCAACTAAAAGTACTTTATAAATAAACGTAGTGAGTAAATGTAAGCTGCTACAAAAGTACGCTGAAGTACGTCTGGACGATATGGTAAAAATTAAAATGACAGTTTGCTTGGAGCCAGATCGCAAGTTTGATTTTATCACAATCTTATCTGCTTTTTCAGAATGTTCCTTCTTCACTGTCTAAATCCATCTGTCCAAGGCCGACCAGTGTTGCCAGATTTTTAGAGAGAAACAAGTGACCAAGCCTTTTAAAATATGCCCCAAAACACTGACTTCAGCCCCGAAAAAACATATTAAAATAACCATAAATAATTTCTAACAATTCCAACATTATTAGCAAATTTTAGACAAGAAATATACTAAAAATTCATGTTTCAGTCAGAACATTAAAGGGGCAATTATTGAAGGTAATATCACATATAGTCACAAACATTTAAATCATATTTATTCTTACAACATGAATACTTAAGAAGCACTGTTAACCAATCCACATCAATTGTATACATTTATACGTATTTTGAAATGTTTATTACGGGCCGGAATGTGATAAATGACGCTAAGATGTCAGCAGGGTAGATAGGCAAAATGCATTGGAAAGGCTCCCCCTGGTGTTCAAAAAGTGGAAATCACTTTGTTGTTTTTCTTACATAGTGCCCCTTTAACCTAATTTAATAAAGTGCTGCCTAAAAAAAAACCCACAACCTTCAAAATTCAATTACAAACTTTGAAAACTAGAAGCCCAAAGTCGCTATAAAGAAGTGGACTTGGCAACTCTGAAACTTGGAAAGTAGATTTAAAAAAGACAGATGCATCAAATAGAGAAATGAGAAATCACGAGTTGCTATGACTATTAAAAAGCAGATTTCACAAGGATGAGCTCATATACGATTTATATCACAAAGTAGGCTTACGCATTTTAAAAATAAATAACTAAATGTGAGCATCTAGTACGTTTGAGAAGTTGTGAGTGATGTTTGCTTTTATGATGCAGTTTTTTTTTTTCATAGTTTGTCATTCCATGTTAAGATTTTTAGATTTCTTTGGTGAAACTGTCTCTTCTGATAAAACATGCTTTAATTTCTTTGGGGCTCTCGGCCTTGTCCTTTGTCTTCTTTCTTTCTTTCTTCTCTCTCTCTGTCTCTCATGGTCTCCTCTTTTCGCTGCCTCTATCTTTGAACAACGACAAATACATACTCGGCTTCTCTTTCCACTCAGGCTCTCTCTATTCTTCAAGTAATTATCTCTTTCTCCTGTTCTTCTCTTTTATTCCTTTTTATCCTCCTATTAGCCTTTTCTCTTCCAATTCTCAACAACACCACATCGATGGCACATATCCAATATCTCTTATACAATCCAATTTCACTCTCTCACACTACACAATGCTCACCCACTCACACAATACACTAAAACACCATTTTACATATAATTACCACTCCCACCTCATCTCTCTATACTGTACTCTCTTACAATCATACTACATCACTCGCACCCTCTCACGCTAATTACTATAATATCAAACGATTACTCTCTTACCACTATGTGTTCTGTCATGCCTTACTCCTCCAATTCTCCCCTACTAATGCCCAATCAATCTCCCCCTCTTCACACACCGGCACTTGCATCCCTCGCCTAGTCCACTGACTCCTCCGCCCTCTCCTACGTCTCTCTCTATCTCCTTCCTCTTCTCATTGTCCCTCACCTTACAACAACCCTTGGCATCCCTATCTTCGCCTGCTCTTACGCAGTTCTCGCATTTTCATCGGAACACCCTGGATCACAGGGGTTTACGTGGGATTGCTTTCTCTTTTCTCCCTTTCAGACGGTCTCTCGATCTCTCCGCCCAAGCGCGCTCGCCCTACTAAGCGTACACCGCCTATTTTGTTATTTCAGATTATTGGCCCAGTCATGCTTCTTCGCCCAACGCCGACACGTGTTGCCTGCTTGGATGGTCAGCAACCCGCATAAAACTAGTTCCTTCTTCTCGCGGCCCTATTTTCTCTTCCCTCATCCCCAGTACCGAAAACAAAGATTTCTTCTTGATGGTCAACTTTTTAGAACACAGTAGAATATGCTTTCTTGATTGCTCTTCTTATCTTGTCAAGATCCCTGTCTGCACCAACAAGATTACCAGTTCCAGTTGTCCTTTTTTCCTCATCGTTTTAGCCTTCACAGTCCCTCCGTTCAATTACGTTTAATAACTTGCTCTTGCCCAAACTCCTCAACTTCACCGGCTTCCCTCAATAAATGTCTTTGCTCTCTCTCCATCTCTTGGCTCCTATTCTAACTTTTCCATCGATCTTTATTGAACACAAAATTTCCTAACTCCCCCTTAATCCTACATTCCTAAACTCAAGCTTTTCCAGGACCTAAACTCCAGAGAGAGTTACCTGTGTCATGCTTCTGTGCTCTCCTTTTTGTCCCTTTACTGAAGGTCAGTCTAATCACAGTATCTATGATGTGTTCATACCTCTCAAACCATCTACGGTTGCGAGCTGCGTCGCGTATCAAGGCAATTTCAGACCCACCTACCTTCCCAAGTGGTCCTTCCACACCTTTCTCCTGCCAATGGAAACTAATAACTTCACCATTCTCGTCCCTCCCCACAGGGTCTTGTATCTTCTTTCTTTCTCAGGACCCAGAATCTCTTCGTTCCTGCTTCTCTGTGTCACAAGTTACGCCTCCGTCGGTGCCTTTCTCTTGTACTCTAACGTCTCCCTTCCTGCCCCACGATATGCCTGAGGAGTCCCTAGGACAGAGCGTTAAGAGTGTAATCATGTATTCTTGACTGTCAGCAGAGACATTCGGTGGACTCTGCTAGCGAGACAAGCACCTCATCGGTCCCCCATTTTCATCCATTCTTTTTCGCTCTCTTTCCTCTTCTCCCCTCCCTCCTCTCCCTCTCTCTCCTCCTCTTCTGCTTTCCTCTCTCTCTCCGCTCTCTTCCTTACCCTTCCCTCCATATCCTTCTCTTATCCTCTTCTCTCCTCTCCCTCTCTCTCTCTCCTCCTCTCTCTCTCCCCTCTTTCCCTTCTCCCCCCCTCCCTTTCCCCCTCCTCCTTTCCTCTCTCTCCTCTCCTCCTCCCTCTCTTCTCTCCTCTCTCCTCTACCCCTCGTGTCCCCTTCTCTTTTTCTTCCCCCTTCTCTCTCCTTTTTCCTTCCCTCTCCTTTCCTCTCTACATCCGTTCTCTTTCCCCTTCCCCGCCGCGGGTCTCTGCCCCCTCTCTCTCTCCTCCCTGCCTCCGCTCTCGTTTCTTTATGTCTTCTGTCTCTCCCTCGTCCGCTTTCTCCCCTCTCTCTATTACTTTATCCCTCTTTGTCCTCTCTCCCTCTCTCTCCCCTCTCTGCGGCCCCTCCTCTCCCTCTTCTCTCTTCTCCCTTACCCCTCTTCTCCTTCTTTATTTCTCTCTCATCCTCTCTCTCTCCTCTCCTGTCCCTTGGCAATCTTCTTTCTCCTCCCCTTCTCCCCTCTCCCCTTCCCTCCTCCTCTTCCTTGCCCCGTGTCCCTCTCTCTTCTCTTTTCTCTCTGCCCCCTCTCTTCTCTCACTCTCTCTCCTTCTTCCCCCTCTCTCTCCCATCTTTCTCCCTTTCCATTTTTCTGCTCTCCTTTTCCCCTCTTTCGCTTTCCTTTGTCTTAACTTCTCCCTGTCCTCTCTCCCTCTCTTTTTCTTGAATGGGGTGGCGGGGGGGCTCTTCTTCTCCTTCTTCTCTGCGATCGGCCTCCACTCGTCTTCTACCCCCTCCTTCTGCCCCCCCTTCACTTCTCCTTCTTATCTCTGTCTCTCTCTCCTCTCCTCTACTCTCTCTCCTCCTCTCTCCCTCTCCTCCCTCTCTCTTCTCCTCTTTTTCTCTTTCTCTCCTGCTCCTCCTCTCTCTTCTCTATTTCCTTTTCCCCGCTCCTTTCCTTCCTCTCTACTCTGTTCTCTCCCTCTCTGCCCGCCTCTCTCTCCCTTTTCTCTCGCTCCCTTTCTTCTTTTTTTCCTCTCCCTCCTTTTTCCTACCCCTTCTCTCGCCTTCTCTCTCCCTCTTGTGCTCCCTCCATCTTCTTCTTCCTTCTCTCTTATCGCTCTCCCTCTCTCCTTCCTCCTTCCTCTTCTCCCTCTCCCTCTCTTTTCTCTCCTCTTTACTCTTTCTCCACTCCGTTCCTCGTGCCCTCCCTCTATCTTCTTCTTCTTCTTCTTGTCTCTCTCTCTCTATTCCCTCCAC
>CM076407.1:12381989-12461266 GCA_038363315.1 Mugilogobius chulae
TAGAGAAATGAGAATCACGAGTTGTTATGACTGACTATTTCTTCAAAAAAGCAGATTGTCACAAGAATGAAGCTCATGATACGATTTATATCACAAAGTAGCACACGCTGATAGAACATGCTTTGAATTTCTTTTTCTCTCTGTCTCTGTCTTTGTCTCTCTTTTTCACTCGCTCTCTTTCTTTCTGCCTGTCTGTCTTTTCTCTGTGTTTCTCTTTTTTTTTTCTCGCTTTCTCTCTCTCTCTCTCTCTCCCTCTTCTCTCTCTCTCTCTCTCTCTCTCCCCCTTCTCTCTTCTCCCCTTCTCTCTTTTCCTCCTCCTCTTCTCCCTCTCTTCTCTTTACCCCCTATCCCTCTCTCTCCTCCTTCTCTCTAACTCCCCCTCTCTTTTTTCCTTCTCTCTCTCTCTCTCTCTCTCTCCATCTCTCTCTCTCTCTTCTCTCTCTCTCCTCTCTCTCTCTCTCTCAGCACTTTCCTCTTTTTTTCCCTTTTCTCTCTTTCCCCCTTGCTTCCCTTTATCCTTCTCTCCTTCTCTTCTCTTCTCTCTCCCTCTCTCCCCTCTTTCTTACCTCTCTCCTCTCCTCTCTCTTTCTCTCTCTCCTCTTCTCTCTACCCCCTCTCTCTTCCTCTCCTCTCTCCTCCTCTCTATCTCTTTCCTCTCTTTTCCTCCCTCTCTCTCCCTCTGTTTCTCTCACACCTCACTCCCTCTTCTTGCTCTCTCTTCTCTCTCCCTTCTCTCTCTCGCTTCATCTTCCTTCTCTCTCTCTCCCTCTTCTCTTCTCTCCTTCTCTCTCCTCATCTCTTCTGCTCTCTCTCCTCTCTCCCCTCCTCTCTCTTTCTCCCTTCTCTCTTTTCCTCTATCTCTCCCTCTTTGCCCCCCTCTCTCCTCCCTCGCCCCCCTCTCCCTCTCTCTCCCCCTCTCTCTCTCCTCTCTCTCTCTCTCTCTCTCTCGATCTTCTCTCTCTCTCTTTCTCCCTCCCTATCTCATCTCTTCTGTCCCTCTCTCTCATCTTCTCTCCCACCTCCCTTTTCTTCTCTCTCTATCACTCTCTATCCCCCCCTCTCTCTGTCCTCTCCCCCTCTCTCTTTCGCTCTCTCTTCTCTCCCTCTCTCTCCCTCTTCCCCTCTCTTTCTCTCCCTCTCTCTCTCTCTCTCTCTCTCATCTCTCACTCCCCCCCATCTCTTCTCTCTCCTTCCTCTATTTCTCCCCCTTCTCTCCCTCTCTCTCTCTCTTCTCTCTGTCTAAATCCAGTGAAAGAATAAAGTGAGAGTATGCTGAGAATGTGAGAACCTGCTCGTCGTCCTCACACTCTCAAATATGTGCCTCTTGTTTCTGGCTCAGTCTCACTTCATGACATCATCTGTTTTCCAAAGCTCAACGACTTCTACTCTGCAAGTTTCAATTTTAATAACGTTTCCAAAACTCAAACTCCATTGGACATTACTTTTTACAGCGTTTACATTATTTTTCAGTTCATCCACTTCAGCAGCTGTCTTCATAAACTGTGCCTCGTTGTGTTTTTAGAGACTTATCTGGTTGTTTTAGCTTACCGTTTGAACTGACTTTCACTTCTGAGAAAAACAGAGTGAGCGTGGCAGTGGTGGCATCTGGCACGGCACGGCTCAGTTCCTCCTGACTCATGTTGACTCACGAGCAGAGAGTTTGAGCCGGTCGCATCCTGTCAAGCGACTCACACTTTTACTTTTGTGTTCTCAGTGTGGCTTTTCAAGACGACGCGCTGCAGGTGAAGACAATAAAATATAAACTTACTTTCTTTAACCATAGACTGTAATACCAGGTGATACAAATAATATAAACTTACTTTCTTTAAGCATAGACTGTATTATACCAGGTGAATACAGGGACAAATATAACCTATCACTGTACAAACGTGTGCTGTGTTCACATAAATGCACACAAAGAGCTAAAGAAGAGGTCCTGTTCGATATAACTCTTTCTCCTCTCTCTTTCCTCTCACTCCTCTTTCTCCTTTTTCTCTCTCTCTCTCTCTCTTTTCTCTTTTTCCTCTCTCGTCTTCTCTTCTCTTTGCTCTCCTCTCTTCTCTTTCTTGTTCTTTCTCCTCTCTTCTCTTCCTCTCTTGCTCTCTTTCTTCTCTTCCTCTCTTGCTCTCGTTTTTCTCTTTCTTGCTCTCTCTCCTCTCCTTTGCTCTCTTCTTCTCTCTTCTTCTCTTCCCTCTCTTCTCTCTTCTTCTTCTCTCTCTCTCTCTCTCCTCTCTCTTTCTCTCTCTCCTCTCTCTCCTCTCTTCTCCCCTCTCTCCCTCCCTCTCTCTCTTTTCTCTCTCTCCTCTTCTCTCTTCTCTCTCTTTCCCCTCTTTCTCTATCTTTCTCTCTCTCTCATCTCCTTATCTCTCCCTTCTCCCCCCCTCTCCTTCTCTCCTTTTCTCCTCCTCCTCTCCTCCTCTCTCTCTCTCTCCCTCTCTCTCTTCTCTCCCTCTCTCTTCTCTTTCTCTCTTCTTCTCTCTCTCTCTCTTCTCTCTCTCTCTCTTCTCTCCTCTCTCTCTTCTCCTCTCTCTCTCTCCTTCTTCTTCTCTCCCTCTCTCTCTCTCTCTCCTTTCTCTACGTCCTCTCTCTCTCTCTCTCTCTCGCCCTCTTCTCTCTCTCTCTCCCTCTCTCTCTTCTCTCTCTCCTCTCTCTCTCTCTTCTCTCTTTCTCTCTCTCCTCTCTCTCTCTCTCTCTCCCTTCTCTCTCCTCCTCTCTCTCTCCTCTCTTCTCCTCTCTCCCTCTCTCTCTCTCTCTTCTCTCTCTCTTCTCTCTCTCTTCGTCTGCCCCCTCTCTCCCTCCCACCCCCCCTTCTCGTCTCCTCTCTCTCTCTCTGCCCCCTCTTTCTCTCTCCTTTCTCTCCCTCTCTCTTCCTCCACAGTAAAACTCTTGTAAAATCTCTTCAGTGTGAACTATTCGTCTGTATGACTCTGCTTGTCGACCATCAGACGAGACTTCAGACTTCGGTGGAGAAATACTGTCAGTCTGTGTGATCCGCTCAAACTCTCACAGTGTCCAAGGTTCGGCAGCACACACCGAGATAAAAAAAACTCCAACTGTGAGCCCATCTATGTGACAATCTGCTTTTTGGATGAAATAGTCATATTATTTATATATTGATTTCCTTTTCTGTATTTAACCTATGTTTCTCACGACATACTTATTTTAGTCTCTTACCCTCAGAGTTGCCAAGTTTCACTTCTTTTGAGCGACTTTGGGCTTCTTTTTTTTAATCTCTTATGATTTTGAAGGTTGGGGATTTTTAGGCTGCCTCTTGCAAATCATAAATAAGATTAATTCTAGCCATTTGTTTGGTTTTGATTTTCAAAAATATCTATTTTCTACTAGCTCTCTACTTGGGTTGGAGCATTTCCACAAGTTCTTGTTTCTCTGGGATAATCTGTTCTAATCATGGAGGCAGGACTACTAGACGTTTTTTAAAGGTCTTAAGTCTCACCTCGGTCTCGTCTTGAACTTGGTCTTGGACAATGAACACCACGCTTCTAAATCTGCATAGAGCGCAGGGTCCGATAAATGTGGTCGACTACCACACTATTTCTGACTCCAGGGTTAGAAAATCCGGTACACCTAACCTAACCCCGCTCATTGTCTATATTTACTTGCAATTCTCAAAAAACAGTGTAAAACAATGCAGGATTCAAAATGTTCATGTAGCCACTTTCCACAAAAAAATAGTATTTAAACATCTTGTTTTTTAACTGTAACTTTCAGTTTGCTGTTTTTGTCAATAGACCTGTTTCTTTTTCTATAGCTTTTTAGATCATTTTTTTATGTTTTTACAATTAACACAATTTGAATTGTTGATCTGCATATGCCAAAGTTTCTTCCTAAATAGAGAAAAATCACATCAGGTCTCCTAAAGGGAACCCTGGATATGAAGACAAATCTGGCTTAAACACTAGTGCTGGTTCATGTTTATTAAAATAAATTACAAACAAATATATAACTGCTTACTATTTTTTTATAAAATTGTCATTGTTTATGTTGTTTTCAGGCCACTGGGAGCCGCCATTTTGGTTGATGACATAAATAGTGTTTCCATGGTTACTCCTGTGGTTTGATCGGTGAACAGTTGAAACAAAAACACCACTGACAGTGTCCAGTTCTTGCCTCTTCCTCTTGATTATCTTCAGTTTTACTAGATTCCACATAATTGTTCTGTATTTGGCTCAAACTGACAAGGTTTAACCCAGGAATTCATGTTGCTTAGTTACCTGTTACTGCCTGTTACCATGACAACACTATTTTATGTCATAACTGCAGCAAAATGGCAGCCTCTATGTCATTTCTTCAAACACTATTTTAATAAAACTACAAATACTTCCAAGGTATTTGTCCTGTATTTGTATAAGTGATGATATTATAAGTGTTTTAGGATAAACATGTGATTATATCCAGGGTTCACTTTAAAGAGTAATGGAATTGGAAACACAACCAATAGGTTGTAGCTGAGTCGAGGAAAGTAGAGCCAAGAAAGCGCCTCATAAAAGACGTTTTTAATGTTAGAAAAACGAAAATTTCAATATTCCAAAATCATTAACACTTCTTTTGCGGCAACACACAATGTTCTAATTATTCGATTATTTTTATTAACTTTTTATTGGGTTGAGGACGCTTGCCTTAGGTTATTTTTTCAAAGGCTTGATCGCTTGTTTCTCTCTGAAAATCTGGCAACGCTGGTCAGCCTTTGACAGCTGGATTTAGCCAATGACAATTTCTGAAAAAGCAGATGATTTTACTTCAAGGACAATAAGACAAAAGACAGTCTACGTTAATTGTGATGAAATTTAAATTGTAATCTAGCTCCAAAACAGTCGTAAAATACTTTTTTTGCCATGACGCTCACCCCGACCCCCTGTTCTCCGTCTGAACGAGCCACAGCTGAACGTGTCGGTGGGAGAACACTTAAAACAAGCCTGGACCTGCTGCTCAGACAGGCAGCTCTCCAGAGACTCAGTAGACTGTCTGCCTCTGTGATGAAAACTCTGAGGTGAACCATGACTCTGCCCTGAAACATAACTAACAATAATAAAGTGTTTTTAATAGAAAGACAAAACGTGACAACATTCTCAGATGTGTTTATTTGGAGAAGTGTGTCGAAGGTTCTGGCTCTGGTCCATCAGAGTTATTAATACATTCTCGTAACATTCTATAGGCCAGGGGTGTGAAACTGGCAGCTCCGAGGACAAATGAAATGATTTTCTGTTTCATCCGTGATGATTTTGGATTGTTATTGATGGTGGCTTGCTGATAAAAGCTTAGACTACATTTGGGGTTGTGCCAAAAAATCATTAGTAAAATATCTGTTTTAGTAATGTTAAGGCAGCTTAGCCAGAATTAAACAAGGATTAGACCTTTACAAGTCTGTGGTACCAATCCAGAATTAACCCTGCAAACATGAAAAAAATGTATCATTTTTGCAAGATTCAAGATTCAATAATTTATTGTCATTGTTATATTAACAACGAAATTACATTAGAGCATTCCATCAGTAAACATGGCAATGTTGTACTTAGTGCAACTGTAATTGTAAAGTGCAGGATGCCGACTGCAATGTGTGTAAACAATGCACTTTGTAAGACCCTTGAACATGTAGACATATCAACACAAACAACATGACAAGAGAGACAAAGGGGGTATTCCATGAAGCGAGCTAAAGCCAAAGTCTGGCTTATTTGGCCAATCTAGGCTTATGAAATCTCCATTTCCGTTCCACTAACGTGGCTAACCAGAGGTGACGCTGAGTTGCCGCAGTAACAAGTGCACAGACATAAACCTGGTCGAGACCAGGCTAACAGTCAAGATTATTTTAGCTTTGTCTCAAAAAACGTCTAAAAAAACACTTAAATCACATGTTTATCCTCACACACTTCCACAACTGTGTGAAATCTCTCTGTTTGTCCCAAACACAACTTATAAAGTCACTTTTTATTCACTTTATTTACTTGGCATTGGCACCAAAGAGCCGCTTTTGTTGTTTCTTTTCTTTTTTTCTTTTTTTGAGCCGCTCTCGCTGTGAAAGACGCGTTTGTAAGAGCAAACGTCACATTGGCAGCACAAAGAGCCACGTATCTAACTGGAAAATTAACGTGCATCTAAACTACAAAAGATTTAGCACAGACATGCAGCTATTTCTCTAAAGGATGAAGCAATGAAAGCACGACTAAAGTATGAGAGCCGTGAAGTTGTGTTGCTGCTTTTACGCACAGAAGCGCTTCATCACACCTCTTTCCCTCGTCTCTCTCCTCTGCTCTGATTGGTCAGTTCTGGTTGTGAAGAGTTACGCTACACCTTTGTGACAACTTTACGCAGCAGGACTAGTTCCACATGCGGAGTGGAAAACCGCACATTGCATTAGAAAACGATGAGCCTACTACTCACAAATACGATGATAAATCCTCTGGATCTCCGCCTCGTCTTTCTCCAGCAGTGAACAGGAGGGGAGGGGCTGCCTCTCGCTCCCCGCATCAGAATAAACCACTATAAACTGAAAACTTTTGCGTTGCAAATCAAACTATAGTCCGTGTGCACTTTGGTTCCTCTCGTGTTTCAGTCAAATCATGTTAAATAAGCGTTTTTCTCTCTCATTCTCTGTGATGTCTTTGCTCCATTGATCTGGTCTCGTCACATTCAGCGGGAGCGCGCTCATAGCCCAGATTAATCTTCAAGCTTGAATTAGCGTTGCTCAGACCCAGGCTTATTTCTTTCATGGAACCACTTGAGGCTTAAGTTGGAGATGAAGCTAGTTTCAGCTCAGGATTTTAGGATAAGCCTAGACTTGTTAAGCCACTTTCATGGAATACCCCCAATATGAGGTAGATCAACAGTAAAACAGTGTGTAGATGTGGTTGAGCTGCATCAATGCAAAGTCCAGTTCACAGTTATGGCCTGAAGGAGAGTGGTGTATTAATGGTACCTAAATAAAGGGAGAGATGATGGCGGAGGGGGGGTCATTTAAAAGTCTGATGGCCTGTGGGTAGAGGCTGTTGGCCATTCTGGAGGTTCTGGCCGGAAGTGACCTGTACCTACGACCTGAGGGCAGCAGGTGGAACAAGCGGTTAGCTGGATGGGAGCGGTCTCTGATGATGTTATGAGTCCGGCGCAGGCAGCGAGTGGTGTACACGGTGGAAATCTCCGGGAGACTAGACCCAATGATTTTACTGGATGTTTTTACCACCCTCTGAATCGCCTGCTTCTCAGCGTTAGTGCAGCTGGAGAACCACACAAGCAGTCCGTATGTCTGCAATACTAGGAAGATGGGTTTAGAGACGAATAAGAGACACTTCTGCAGCATTGACCAATACAGATCAAGGGCACTTAGATGAAAATGATCTAAAGTTTCTGATTCTTTCTTTTATTACAAAAAGTTAAGGGATCAAGTAATAGAATTCACATGACTGAAAATGTGAACTTGCCTTTTAGATATTTTAATGTAAAGTACAGTGTTGTTAATGGGAAAAATTGCCCACATCATTGTTGTGTATCGTTAGTAAACTTTATTGTACAATACTTTATTAATAACTTAACGGTTCTAATTGAAACACATTTATAACTTTAATCTGTGAAATTAGTTTTGGCTGCAACAAGTTAATTAATTAATAGCAACTAATCGATTATTGAATTAATCGTCAACTTTTAGTAATCGAATAATCACTAACTGGTCTTTATATGGGGTGCACGGTAGCAGAGTAGTTAGAGCTCTGGTTCCCAATAAGGAGGTCGTGGGTTCGACTCCCGGTCGGACCATATCAACATCTCACGATCTCTCTGGGTGGAGTTTGCATGTTCTCCCGTGTCACCGTGGGTTTCTCCGGGTACTCCGGTTTCCTCCCACCTCCAAAAACATGCATGTTTAGGTTCATTGGGCATCACTCAGGGCGTTACATGGAGGCCAGGAAAACCGGATAACTAGCCTAGTCCGATTTAAACCAGTTTTCCAAAGCGCATGTAAACCCGGGCAGACCTATTGAGGAGCTGTAAACCGGTTTTCGAAAAACCAGTTGGCCACGTGGTCCCGACCGATGTAGTCTGATTCAAGTCATGTAAACAGACAATCGGTCTGCAGCTGGACAAATGCAACTGAGCATGCTCACAAACCCTGTCTACTGCACATTTCAACCATAAATTAAGAATTTTAGAAGTATAAATGCCTTGCACAAGTGGCTCACACAATCTCACATTTAACTCCATGTTTAACACTGTCAAATGTTTAAAACAGTCCTCTATGTTCCAGAAAAAAAACTGTGTGTTATTAACAAACAGTATACAAACAGTTAATAAAAATAAACAACATTAACAATGTTAAAGTAATTCAACAAATTACAGCCTCAATCATGCATTAGTGAATCTGACACAGCAGAACATCTCTCTCCAGGTAATCGGTTTACTCTCTCGCATGTAAAACAGGAGCAAAAGTGATCCAACCGGCTTGAGGGAAAACCAAATGGAGTCCGGTTTTCTAGCCTAGTCTGATTTCCCTGATCATGTAACCGCAGTGACTGTAAATTTCCCTGTGAGTGAATGAGAGAGTGAATGGTTGTCTGTCTAACCCTGCGACGAGTTGGCCACTGTTCAGTCACTGCTCCAGTCACCCGCGACCCCTAACGGGATTAAGCGGTAGAAAATGAATGAATTAATCACTAACTGGTCTTTATATGTTCCCAAACATGTATGAACTTAAAAAAAAGTTGAAAAAAGATGTTTTATGACTCCAATTGGGCAGCAATGACAGAAAATTTGTAATTTTGCTGCTTTTTTTTTTTTTTTTTTTTAAATAATCAGTGTTACTAGGCAAAAAAATGATCTTGATTTGAGAAAATGTGACTAAACTCAAGTGTTTCTGAATATTCTAAAATGTAATTTGCCCCTAAACTAAATATTATTGATTTTTTTTTTTTTTTCAAGTACAGTAGCTATCTTTGCCATTTCAAAATGAAAAAATGCTTGTGCTTCTTCATTTTTTAGCAAAACAATATATATTTTATGATTGTTCTATTGGCACGTAATATTTAAAGCAGGAGAAGTCTTAATTCAGTCAATTACTCATGGTCTAATTTAATTTAGGCTTTTTCTAGATGAAATTTGTAAAAAAAAAAGTCTTGCAGTCACATGACTTTCGCTTTCTTAATTGAAAGAATAATCACCCAACTAATCGATTACCAAAATAATCATTAGTTGCAGATCAAGTTTAAGCAGAATAAGTGAATCACAATATGAGCAGATTGTCACAGGGCTGAGCTCGTAATTCGATCTTTATCTTGATATTGACCTAGCCTTACTCTCACATGAAAGAAAGCTGCATCAGTATTTTTATCCTTTTATACTGCTTTGATGCTGCTTGATTCAAAAATAATGATAGTGTAGTGTCATCGTATTGTCCCAGCCCTTCTCTCAGCACATTCTACAAAGTGGTTCAGTCAGAGGTCAGTGATCCAGTTTAACTCTGTCGTAGTCTGAGCGTTACTGTTTGTTCTCTCATGTAGACTACTAGCCTCTGACTGTGTGAATGTAGTGAACCCTGTGACTCATGTGGCTTCACCATTGTGTCCTGTCCCTTTCCTGCGGCGGAGAAAGCTTTTGGACCGAGAGGAAGGTGTGTGTTTGTAATAATCCGTTATCTCTCACGCGCATGTCTGGGAGTGTGCAGGCTGCAGAGAATAAAACGCAAGATTCAGTCACTACTAATCATTAACTTTAGTCTTGTGTTCAGTCCTTGTTTGTAGCAGCTTTGGGGATCTAAAAATGACTCAGTGGCAGCAGGATTAAAGCTCTGCAGGCGCTCGTAATGACAGTGTTTTCACCCAGCATGTGACCGTTATAGTTACAACCATGTGTTTATTGTAATTAGAGTTATAACCGGCTGAAAGTGTGTGTGACAGGTTAGAGTGCGTTTTTCAGTAAAACACTACGAGCCTGATTACATTTAAGATTGTACCATGTTTGTTGAGGTTTATTTATCTTTTGTCCAATAGTTTTTGTTCACATGACATCACAGTTTTCTACAAGTCAATGTTGTTTCAATCAGGTGCAGTTTAACTAAGATTAATACATATAAATGCAGTTTATTTTCTACTACAAAAGCTTATTAATAGATTTAGTCGTCTCATCTTTAGATATTTTATGGGAAAGTACAATGTTAGCTTTTAACGTGAATGTAAATGCAGAATCAACAATTTTTTCATCGTCAAGCTGTGTGTGTGTGGAGTCAAAATTGAATTATCTGCTGTTTCCTCACCTTTTTTTGGACATTTTTGGGCAAACTCGCTCATTTTGAAGTTGTGTGCAAAAATCGAGACTGCTGCTATGAGGGTCAGTACACATTGACGTCACATCGAGTTGATGCCACATGCCGCCCGGGTGGGCTATAGGGATTATTTGATCCCTATATCCGCTCATAGACACAAGCAGTGGAAACAAGTCAAAAAAGCACCATTGTCAGCTAACTACAAGAGTTAATCACTGTGAGAAAACAAAAGTCTTACTGCTAAATCAACCTATGATCCTTAACAGTTACATTCAGGTGAAAAAATGGTGAGAAAAACACAGTCTCAAGCTTCAGGAGACAAACGTCTGTCAGACCGGTTCAGACCTGAACAAAACAGCTGCTTTCGTCCTGTTTCGTTGTTAGATTTAAAGAAGTTCGCCGCTCTCCAGCTAACCTGATGGAGAGCGACTCTTTCTGCATAAAGCATGTGCGGAAAGTGATATCGACTGAAAATCCCTCTCCTCCTTCTGACGCCGCTGCTATGGCAACATGGAAAGTGGTCACCCGCTGGTAAATGACATTATCAGTCAAAATAGGCCGGTGGAATGATGCAAAGAGTTGCTGGTTCGAGATTTGCATCAATGTTTCTTTTCTCTCGTTTTAGAAAATACTCACATGAGCTCATGTGCTTAAGTAAAAGAAAGGTTTCATACATACAGTACGTCTGCAAAGAATCTTATGTGCAAGTAAGAAACTAGACCTGCACAGCCTACAAACCTCACCGCTTGTCAAGATCACTGGACACAACCTCACACACTCACACCGCTGCCATATGTGCTGTCTTCACACCCACTGGGCGTCTCTTAAAAGTTCCAGCATTCACATTTGGAGTCTTTGAGGTGCAGTTGTGGGCGGAGTAAGTCTCTGACCAGTGTTTAGCCTCACTTTAAAGTAACTCACCCCCTAAACTCCACCCACAAAACATTTTAAACACAGCAAACTCATGGAAACATTATAAAGGTAAAAAGAGGGGCTCAAAGTGGAGAGCAGAGCAGCAAAGTATTAGTTTGACAGCAGGTGTTTGTAATCAGTTTTGAGTGAAAACAGCTGATGTCACACAGAGTCTAGAAATAACACTGGTCTTTGCAATGAGACACAACAGTATATGACTGTTTTGACCTAAACTTTCTAATCTGCTGTTTGTAGTAAAAATACCAAAATTGACTCTGAACAGTAGGCGATGCTATTTAATCACTATAGACCCCTTGCATGTTAGTAAACATTGCATCAAATTCTGGTGGGCGGAGCTTAGTCGGAGGCAAAAGACGACGTTGCCTCCATTTAATTTAACCTGTGTAAAGTAGTTTTGGAGGGATTTTTAAACACAAAGCAGAAAAAATGTCAAATTCTGTTCGGAACTGTCAGGATATATATCGTAACTTACTCTGTGGACCTGACACAGACTTTGGTGAATTACTTCTGACGGATGGAAGCATTTTGTCTGAGCTTGTGTGGAGTGATTTTTACATTTTTTCAGGTCCGCTTTGTTGCTAAACCTAGTGGCTAAAATGCTTCATTTAACCGTTCATTCGTGTCTTGAAGCTAATGCTAAATATGCTGATGTGTGCAACTCACATTATTAGTGCTTCAGAGACAAATTTGATAGTAATTATTTTACGATTAACTTATTTCAACAAAATTAGTTGCGATTAGCTTTGAAAATTTGTTAGCTCTCGTCAAAGGCTTTGCTAAAGCAGAAAAAGGGTCTTGTGTGTAAAAATTGAATGATTGACAACAGTACAGTTTTAGCTAGATTTCTAAATAAAACAGATCAATTTGAACATCAAACTGCACCTGCACGACTGGCTAAAGTCAGACTAACATTAGACACAAAAGTCCTAGTCACAGTTCACAACAAAACAACATTTTAACCACGATAAAACCTCGAACTTTTAATGCGTCGGCTATGAGTTTTCGTCTTTTTTGCCTCCAGCTAGAGCTGTGACGTCACCGTGACGTGGCATGAAAAGGGTCTATACACAACCAAAGGCGTGGCCTCTGATACCGACAGTACACTGTAAAAAATATATATCTTTTCTTCTCTCTCTCTTGTTCTTGTTCTCCTCTCTAACTTCTCTCTTTTCTCTCTACATTTCTCTCTCTCTCCCCCTCTTGGGTCTTCTTTCGCTCTCTATCTCTCTTTCTTGCTCTGTCTCTCATCCCTTTCTCTCTCTCTCTCTCTCTCTAACCTCTCTCCTTTCTTTCTTTTCTCTCTACATTTCTCTTGCTCTCTCTCCTCTTTTGCTCTTCTTTTGCTCTCTCTCTCTTGCTCTGTCTCTCATCCCTTTCTTCTCTCACACCTTTCCTTCTCTTTCCTCTCTCCTCCTCCTCATCTCTCTCTCTCTCATCCCTTTCTCACTCTCTTTTTTTCTCTCTCTCTTTTCTCCTACTCATCTCTCTCTCATCCCTTTCATTTTCTCTCTCTCTCTTTTTCTATCTCTCTCATCCCTTTGTCTCTCTCTTTTCTCCTCCTCATCTCTCTTTTTCTCTCTCTCTCTCTAACCTCTCTCCTTTCTCTCTCTTTTCTCTCTACATTTCTCTCGCTCTCTCCCCTCTTTTGCTCTTCTTTTGCTCTCTATCTCTCTTTCTTGCTCTGTCTCTTATCCCTTTCTCCTTCACTCCTTTCTTTCTCTTTCCCTCTCTCCTCCTCATCTCTCTCTCGCTCTCATCCCTTTCTCACTCTTTTTTTCTCTCTCTTTTCTCCTTTTCATCTCTCTCTCATCCCTTTCTCTCTCACTCTTTTTCTCTCTCTAACCTCTCTCTTTCTCTCTACATTTCTCTCCCTCTCTCCCCCCTCTTGGTCTTCTTTCGCTCTCTATCTCTCTCTCTTGCTCTGTCTCTCATCCCTTTCTTCTCTCACACCTTTCCTTCTCTTCCCTCTCTCCTCCTCCTCATCTCTCTCTCTCATCCCTTTCTCTCTCTCTCTCTCTTTCTTTCTCTCTAACCTCTCTCCTTTCTCTCTCTTTCTCTCTACATTTCTCTCGCTCTCTCCCCTCTTTTGCTCTTCTTTTGCTCTGTCTCTCATCCTTTCTTCCCTCACTCCTTTCTTTCTCTTTCCCTCTCTCCTCCTCCTCATCTCTCTCTCTTTCATCCCTTTCTCTCTCACTCTTTTCTCTCTCTCTCATCCCTTTCTCACTCTCTCCCCCTCCTCTCTCTCTCCCTCTTTCTCCTCTCTTGCCCCCTTCTCTATCCTCTCTTTCTTTCCCTCTCTCTCCCTCCTCTCTCCCCATCCTCGCTCTCTCTCTCATCCCTTTCTCTCACTCTTTCTCTCTCCCTCTCTCTCTCTCCCCTCCTCCCTCTCTTTCCCTCTCTCTTTCTCCCCCCCCTCTCTCTCCTCGCTCTCTCTCTCTCATCCCTTTCTCTCACTCTCTCTTTCTCTCCCTCTCCTCTTTCTCTCTCCCTCTCCCCCTCCCTCTCTCTTTCTCTCCCTCCTCTCTCATCCCTTCTCTCACCCTCTTCCCTCCTCCTCCTCATCTCTCTCTCTCCATCTTTTATCCCTTTCTTTCTCTCCCTTTCTCCACTTCTCTCTCTCTTCAAACTTAAAAGTATAAAATCTTTAACTCACATTATCAAGTTACATCAACATAAATATTTAAGGCGCTTCACTAATTCACCTTAGTTTATGTAATTTTTTTTACAGTCTATAACATTGTATTTTGTACTGTATTTAAAATATCTAAAAAATATTTCACTAATTCTGCAAGTCAATAAACCCCATATTTCAACAAGAAGTCTTCATTTTAGCTGCTTTGAATGTTTTGACGACTTTCTGTAGGATTTTCATTTACTTCCTGTAACTTTCAGCCTTTATTTGCGATGTCTAATTATTTACCACAAGAACTATCAACCAAACTAAGTCAGAATGATAAAAACGTGATCCTGCGTGGTGTAAGTCAGAGCAGAGTGAGGTAATGTGTGCACGGGCGAGATATGTGCTGCAGCGTTCGCTCTTATCGTCGGATCCTCTGCGCGGGTGGGTGTGGACCCTCCTCGTGGTCAGCAGCATAGTTCTTCAATAACTCATCGTTCAGTCGTCTGTTGTTTGAAGTATTGTAGACTTGTTTTTAGAGGTTTTTCTCAATGGTTCACTGAGACACACCTTTGTTTTGAGTTGAACATGATTAAACATAAGTGAACACAATACATAAAGGACAGTAATTATGCTTTTTTGTGTTGTTCCCATCCTTCAAACACACTCCTGAGTATCTCCACTTTGGGATTCCCATGCACCAGAACCACTATATAAAAAGTGTAGTAAAGCATAGATGACAGTGATGTGTTCCCCACACCATGAATTGAGTTAGAGCTAGAGCTAATGCTGCCGAAATCCTCATAACAAGTTTGAATATTCATTCATTACTTTTCTGTTTGTTCCTGGTTCATGGGTGACTGGAGCCTATTTGCCTGACCAGCCAGTCCCTCCTACATTCTGTTCGAATGCAGAAGGGTCTGGAGCCAATGACAGAGACAATTGTCCAAAATTCGGACAATCCCATCTTAAAACAACTGCTCCCTCCCCCTCTCCCCTCCAATTTCAAACTTTTTTTTCTAACGTTTCAAAACATTCAAGATAGCGGACGTAACTGAGAGATTATTTTCTTCGGCTTTTGCTCAGTTTTGAAAAATTAGGAAACGTATTAATTCCTTAAAACCTTGCACAGCATATTTACAGTAACATTTAAATAAAAATTAGGCGTGTCGCAGTTTTGGTGGAGTTTCTGGGCTTTCTGTGATTGGTTGACTCAGCGCTCGGAAAGCCCGCCCTCGAAATTGAAACCTGGCGCTCTGATCCCAGACCCTTACGTCTTTGTAAAGTTGTCTGTCAAAGCCTGTAGGGACTGGCTGGTCAGGCAAGGAGCCTATCCCAGTGACTTTGGGCCTGAAGCGGGGGAAACACCCTGGACAATGGTCAACTCTGCAGGGTTAGACAGACAACCATTCCCTCTCGCAGTCTCATTCATTCACAGAGAAGTTTTACAATGATGCCCAATCAACCTAAACATGCATGTTTTTGTAGGTGGGAGAAACTGGAGTTTGCTGAGGAAACCACAGTGACACAGGGAGAACATGCAACTCCACCCAGAGAGATCGTGAGATGTTGATATGGTTCCGCCCGGGAGTTGAACCCATGATCTCCTTATTGGGAAGCCAGAGCTTTATCAGTCAACGTCACTTACCGCTCGACTGCGTATATCACCTGTTAGAAAGATACAGTGTCTGTCTAGTTGGCTGGGGAAGCTTCTCAGATTAAAACAACTAAACAAGATGAGAGTTTTTTCAATCAGGTCTGACCGGTCTGACAGACGTCTGGCTCCTGAAGCATGAGACAGTGTTTTTCTTCACCTGAATGTAACGTTTATGAGTCGTAAAGACAAATTTCATTCACAAATGTTTAGTTTAGCCGCATAACTTTGTTTTCGCAGTAATAAACTCTTGTAGCGGAAAACAGCGCTGGCGATGTTGTGCCTAGGGCTTGTGTCATCTAGGGCTGCGTGAGTCTGCACAACTAATCCTTCCTTATACGCTTCTGTGATACTGTGTTGATAAGATATTAAAGTGCCCATGATAGGTTGAACTACTCATTTCACAAAGATGCAGTTAAGCTCATTATATTTCAGGTTTTACTTAACATTTTTAAAATTTCATTTCAGTTTGGCCATTTTAGCATTAAAAATGTCTTCCTGTTCATAGATGATGACATCACGCTAGTAGTTGGCCTAGCGACCATTTAATAAATTAGGCCCCAATCTTTCAAATGTCTTTTTTTTTTACTTGAGCCATAAAAAATAGAACTCGCCTTTTTTGTAAATGTGTCTTTACAGGGCCATTAAAAACCCGTTTCTGTGGAAAAAATTAAAATGTTTTGTCTCCATATAGTGTGATGTCATCAGTTTTAGAACTCTGCTCTACTTCCTGGTGTTTTCAACATATTTTCACATTTTTCTCCACAAACTTGTTATTGATTAACGTAAAACTATAATTTAGAATTACAACAGTATTAATCCACCAAAATAAATAAAAATTAGAAAAATTTTCAGACCTGTCATACGCACTTTAAGGATATTAAGTTTATATTAAGACACTGCGATTCTGCTTTGAATTTTGATTCAATGTGATACATTTTGAAGCTCTATAATATGGGCTAGAATATGTTCATTTGTGATGAACAATAATTAGAAGTACAGTTAACAAATATATAATCTGTATGGAGTTTCTTATGACCAGTGTGTCATCTGAGGCCATCTGAAGCAGCAGCACAGAACTTCTGCTTTTGTAAATGGCTGAAACACTCCAAATATCTTCTGAATGTCCCTGAGGCTTTTTACAGACGAGGCGTTACCAGACTAAAAACTGTCATGTTCATATTCAAGCTAATCGTTTTATTATTTGAAATAGTTAAAACTCATAACACTACATTTTATTGTGAGGTTCTGCTGGACAATGTGTCTGTAATTCACCAAGGTCATATGAGTAAGACAGGAAAACTTTAGTGTGTCCTGTTGCTGTAGGAAATAACAAACTAGTAAAGCAGCTCTTTGTGCAGAAAAACCACACTGACCTCTGCCGACTCTGTGTTAACACAGGTCTGCTTCAGCTTAATAACACAGCTTTGAGTTAATTTGAGATCTTCTGTCACTATTTAACGCATTTATAACTATTTCCCAAAGTAGCTAGAAACAACAGCTGTAGATCAGAGGTGGTAAGTGTTTTTACTCAAGTACTTAGGCAAGGTAAATTATACTTGGTGTTTAGTCCTGACTCTGGTCCAGTGACTCTGGTCCACGTCCTGACTCTGGTCCACGTTTATTCCTGACTCTGGTCATGTTTAGTCCTGACTCTGGTCCGTTGACTCCACGTTTAGTCCTGACGTTAGTCCTGACTCTGGTCCACGTTTAGTCCTGACTCTGGTCCACGTTTAGTCCTGACCTGGTCCACGTTTAGTCCTGACTCTGGTCACGTTTAGTCCTGACTGACTCTGGTCCATGTTTAGTCCTGACTCTGGTCCACGTTAGTCCACGTCCTGACTCTGGTCTACGTTTAGTCTGACTCTGGTCCACGTCCTGACTCTGGTCCACGTTAGTCCTGGCTCTGGTCCATGTTTAGTCCTGACTCTGGTCCGTCCTGAGTCCGACTCTGGTCCACGTTTAGTCCTTCTGGTCCATGTTTAGTCTCTGGTCCACACTCTGGTCCACGTTTAGTACTCTGGTCCACGTTTAGTCCTGACTCTGGTCCACGTTTAGTCCTGATCTGGTCCATGTTTAGTCCTGACGGTTGTTTAGTCCTGACTCTGGTCCACGTTTAGATCCCTGACTCTGGTCCGTTTAGTCCTGACTGAGTCCTGACTCTGGTCCACGTTTAGTCCTGACTCTGGTCCACGTTTAGTCCTAACTCTGGTCCACTCTGGTCCATGTTTAGTCCTGACTCTGGTCCATCGTTTTAGTCCTGACTCTGGTCCACGTTTAGTCCTGACTCTGGTCCACGTTAGTCCTGATCTGGTCCACGCTTAGTCCTGACTCTGGTCCGTGTTTAGTCCTGACTCTGGGTCCATGTTTAGTCCTGACTCTGGTCCACGCTTAGTCCTGACTCTGGTCCGTGTTTAGTCCTGACTCTGGTCCATGTTTAGTCCTGACTCTGGTCCACGTTTGTCCTGACTCTGGTCCGTGTTTAGTCCTGGACTGTGGTCCTTGTTTAGTCCTGACTCTGGTCCACGTTTAGTCCTGACTCTGGTCCACGTTAAGTCCTAACTCTGGTCCGTGTTTAGTCCTGACTGTGGTCCATGGTTTAGTCCTGACTCTGGTCCACGTTTAGTCCTGACTCTGGTCCGTGTTTAGTCCTGACTCTGGTCCGTGTTTAGTCCTGACTCTGGTCCGTGTTTAGTCCTGACTGTGGTCCATGTTTAGTCCTGACTCTGTCCACGTTTAGTCCTGGACTCTTGGTCCCGTGTTTTAGTCCTGACTCTGGTCCACGTTTAGTCCTGACTTTCCTGTTTAGTCCTGACTCTGGTCCACGTTTAGTCCTGACTCTGGTCCCGTTTAGTCCTGACTCTGGTCCACGTTTAGTCCTGACTCTGGTCACGTTTAGTCCTGACTCTGGTCCACGTTTAGTCCTGACTCTGGTCCACGTTTAGTCCTGACTCTGGTCCAGTCCTGACCGGTCCGTGGGTCCGTGTTTAGTCCTGCCTCTGGTCCACGTTTAGTCCTGACTCTGGTCCACGTTTAGTCCTGCCTCTGGTCCACGTTTAGTCCTGACTCTGGTCCACGTTTAGTCCTGACTCTGGTCAACGTTTAGTCCTGACTCTGGTCCGTGTTTAGTCCTGACTCTGGTCCACGTTTAGTCCTGACTCTGGTCAACGTTTAGTCCTGACTCTGGTCCACGTTTAGTCCTGACTCTGGTCAACGTTAGTCCTGACTCTGGTCCGTGTTTAGTCCTGACTCTGGTCCACGTTTAGTCCTGACTCTGGTCAACGTTAGTCCTGACTCTGGTCCATGTTTAGTCCTGACTCTGGGCACCAGCAGGAGGCCAGTCCCTGAGGTCCTCAGAGTCCGAGATGGTTCATGCAGCACTAAATGTCAGAGATGTACTTTGGTGCTAGTTCCACGGAGAGACTTGAACACAAGCAGAGCTGTTTTAAAGTCTATTCTCTGAGTCACTGGAAGCCAGTGCAAAGACCTAAGCACAGGACTAATGTGATTGTACTTCCTGGTTCTGGTCAGGACTCGAGCAGCAGCGTTCTGGATGTACTGCAGCTGTTTTACAGCTCGTTTGGATAGTTACAATAGTCTAACCTACTGGAGACAAATGCATGGATAAGTCTCTCCAAGTCAGGCTTTGACACTTTACCTTTGATTTTGGCAATGTTTTTTTAGATGGTAAAAAGCTGCTGATGTTATTGACTTAATGTGGCTGTTAAAGTTCAAGTCTGAGTCCATTATTACCTCCAGAATTCTAACTTGACTTCAAGGTTTCAGAGAGAGAGACTGAAGGTGACTGCTGACACTTTCTTAAGTAGTTTTCTTGAGTATCTGTACTTTACTTGAGTATTAAATAATCGGGTGACTTTTTACTTTTACTTCTTAATTTTTTCAAGAATATCTGTACTGCTAGTTTTGAGCCCATGAACATTTTTTATTCTTTTCTAAAACTTGTGCAGTGAAAGCCGCCAAAAATGTTATAATTTAAAACAATTCTATATTCTATCACATGATGTCTTATAGCCTATTTAGCAATTTGATTTGAATCTGACGCAATATTCTGAATTCTAGTAGCTTTAACCGAGACAAGATAATAGCTTTTGGCAGTGTGGTTGCCTGTACTTTTTTACTTAAGTGAAGGCATTTCAGCAGGACTTTTACTTTTACGAGAGTCATTTTTTCTCAATAAATTGTACTTTTACTTGTGTTGTGAACTGCTGTAGATATAAAGCATTTTTATTTGACGATTACAATGCGAGCTGACAGATATTTATGAGATTATTATGTGACTTGTCTGAGCTCCTGAAGTCTTGTGATTGTGGTTAAAGGGGCACAGCAGATGTTTGGGATGAAGAAGCCAGTGTCCGTGTGGAAAAATGTGACTCAAATAATCTTACCTCAGTTTTCCACTTGACCTGCTGCATGAAAACTCTTCTTCCTCTGGGAGCTGCTGCCGGACTCACGCTTCAGCAGAACAAAACGTCTCCGTTCAAAACGGTTAGCAGACTTGTTGTAAATATAAATTATAGTTTTACATGAATCAAGAACAGATTTGAAAATGCGTTGAAACCAAAAAACAGGAAGTAGAGCAGAGTTTTAAACCGATGACAGGGACAGGGACAAAAGACTTTTTTTTTTCATGAGAAACACATTTCAGAAACTTAAATGCCAGATGCCAGATTATATTTCAATAATAGACGTATTAGACTTTGTCATGAAATATTTCAATAAAAATATTTCACACATTTTGTGGTTTCTGCTGTAACTCGAACCATTCATCTTTTGTATTGCAAGATAAACTGCATTTAAACCGTGTTCATTTTACCTGCGCTTCACCTGATTGAAATAACTTTGGTTTGTCAAATGTTGTGATGTCATTTTCTGTACAGGAAGTACATTTTTAATCCTCAAATATGGCAAAAACATGGATGGAATTAATACAATTTTAAGTAAAATCTTAAATACTGTATGATCTTCTTAACTTTGTTTTAGTAGAGAGCAGTAGTGCCCTCAAGGAGTTTAATTTGTCCTGCAAAAACGTACTAAGATTTGTTAAGAATGACCGTCTGATTACATTTTAAGTTGAAAAGATTGTATTACATCAAAACTGTTTTATTCTGCCAAAACATGTTAATAAAATACAGTTTAGTCACTCTTATGAGTTCTTAGTTGCAAAATAAAATAAAATGTTGCCCTTGGCACGATACAAAATCATTCATAATGGCCTTTCAAGAAAAAATTTGTTTTGGCCCGCTGATGACAAAAGTGAGAACCCCCCGTATAGAGGGATTATGACGGGGGATGTGCATGCAGCCGCAAAGAGCTGCTCCTGATTGACACAAGCTATAGCAGCAACACTCTGGCTTCCCAATAAGGAGGTCGTGGGTTCGACTCCCGGGTCGGACCATATCAACATCTCACGATCTCTCTGGGTGGAGTTTGCATGTTCTCCCCGTGCAGTGCTTTTCTCCGGGTACTCCGGTTTCCTCCCCCTCCAAAAACATGCATGTTTAGGTTAATTGGGCATCACTGTAAATTTCCCTTAGTGAGTGAATGAGAGAGTGAATGGTTGTCTGTCTAACTCTGCGACGAGTTGGCCACTGTCCAGGGTGTTCCCCCGCCTAAGGCCCAAAGTCACTGGATAGGCTCCAGTCACCCGCGAACCCTAACGGGATTAAGCGGTAGAAAATGAATGAATGAATGAACTCTGTTGTCAGCCAACCTCAGGAGTGTGCAAAACTAAAATTTTGCTGCTAAAATCAACATTTGTGAATGAAATTTGTCTTTAGGACTCAAACACGTTACATTCAGGTGAGTAAAAATACACAGGGAAAAACATGGTTAATCTTAATTCTGTTCTTTTGTTGTGGAGTGTTTTTTGTTGGTGAATTGCATTTGTGCTGTCTCGGTCCTTCATCTATTTCTTCTTCATTTGTCCCTGGCTGTTCTCACTCTGTGTTGGAAAGAGTTTGAGCTTGGCGCATTAACAGCTGCACATGATGATCCTATTTACTTTTACTGTCAGATAGATTAGACTGCGAGTGGTAAAAGTTCTGCTGTGTCTCTTAATGCTTCCTTAATCCACCCTGAATTATAAATCTACACTGGTCACATAAATATTTATAAACTTCATAAAGCTGGTCACAAACTTGTCACATGGAACCAGATTTTCTCACAGCAAAACAGGAAGTGGGCATTTGTTATTTCCTAGCTCTCACAAATCATTCAGCACATGGCTTATATACACTCAAGGAAAAAAGAAACTCAACACTCAATTTTCAGAGTTTTGGGGGCCAGAATAATTTTATTTTTAAGATCCGCCTGTTTCATATGAACCCTACATCCATTTCTAATCCTTAGGCCAACTCTTGCAGCGTTTACACATTTTCGAGTCCAATAACACAACCAAACAACAGAGCAACCCCCAAACCAAAAGGGACAGGAATTTCATTAAAGTGTCAATAGTTCATGTGACCCCTGTTGGCCCTGTACAGCGATTATTCGTCGCCTCATGGATCAGCAGTAGTGTCTGAGTTGATCCTGTGGAATTGCCGCCCTCAGCTGCTGCTGAGTTTCGGGAGAATGCTCACTGGAACCTTTTTTCGTCACTGAACACAACTTGGGACTACCTCTGCAAAGTCCAACGACGATGTGAGTTCACCATTCGACCCGAGCTCGGTGATGTTGGGGGTAAGCACTGATCCAACATATGGTCGAATACTTGGATCAGTGCTTACCCCGCGGAGGCGATTACGTATGGTTCTGGCCAACACTGGTCTGTGGTGTGTCCCAATGGTCTCGGCGGAGACCCTGGTGGCGGGCCAGAACCTGTCACGGAGATGTGGGGGGCGACTGGTTTTGTACAGCAGTCGTTACACGGGGCGTTACACCAGTACGGTCGCCCCCGTTAGAGGGGGTGGTCGTTAGAGGAACCAGTGGCTTAGTATCGCTCCACAAGACGACTAATGGTAGAGCAGTGACTCCAAACACCCTGGGACAGCAAAACAACACCGTCCAGCTTGGAGCTGCCAATAGCTCGATCCCTCTCTGGTTGAGACAATCGTGGCATCGTGAAGAAGTGTGTTTTGGCTTCATTCTGGTGTCTTTTATAGAGAAGACTTGAGCACAGTTAACCAGCGGTAAAAGTCAACTCTGAGTTTCAAACATGAGTTTGTGTGAATAAACGACCCTGTAATGCACTCTTTATTGTTCTCACAATCAATCAAGCCAAACCAAGAAATCTGTTCACCTGTTTTCAGCTTACTGTGGACTGAAACCATGATATAAGTAATTTTTCCAAATTTACTAGCTTTCTAAGGAATTTTCGAAAATTAAAATGTTGCGTTTCTTTTTCCTTGAGTGTCTATTTCCTTCAGGACAAAATAAAGAAATCCTGAATCTTGACATCCACAAAGAATGGCATCAAATCTATCTCCATCCCTTTAACGTTCTGAATATATACAGCACACGTGATTGTTGGATAAAGCCCTTTTTGTTGGCAGAGAATAGTGTAAAAGCTCTCCTCTTCTCTCGGTGCAGTGCAATTCTCTGCAGCTGGAGCAGACACACACACACACACACGTCCCATTATCGTCTCTGCTGGAGTTTACAGCTGAAAATCACCTCACACATGCTTTTGTTTTCAAATCCCCAGGTCGGCGTGTTGTTTTAGGCCAACAGCTACTTGTAAAGCAAACTTTTAACAAGTGTCGAGCTCAGACTCTCTGGGCAGCCAAACCAAGACTCTTTCTACATATCAGCCGAGTTGAATGGATTACAGCAGTTTGGAGGAAATGACAAGAGGCAGCGCTTCGGGACTGATGAGGATGGATTTAATAATAGGTCGTGGTTTAGAGATGAATTAAGAAGGGCTTCAGGAAGTCAATTGAATAGTTCCAACTGATCAGTTATTTTAGTAAACGTCAACTACTTCAACAGTTTAGTAATCGTTACTTTACACAGACTACAAAGTTTGTCATGTGCTGAAAGAAGAGGTTTTAGGTAGTGTTGTAGTTGTGAAGACCGCAGGAATGGAGACCAAGATCAAAGAGTCCCAAGACCGAGACAAGACCAAGACCATTGAGGGTCAAGACCAAGGCAAGACTGAGACTTTTATAGGTCGAGACAAGACTAAGACTGCTGTCCATCAAGACTAAATCAAGACTATCTGTGTATCTATTTTGTACAGTTGTTAGCATCTACATGACCTTATTTTGCGGTCCTTATGGCAAACTGTGTCTGGGACAGGGCTCTACGCTCCTGTTAGTTTAGCAGAGTGTAATGTGGAGCTGTGCAATTAATCGAAATTCAGTTGTATTCATTCACGTTCTGTTCTTTCCTTAGCCATAAATAATTATTGATTTCTTTACTTCTCTCTCTTATTGTTTTCCCTCGTCTTTTGCATTCATCAAACATTTGCTCACGTGAAAAAACAGGTTTGAGGGAGCAAACACTTAGGGCTGGGCAAAATCGTGATAAAAATCAAATCGTGAGCTCATCCCTGTGACAATTTGCTTTTTTGATGAAATCGTCATATTTCTCTGATTTGATGCACCTGTCTATTTTTGCAACTTTTGGCTTGTTTCTTTAAAGTGTCTTGTGAATTTTGAAGATTGTGTTTTTTTTAAGCTGCACTGTCAAGTCACGAAATGGTCAATTTTAGCATTTTTTCCAGGTAGAGAAATGTATAGCCTACACTGAAACACGGATTTTGAGCAAATTTTCATGTCTAAAAGTTGCACAATGTTTCACTTAATTGGGTATTTTAATAACCTTTTATAAAACGGATTGAATTCACTTGTTTTAGGATTTTTATCAAAGGCTCGATTGCTGGTTTCTCTCTGAAAATCTGGCAACACTGATCAACTTTTGAAAGCTGGATTAAGAGAAGAAGAAACTTTGTACAAAAGCAGATTATTTATTTTACTTCAAAAGCAATAGAAAAATAGACAGTCTCGAATAGGTCATGGATTTTCTTTTTCCACCCACAATTTTAATCAGTGTGCATGTTTTAAAGAGGAAATAATGTGTCTTCTTTTATGACAATGATCTTTTGTGCCGTTTGTGTGTCTGCAGCCTGCCTGTTTCGCTACAACGTCCTGTCGCTGGTTTACTTCCTGTACCTGCTGCTGTTGCCATGGTTCCTCTGCCCCAACAAGCACACCATCAAAGGTAAGATCTCTCCGTCAGACTCACGTGCTCGTACAGGCTCCGGCGGTGGAGGTATGTGGCATTAAAATCAGCTAATCTACTGCCAACACACAGGCACACAGTTCAAGGAGACACGGTTTAAATAATCTAAGCTGGTGTTTGCTTGAGGTTAAGTATTAAGGAAGAAGTTATGTAAAAGTTCAGCTTTCTATTAGTTTGTATGAGGGCTTTAGTATTCTCCCTACACAAGATGGCTGCTGCTGTAACATTTGTCGCTTTAGGTTACCACGGCGGTGTCCGAATGTGTGGCCTGTCATTCCCCAATTTGAGTCAGTGCCGAGTTTGAGTCAAAAGTTGATGTGCACATGTCCAGAATCTTTTGTAGGTGTTGTCGTAGTGTTCGACCACGGCAACACCTACAAGGTCAAACAACATATAACATGCTAGATTTATCTTTAACCCTTAAACATAAGCTTAACGTTTGTGAAAACACAATATTTAGCTTTTAATAAACTTAAGCAAATAGCTTGGAGCAGTGAAACTTCGAGGTCACTCACATAGCCTAAGTGGTAAATTGAATGTTTTTTAAGTGTGAAGAAAGTACAAGATTTCAGGCGACGTTATCAAAAATAAAAGTTAGCCTACTAAACTTTTTTGACTGACTTTTTTTTATCTCTTGTGATTTACGATCTAAAGATGCAACAGAGATATTTGTAGCCGTTTCTGTCAGTTTAAGTAATAATCTTCTGTTGTTTCAGTCAGTGATAGGAGCATCCTCTTAAAATGATTCTCTGGAAAATCTTCTGCAGCAGATGTCAAAGTTTTGCAGCATTTCAGAGGTTCAAAGGTAACAAAGTTAGCATTCATAGCCTCATGTCTCATTTCCATGGTTACAAGACAAACAAACAGCTCTTTTCACAAAATCCCAACTTATGTCTGTTGAACATCACAAGTTTGTTGTAATCCCAAGGTTAATCCTCCGCTGCTTCAGGTGTGAAAGTCTGCTGTTTCTGAAATCCAGAGCTAGCATCGATAGCATTAGCTTTTGCTTGGTCTCCATAGTTACTAGAAAAAAATGTCACAAATCAGACTGTTCTTAGCTGTTTGTTGAACAGCCACACTTCTTAGTTGGTTGTCCAAAGTCCAAAGTTGTCCTGTTAAAAACTAAACTAAAAATAAAAAAAAAAAACATTCAGAAAGTACTGCAGTTTCCATAACGACAAAAAAATCCTATGTTAAAACATGGGAAGCTAAACTTTTAGGGCATTTTCTGACAAATTAAGTATTTAGCACAACTAATTCAAGTCAAGTCACAATGAAGTTTAAATGGAGGTTGTTGATGTGGCGTTATGTCAGAAAAATAACCAGAAAGTTAAGATGTTAAAACACGCCAGGCGGCGATAGCATCGCGTTAGCATTTAGTTCACAGCTACCATTAGCATCATTAGATATATTTACATGTTTGTCTTCGTTTCTATATTGGACACTTTATATTTCCTCAAGTTCACATTTGCAGTTGTAGTTGTTGAGCAGTGAGTGATAAACTGTTGTTCTTATCCACTCTCAATGTTAACTTTGCCCCACGGAAGTCTGTAAGTGGGCGTGGCTGTAGATTCTGACTGTATCTAAAAACAAAACACTCGTAACTGAGAGCCGTTAGCCATAAAGACGCTAGTGGTAGCTGTTAAGATGCTACCTTTAGCTTATCTTAATTTGGGTTGTAAAAGTTGAATTATCCTGCTTGTTTGATGTTTAACCTGATCCAAGAAAAATAAAACTTGTAATATGATTAGTAGTCAATAAATACATTTGTTTGTGCCGTACTGGTCAAGTCCGACTTTTATCAACCATTTTTTTCATTCAAACAGCAAAGTCACGTGACCCGTGGTGAACTGAAAGTAGCGTCCTTCGTAATGGAACGTCCATGTGAACTGAACAGGGCAGGACTATAGTGACTGAGTGGTTAGAGAAAGAATGGCTACGCTCTCTATAATAATTCAATACTCATGAGTATGAAGAGATTATTTGTTTATCAACACGGGAGATGTGTGTGCACCCAGTATGGAGAAAGAGCTGCCGCTGATTAACAAAAGCTGTAGCAACAACTCAAGCCAGGACTGTTGTCAGCTAAGTACAAGAGTGTCTCACTGTTAGGACAAAAGTTATGCTGCTAATTTAACATTTGTGAATGAAGTTTGACCCTACGATCTTTCATTACATTTAGTTTAGTTTAGTCTTTATTTAAGCGACAAAGTACAAAGACATAATTCTCATAAAACAAAGATGATGTGCTAAACAGCTAGTTTCCATCTGCAATAATCAAATTATACAACATGAAATATAACACATTCAATTAAATTTAGAAAGATATCGGTCACTGCTCACTCATTGAGATGAACACAACATATTTCACACATATCTCCACATCACACATATTGTTTTCTTTACCTTGTCGACATGTTTCGGCTGCTGTCAGCGAGCCATCTTCAGGACCGTTCATTACATTTCATTACATTTATCTGAGTGAAAAAACTAGAGATGGGCCGATCCAGCTTCTCAGTTCTGATACCGATTCCAATAGTTTGTTTTCAAGTATCTGCTGATTCCAGTGTAAGGACTGAAATTGCTTTTCTTTCTTATCAAAACATAAAATATTTTGTCATATAGTGTTATGTAAATGTTTTATTTATAGAGGGATTTTCGGTGGACGTCACTTTCTGTTCTACTGCGTTATGCAGCCATCTAGTTGGTTGAGGAAACTTGTTGGAATAAAACAACAAAGAAAGACGAGAGCAGCTGTTTGGATCAGGTCTGAACCGGTCTGACAGACGTCTGTTTCCTGAAGCTTACCAATTTTAGTAACTTTATGCCTAAACTTACCCGTTTCACCTGAAGAAAACATCCCCACGACGTCCCCTGCAACAAAAACTCGTCCTATTTTGACGCTGTGAAATCTTGTGTCATTTTTACTCTTTTTCATATCGTGCTAAATGCACGACGTAACGTAAGTACTAAAAACAGCTGTGAACTCGTGCTCAAAATACGCTGTTTTTGTGTCATGGTAAAAGTACGCCATCTAGTGAGACTGTGTTGAACATTTAGGAGTCGTAGGGTTGAATTTCATTCACAAATGTTGATTTAGAAGCAGAACTTTTGTTTTCTCACAATGATTAACTCTTGTAGTTAACTGTTTGTGTCAATGAGTGGCAGCTCTTTCTGCAGGTCTGGTGTACGCGCATCACCTGTGTTGATAAACAAAAGATTTTGTTGTTAAGCCACAACTTAACAACTCAATAAAATGTCCAATAGTATGAGACGTTCTGGATCAACACCAGCCAATAAATTTGTCTCATTATGTCCAATCAAAGGCAAAACTATGATATTGAACCAATGTCATGGAGCCAATATCAGATCGGTGCATCGCAAAAAAAAGCAAGAAAAACACTGTCTCAAGCTTCAGGTATGGAAGTTTTTTGGTGCCAATATTCAAAATGAGAATTCAATGTGCAGTTTAGAATTGCAATTTTTAAAATGAGAATTCCTTTGGCAATAACTGTGTGCAATCTTCATTTCTAATGTGCTTGTTAAAATTGCAATTGGCAAATTGTATTTTAAATAACAAATTGACAATCCATTTTGTGAATTAAATTCTCACTTTGACAGTTGCAATTGCCACTTTTCAACTTACGTTTCAAATTAAACCACATTCGATTGCGTTGCACATTTATATGGTGTTTAAGAGACAATATTCAATTTGAAATGACAATGTTCAATTTAGATTTGCATTTTTAAAATGACTATGTAATTTGCAATTTTAATATGTATTTTTTAAAAAAGCATTTGGCAATTATTACTTTAATTTAAAATTTGACAATCCATTTTGCAAATTGAAATTGCAATTTGACAAATGAATTCTCACTTTGACAATAGAAATTGCCACTTTTCAACTTACGTTTTAAATTAAACAACATTAGATTGCATTGCACATTTATATGGTGTTTTAGAGACAATATTCAATTTGAAATGTCAATATTCAATTTAGATTTGCATTTTTAAAATGACTATGTAATTTGCAATTTTAATATGTATTTTTAAAAAAAGCATTTGGCAATTATTACTTTAATTTAAAATTTGACAATCCATTTTGCAAAATAACATTTCACTTTGCCATCTCACTTTTTCAAGTGGTTTTGTCAGTTTGCAAGACGAGTTTGTATTGCATTGCATGTTGTGAAACAGCACCACCTGTGGTTTGCAATTGCATATCAACGTGCTTTGTCAGTGCCAATATTCAAAGTGGATATGCAAACTGTCAGCTGCCCATCAAGGCGGGACACAGATGTCCCTCGGCCAATCAGGAAGCTCCAACACAACAGACACACAGGCTCAAGGCTGTGCTTCCTACTTAAGCAAAGTTTTCTTGTGGGAGTGGGACCATCTCAAAATGAACAGTGGATAGTTACACCTTCTGTTTTGGTAAGTGTATACTCGTCTTTCTGCAGTGTGTAACAATTACATACACAACATTAAGCCTTAGCAGTAGCAGAGCAAAGTTGGTGCTAGCTAGCGAGGCTAACGTTGTTAGCATAGACTCCAGTAGTACAGAAAGCATAACACAGACACATACTGAAAGTATTTTATCTGTTCACAGGTTAAGTATTAAAGTAAACAAAATTTAGAGTAATGTGTGAATGCTAGTGAGACAGCTAAGGCTGTTTTAATTCACTACATTGTTATTTCTGGTTGTCAGTGTATTTGGAGACTTGTTGCAAAGCTAATTGTTTTTAGCTAGCAGAGGCAGGTTTACCAGCAGGGAGTACTATTGCTAACTCTAAATATGTCAATATATTACTAAAATACAGATTTCTGACACTATGTTTATGTATATAGTGTTTTATATTGCACTTTTGTTGACTTTAGTGAGTCACACTGGTCTCTCAGATGCAACAGTTCTACAGAGGCCTGTACTACGAACGTCGCTGAACTTATCTTGGATAAGTTTCTCTAACCCGGGTTGACTAACCCAGATATGAGCCTCTCTCGATAAGCTGTCCTACGAAACGAGTTCACAACGGGATCTGTTAACCCTGGATTTTCTCAATGAAGTCGTGCGCGTTCACGGAGCAGAGGCGGGGTTAACGCAAACTGACCAATCAGAACACCTGAGTTGCGGACTTCAAACGTGAGGAAACGTCAATCATGAAGCGAAATACGAGTATTAAAATCTAAGAAGGAAACGCGCTGCAGCTTCAAATGAAGTCTGAGCTTAATCAGCCAATCACAGACACAGAAGTTACGCTGCAGAGTTCATTTAAATGTCCTGCATCGATATAACAGACTAAAACACAAATGTGCAGACATGATGACAAACATTTAATAGATCGACCGTTTAGTCTGAATGAGCTGTGTCCTTTATCTGAGTCAAAGTGATGCGTAAAAATCCACAGCCAAATGTGCACAAGGTGCAGTCATTAATTATTTCTTGACAATGAAAGAATTTATTAATCATCACACAGATTAAACTGGATTCTTCAGTCACTGTTAAGATCTCATCCTGCTCTTAATAAATAGGTTACGTGCCGTGCGCATCGCATTGATATAAAACGCCGTAACTTTCACATTTCCTCATTTCTCCGCTGCCCTCTCTCATCTCTCTCTCTCCCCCTCTTTACAAACGGCTTAATTCTCGTCTCTGATTGGCCAGCGCCTCGTCTTTTTAACTTATTCGGGAACTTATCCTGGTCCGGAGCAGGTTATGAGTTTGCCGCATGTTGCCATAGAGATCTAACCCGATAGGACGTGATCCAGTTTCGTAGGACCGCCAGACCAGGTTTAACCCAGAACTTACCTCGCTAAACCCCAAATCTAGCTTCGTAGTACAGGGCTCAGGAATTCACATTATTTCACAATAAATTCAGCTTTCACAAATAATAAATCACATAACTGCCACATTATGTATGAAAACACTTCTAAATGTCGTCATAGTTGTAGACATGGGTCCAGTCTGCTGTAATGTTTCTCATGTTATATTCTGTTCTTTCTCAGAGGAAAAACTGCTGAATGTACAAATTTTTTTCCAGGTTCTTGAAATACGCACACCAGTGAAAAGTTTCATCATTTGTGTGAGTATACACTTTACAGCACACAAGAATCATGCACATCAGGATTATACTGTTTGGAGCTCTTTCTTGGACCGATGCAAGCTATAAGTTAAACTGTCCTGCAGTTCTCTGGTGCCACCATTGAGTTCTGGCCGTGATTCTGTCACCTTGTTATTTCTAAATACATGTTTGTTGTCTCCATCAGGTTGCACCATGCACATGCAGATCATGTGTTCTCTATTTGATTCATATGTGCTCATTGCTATTCGCAGATTTCATCAGAAGTGGATTGGACTCAAAATGGTGTATGACAACTGTTGTAAATCTGCAAGTTCAACGTGCCGGCCTGCCAGGTGTACCTGTAGAGGCTAAACAGGTTTTTGTAACTGAACTATTCAGGTATTCAACAACAAACAACCAATATGTATAATAGTACTGCAAGATGCACAGGTTATCATAATAAAACATTTATTTACATCACAAAACACAATCACAAACAATGTAATACACTGCACCATGTATATAATACATGTCATTAAGCCATTTAATCTTATTATTTACCATTTATTCTGACGATTGTTTTGTAAACATGACGTCTCTACAATCTAGACCAATCCAAAGTGCTCCTCACTCACCTGGGCCTCACTAACTTGCTCCTGTCTGCCCTGTTCTGGACTTAACAGTATGTACCTCCAGTTCGTTTGTTCATTAAGTCTGTGTAGACAGTATGTGATGACTCTGGTTCCTTTTTCCTTTTAACAGATGAACGTGCTAAAAATCTGGCTAAAGATGAATATGGTCACAAGTCAGATCAAATAATGCAGCTGCAACAGTAAGCAAACACCAGTCATTAAACGAGTAAATGCTGAAGAAATGAGGAGACATGTTCACAGACTGCTCTTGATTCTTTTCTTCTCCTCCTGACAGCAGATTCATCGGGAGATGTCCTGGTCCAAAGAACCTGAAGACCTTTGAGGAGAAAAGGAGCAAAAGTAAGGATTGAGCTGTGTTACAGTGTGTTACTTTCCTCTAGCGTAAGCCCTGGTCTACACCTGTGGACATGGAGCACACACCCTGAATAGCTAAACTAACGACTCTGTGCCCTAAGCAGGAGGTGGTGACTGATTGGACACTAAGGCCTATGAAATCAGCAGAATAGACAGATGACCTCTCTCTTACTGCAGACACCAGGCCTTCAGATATCTGCTCACGCCAACCATGCTAACCCATCAGCATCTTGTTTAACTACCACAACATCCTCCTAACACCCACACCTCAGTAACAGATAACAGAAACATACACTGTTTTAAAATAAAATTAAGAAGCTCCACTGTGGGCTTAAATGGTCTCTGTTGTTCCTGTCCAATTTTGTTGCAGCTCACAGATCAGGGTTGTAATACTGTGTTACTATGAAAAGTAATCCATAAATATATAACACAGATAATGTTATGTCAGTCTGCCTACTTGATGTTAGAGATGCATGACATGGATTTTTTTTTTTAATAGTAGCGANTCACATTACATTTGACTACTCTACACAACAAAGGATTTTTGCAGAAGTAGTACTTGACTTTTGTAGTACTTTTTAGACTTTCCAATTCATTTAAATAGGACTATGGTATCCCAATAGGAGCTGAACATTTTTGCAGAGCAGTTTTTGTAAGAGTACAGGAGGACGGTTGTAACCCTCTTTACATGTTTCTACATTGGTTCAGTTGCGAGTTTGTAGAAAGTGTGTGAACATTATATACTCATCACTTGTATACTTGTTTCAACAATTTTTAGACACAAAGCCAATCCTCGTACCTTGAATCATTGAAATACTTTGCAACGAGCCAGAAAAAGTAGTTACTTTGTAAATCTAAACAACGAAGATAAAGAAAAAGAAAGTAACTTACTTCCATTCCCTATTCGGAAACAATTAAATTAAATATGAATTTATTTCTTTTCCCATAAGTTGAATCGCTGTTCTTAGCATTTGGCAGGGTTTATGCCCCCCGCCCCTCTTCTGAAAGCTTCTGGTTTGTACTTCTGTTTGTGTTGTTTCACAGGTCACTCTAGGCCAGACTCAGGACTAAATTTGCAGTTTTAAACTACTACAGCAAGAAATACAGGAAACCAGGATTTTCACAATAACAAGCACTCTACTGTAGTTTTTTTATTTTTAAAACAAAACGTTTTGGACTTTTCACAATTATAAAGCACTTTGTTTTAAACAATGTTTTGGGCATTTTCACAGTTTTGGAAAGGCACTGTTTAAAATAAACGTTTTTGGAATTTCACAATAAAAGCACTGTAAAATAAACCATTTTTGGACTTTCACAAAAAAAGCCACTTGTAAAACAACGTTTTTGTGGAGAACTTTCACAAATAAAAGCCACTGTAAAAAAACATTTGGATTTTTCACAATAAAAGCACTGTAAAACAACGTTTTTGGGATTTTCACAATAAAGCACTGTAAAACACGTTTTTGGGATTTTCACAATAAAAGCCACTGTTAAACACGTTTTTTGATTTTCACAATAAAAGAGAAAAAAATTTTACCAATAAAAAGCACTGTAAACTGCGTTTTTGGACTTTTCATTATAAAAGCACTTTAAAACAACCGTTTTCTGACTTTCACAATAAAAGCACTGTAAAACAGCGTTTTTGGACTTTTCACAATTAAAGCACTGTAAAACAATGTTTTGACTTTTCACAATAAAAGCACTGTAAAACAACGTTTTTGGACTTTTCACATTAAAAGCACTGTAAAACAACATTATTAGGATTTTCACAAGGAAAGCACTGTATAACAATGTTTTTGGGATTTTCACAATAAAAGCACAGTAAAACTACATTTTTTGGCTTTTCACAAAAAAGCACTGTAAAACAAAACACAAAAACCTTATTGCATCTCTAGTTTCAGATTGTGTTTATATATTTTTAACTTTTGTAATTTTGTAAAAATTAAGCTCAATATAGAACTTTTACTATTAATTATAATGGGAATATTCTGGCAGTTGTATTTTTTTTTTCTTTTGTACTTTGCAGGCAATTTCTTGCAGCTTTGTTTTATTGCAGCTGTATCCGTTTTTGGTTTATTTGCAGTACTTCTATTGTACTTATATTGTACTTTTGCAGTATTATTTAATTTTTACAGTCAAATATCTGTTATTTCTGAATGATTGTTGCTGATACTTTTAATGTGCTGTTTCGTTTCTTTTTAGTTTTGAGTCTTAGGCGATTTTTCAGTTTCTGCTTGTTGTAGCAGAGTTTGTGTCAAACCCCTTCGCATCAAAAGCAGTCACTCGCAATGGCTTCAGCCATTGCATAAGTATCTAGTTATGTTGTGTCCCATCCTTCTCTACTTTGAATTCCCATGCACCAGAATGAATAAAAAGTGTAGGAAAGCACAAATCATGAATTGAGTTAGAGCTCCAACTACTGACCGCAAAAGAATCTACTCAGGCCCAAAACATCAGTTTGATCTTCCTTTAAAAGCTAATCCTGCCGAAATCTTCACAAGAAGTTTGATATGCATTCATTGAGTGACTGCGTAATTTGTATTACGCAGTCACTATTTGCTCTTGTAGTTCTTTATATTTTATTATTATATAGAAACAAATTTTGTCCGTTTTCACAGGTCGCATTTTTGTGTCGATTTTTACCGTTCTAACTTTTTTATGTTTGGTTTGTAGGTGTGAGGGGTGCAATTACTTTTGGTATTTGTAACCTTTGTAGTTTTTGTAAAAATTAAAGCTCAATGTGGAATTTTTCCTATCAATTATAATGGGAAAATTTTGGCAGTTGTATTTTTGTGTCTTTTGTCTTTTTGCAGCCATTTTTTTGCAGCTTGTATTTATTGTAGCTCTATCAGTTGTGGCTTTACTTGTAGTACTTGTATCTCTTGTAGTTTTGCAGTATTTGCAGTACTTTGTAGTACTTGTACTTTTTCCATTGACTTTAATAGAAAATGTTTTGCTTTCACAAGTTCAATTTTTGGGGGAATTTTCATTTTTCAGCTTTTTTATATTCTGTATGACGGGGCAACTCCTGGCATTACTTTTGGTACTTCTACTCATTGTAGTATTTGCAGTACTTGTACTTTGTAGTACTTTTAGACTTTCCATTCATTTCTAATAGGAATTTTTTGGCAGTTGTACATTTTGTGTCTTTTCTTCTTTTGCAGCAAATGTTTTGCAGCTTTGTATTCATTGCAGCTCTATCAGTTGCAGTTTTACTTGCAGCACTTGTATTTCTTGTACTTTTTTAGTATTTGCAGTACTTTGTAGTACTTGTGCTTTTTCTATTGACTTTAATAGAAAATGTTTTTGCTTTCACAAGTTCCACTTTTTCTGTGAATTTTCATTTTTCAGCTTTTTTATATTCTGTATGACGGGGCGACTCCTCGCATTACTTTTGGTACCTCTACACAATGTAGTATTTGCAGTACTTGTACTTTGTAGTACTTTTAGACTTTCTATTAATTTCTAATGAATATTTTAGCAGCTGTATTTTTTGTGTCTTTTGTACTTTTGCAGCCAATGTTTTGCAGCTTTGTATTTATTGCAGCTGTATGAGTCGTGGCTTTGCTTGCAGTACTTGTGTCTCTTGTACTTTTGCAGTATTTGTAGTACTTTGTAGTACTTGCACTTGTTCCATTGACTTTAATAGAAAATGTTTTTGCTTTCACAAGTTCCATTTTTTTGTGAATTTAAATTTTTTAGCCTTTTCATGTTCTGTGTGACGGGGCGACTCCTCGCATTGCTTTTGGTACTTCTACACTCTATAGTATTTGCAGTACTTGTACTTTGTAGTACTTTTAGACTTTCCATTCATTTCTAATGGGAATTTTTTCGCAGTTTGTGTCTTTCGTTCTTTTGCAGCCAATGTTTTGCAGCTCTGTATTTATTGTAGCTTGCAGTACTTGCATCACTTGTACTTTTGCAGAGTTTGCAGTACTTTGTAGTACTTGTATTTGTACCATTTGCACCTCGCATCAAAAGCAGTCACTCGCAATGGCTTCAGCCATTGCATAAGTTTCTAGTTACTTTTGTTCCTGCTTTGCCGGCTGCACACTAGAGGAGTTTAGAATCTTTTGTGATTTTTTTGACGGGTCAAAAAAAGAACAGGCCACAGACAAAAGGACATTTACAATTTAATTTTAAGTGACCTTTATTTAACCAGGGAAGTCCCACTGAGATCCAGAATCACTTTTGCAGGGGAGCCCAGGGGCAAGGGTCAGGGGAGGCATTAATGGACGTGTTTTTAGTTGTAGGAGGAAACCGGAGTACCCGGAGGAAACCTACGCAGACATAGTGAGAACATGCAAACTCCACATTGAAAGGCCTGGGGTCGACTGGGAGTTGAACTCAGAACCTTCTTGCTATGAGGCCAGAGCACTAACTGCTGCATCATCGTGTCGCCCAAGGATTGTTTGTCTGACAGTGGCATCATGTGGCAGAAGAACAGAGATGACACAGACTTGTGGAGCGCAGCAGCGAGAGAAGAACAGTGTGTGTGTCACGTGATCGAGCGCAGAGTGTTTTCTTTCATGTGCACGGTTATAAAAGTGAACAATAAAACGCAAGTGGATTAAACCAGGTTTATAAAGGTCACAGGAGAGCGGGGGGTCTTTACAGGTAGTAGTTTAAAGTCGGTGTTTTGCACATCATTTAAGGAGCAGGCGTGTTCATTTATTTATTTATTCATTTGGATCCCCATTAGTCTTTACAGCAGTAAAGATTCTTCCTTGGGTCCTTGGAGATGACGTGCGTAATGCTCGTAAAAAAAAGAATCCTGCTCTTGACTTTGTGCACAAACCGTTACATTTATTTACAGATGATGAGGCGATGTTTCTTATTTATTTTATGTGTACCTGCAGCATGTCAACCTCACGATCATGCTCCTAACAAATGGTCGCAGTGATGCACAGACATAAGGAAAGAAACAACAAAAAATCTCTTCTGAAAATTTTTGCTCTGGCCACGCCTCTTGAACTCATAGGTGCACATCAGGCTTAAAATCAAGCCAAGACTCCTGTAGTGTGCAAAAGGCTTTAGTGGTCACGGGTGACTAGAGCATATTCCAGTGACTTTGGGTTTTAGGCAGGGAACATTCTGGACAGTGGGTTAACTTGTCGCAGAGTTAGACAGACAACCATTCACTCTCTCATTCATTCACAAGAGAAATTTACAATGAAGCCCAATCAACCAAAACATGCATGTTTTTGGAGACACATGGAGAACATGCAAACTCCACCCAAGAGAGATTGTGAGATGTTGAAACTTTTTTGAAGAAAACAACAAAACGAGACGAGGCGAGCGTTTTCGATCAGGTCTGAACCGGTCTGGCAGACATCTGGCTGCTGAAGTTTGAGACGGTGTTGTTCTCTGAGTTTTTTCACTCACCTGAATGTAACGCGTTTGAGTCATAAAGACAAATTTCATTCATAAATGATTTAGCTGCATACCTTCTGTTTTCGCAGTGATAAACTCTGGTAGTTAGCCGACAACAGCACTGGCTAGTGTTGCTGCTACAGCTTGTGTCAATCAGCTCCATAGCACTTTCTGCTTTAGGGCTGTGTGTGTCTGAACAAATAATCCCTCTATATACACTATATTACCAAAAGTATTGGCTCACCCATTCAAATGATCAGAATCAGGTGTCCTAATCACTTGGCCTGGCCACAGGTGTATAAAGTCAAGCACTCAGGCTGCAGACTGTGAAACAAGACTTTTGTGAAAGAATGGGCCGCTCTCAGGAGCTCAGTGAATTCCAGCGTGGAACTGTCATATTCAAATTTGTCAAATTTCCTCGATCCTAAATATTCCACTGTCAACTGTCAGCTCTATTAGAACAAAATGGAAGCATTTGGGAACAACAGCAACTCAGCCACGAAGTTAGGAATGTGATGACACTTTAGTTCATAGTATGAGTAAAGGCAGGTGAGCCAATACTTTGGTATTACAGTATATACGCTTCTTGTGATACTGCGTTGATAAGATATTCAAGGTGGTGTAGTTGACTTTTTTAGTTGTAAATTCATAAACTTTGTCTTTTCTACCAAAAAGCATAAGCAGGACATTGTGACAAAATCAAACCAGTGTGCTGTTTGAAACTAAATAAAAAGGCATTTAATTTGTTTTTAAGAGTGGTCACCTCCAGCATCCTTTTGCCGTCTGTAAAAATAAAACAGTGTACATGAATTTTAGATTGTGCTGAAGCGTTTGTGAGAGTTAGAAACTAGTCGGACCTTGCTTCAGGTTTGTGGCGTGAAAATCAAGTTTGTGGATGACACTGCTATTCTGTCTTTGTGATTTGCTATATTTTAACTTTTTATTCATTTGTGATACATTTTGAAGCCCCAGTATGATAAAATAAATAGTCTGCTTGGAGTTTCTTATGACGAGCATGTCATCTGAGGCCGTCTGAAGCAGCAGAACAGAACTTCTGCTTTTGTAAATGGCTGAAACACTCCAAATATCTTCTGAATGTCCCTGAGGCTTTTTACAGACGAGGCGTTACCAGACTAAAACTGTCATGTTCATATTCAAGCTAATCGTTTTATTATTTGAAATAGTTAAAACTCATAACACTACATTTTTATTGTGAGGTTCTGCTGGACAATGTGTCTGTAATTCACCAAGGTCATATGAGTAAGACAGGAAAACCTTTAGTGTGTCCTGTTGCTGTAGGAAATAACAAACTAGTAAAGCAGCTCTTTGTGCAGAAAAACCACACTGACCTCTGCCGACTCTGTGTTAACACAGGTCTGCTTCAGCTCAAATAACATAACATAGCTTTGAGTTAATTTGAGATCTTCTGTCACTATTTAACGCATTTATAACTATTTCCCAAAGTAGCTAGAAACAACAGGCTGTAGATCAGAGGTGGTAAGTGTTTTTACTCAAGTACTTAGGCAAGGTAAATTTATTTGTGTTTAGTCCTGACTCTGGTCCACGTTTAGTCCTGACTCTGGTCCACGTTTAATCCTGAGTCTGGTCCATGTTTAGTCCTGACTCTGGTCCACGTTTAGTCCTGAGTCTGGTACATGTTTAGTCCTGACTCTGGTCCATGTTTAGTCCTGACTCTGGTCTATGTTTAGTCATGACCCTGGTCCACGTTTTGTCCTGACTCTGGTCCATGTTTAGTCCTGACTCTGGTCCATGTTTAGTCCTGACTCTGGTCCACGTTTAGTCCTGACTCTGGTCCACGTTTAGTCCTGAGTCTGGTCCACGTTTAGTCCTGACTCTGGTCCACGTTTAGCCCTGACTCTGGTCCACGTTTAGCCCTGACTCTGGTCCACGTTTAGTCCTGACTCTGGTCCACGTTTAGTCCTGACTCTGGTCCACGTTTAGTCCTGACTCTGGTCCACGCTTAGTCCTGACTCTGGTCCACGTTTAGTCCTGACTCTGGTCCACGTTTAGTCCTGACTCTGGTCCACGTTTAGTCCTAACTCTGGTCCGTGTTTAGTCCTGAGTCTGGTCCACGTTTTGTCCTGACTCTGGTCCATGTTTAGTCCTGACTCTGGTCCATGTTTAGTCCTGACTCTGGTCCACGTTTAGTCCTGACTCTGGTCCGTGTTTAGTCCTGACTCTGGTCCATGTTTAGTCCTGACTCTGGTCCACGTTTAGTCCTGACTCTGGTCCACGTTTAGTCCTAACTCTGGTCCACGTTTAGTCCTGACTCTGGTCCACGTTTAGTCCTGACTCAGGTCCATGTTTAGTCCTGACTCTGGTCCATGTTTAGTCCTGACTCTGGTCCACGTTTAGTCCTGACTCTGGTCCACGCTTAGTCCTGACTCTGGTCCGTGTTTAGTCCTGACTCTGGTCCACGTTTAGTCCTGACTCTGGTCCACGTTTAGTCCTGACTCTGGTCCACGTTTAGTCCTGACTCTGGTCCAGTCCTGACTCTGGTCCGTGTTTAGTCCTGCCTCTGGTCCACGTTTAGTCCTGACTCTGGTCAACGTTTAGTCCTGACTCTGGTCCACGTTTAGTCCTGACTCTGGTCCACGTTTAGTCCTGACTAGACCGGTCCCTGAGGTCCTCAGAGTCCGAGATGGTTCATGCAGCACTAACATGTCAGAGATGTACTTTGGTGCTAGTCCACGGAGAGACTTGAACACAAGCAGAGCTGTTTTTAAGTCTATTCTCTGAGTCACTGGAAGCCAGTGCAAAGACCTAAGCACAGGACTAATGTGATGGGACTTCCTGGTTCTAGTCAGGACTGGAGCAGCAGTGTTCTGGATGTACTGCAAATGTTTTGCAGCTCGTTTGGATAGGCCGGTGAGCAGGCCGTTAGTCTAACCTACTGGAGACAAATGCATGGATAAGTCTCTCCAAGTCAGGCTTTGACACTTTACCTTTGATTTTGGCAATGTATTTTAGATGGTAAAAAGCTGCTGATGTTATTGACTTAATGTGGCTGTTAAAGTTCAAGTCTGAGTCCATTACCCCCAGAATTCTAACTTGACTTCAAGGTTTCAGAGAGAGAGACTGAAGGTGACTGCTGACACTTTCTTAAGTAGTTTTCTTGAGTATCTGTACTTTACTTGAGTTGTCTGTACTGAATTCTATGAGCTTGAACCAAGACAAGAGATGGCAATGTGGTTGTACTTTTTTAGTTATGTAGATTTACACAAGTGAACTTCAGTACTTTTGCCACTTCTGCTGTAGATATAAAGCATTTTTATTTGACGATTACAATACGAGCTGACAGATGATTTTTATGAGATCATGTGACTTGTCTGAGCTCCTGAAGTCTTGTGATTGTGGTTAAGGGGCACAGCAGATGTTTGGGATGAAGAAGCCAGTGTCCGTGTGGAAAAATGTGACTCAAATAATCTTACCTCAGTTTTCCACTTGACCTGCTGCTGCATGAAAACTCTTCTTCCTCTGGGAGCTGCTGCCGGGCTCACGCTTCAGCAGAACAAAACGTCTCCGTCGTAAAAAGGGTTTGTTGTTTAAAGTGCATGTGTCACTATTTTAATTTAATGTGGCAGATTAATACTTTTAAATGTAAATTTAATTTTACATGAATCAAGAACAGGTTTGAAAATATGTTGAAACAAAAAACAGGAAGTAGAGCAGAGTTTTAAACTGATGAAATCACACCAGAGACAAAGACTTTTTTTTTTTTTTCATGAGAAACACATTTCAGAAACTTAAATGCCAGATGCCAGATTATATTTCAATAATATTTGTATTAGACTTTGTCATGAAATATTTCAATAAAAATACTTCACACATTTTGTGGTTTCTGCTGTAACTAGAACCATTCATCTTTTGTACTGCAAAGATAAACTGCATTTAAAACAATGTTCTTTTTATCTGCGCTTCACCTGATTGAAATACCTTTGGTTTGTAAAATGTTGTGATGTAATTTTCTGTACAGGAAGTACATTTTTAATCCTCAAATATGGCAAAAACATGGATGGAATTAATACAATTTTAAGTAAAATCTTAAATACTGTATGATCTTTTTAACTTTGTTTTAGTAGAGAGCAGTAGTGCCCTCCAAGAAGTTTAATTTGTCCTGCAAAAACGTACTAAGATTTGTTAAGAATGATCATCTGATTACATTTTAAGTTGAAAAGATTGTATTACATCAAAACTGTTTTATTCTGCCAAAACATGTTAATAAAATACAGTTTAGTCACTCTTATGACAAAAGACTTCTTAGGTGCAAAATAAAATAAAATGTTGCCCTTGGCACGATACAAAATCATTCATAATGGCCTTTCAAGAAAAAATTTGTTTTGGCCCGCTGATGACAAAAGTGAGAACCCCCCGTATAGAGGGATTATGACGGGGGATGTGCATGCAGCCGCAAAGAGCTGCTGCTGATTGACACAAGCTATAGCAGCAACACTCTGTTGTCAGCCAACCAAAACAAAAGTTTTGCTGCTAAAATCAACATTTGTGAATGAAATTTGTCTTTAGGACTCAAACACGTTACATTCAGGTGAGTAAAAATACACAGGGAAAAACATGGTTAATCTTAATTCTGTTCTTTTGTTGTGGAGTGTTTTTTGTTGGTGAATTGCATTTGTGCTGTCTCTGTCCTTCATCTATTTCTTCTTCATTTGTCCCTGGCTGTTCTCACTCTGTGTTGGAAAGAGTTTGAGCTTGGCACATTAACAGCTGCACATGATGATCCTATTTACTTTTACTGTCAGATAAATTAGACTGCGAGTGGTAAAAGTTCTACTGTGTCTCTTAATGCTTCCTTAATCCACCCTGAATTATAAATCTACACTGGTCACATAAATATTTATAAAGTTCATAAAGCTGGTCACAAACATGGAACCAGATTTTCTCACAGCAAAACAGGAAGTGGGTATTTGTTATTTCCTAGCTCTCACAAATCATTCAGCACAGGGCTTATATATATATTTCCTTCAGGACAAATAAAAGAAATCCTGAATCTTGCCACCCACAAAGAATGGCTTGAAATCTATCTCCATAATGTTGGACAAAGCTCTTGGTGCAGGCAGAGAATAGTTTAAAAGCCTTATTCTTCTCTCGGTGCAGCTGGAGCAGACACACACACGTCCCATTATCGTCTCTGCTGGAGTTTACGGCTGAAAATCACCTCACACATGCTTTTGTTTTCAAATCCCCAGGTCGGCGTGTTGTTTTAGGCCAACAGCTACTTGTAAAGCAAACTTTTAACAAGTGTCGAGCTCAGACTCTCTGGGCAGCCAACCAAGACTCTTTCTACATATCAGCCGAGTTGAATGGATTACAGCAGTTTGGAGGAATGACAAGAGGCAGCGCTTCGGGACTGATGAGGATGGATTTAATAATAGGTCGTGGTTTAGAGATGAATTAAGAAGGGCTTCAGGAAGTCAATTGAATAGTTCCAACTGATCAGTTATTTTAGTAAACGTCAACTACTTCAACAGTTTAGTAATCGTTACTTTACACAGACTACAAAGTTTGTCATGTGCTGAAAGAAGAGGTTTTAGGTAGTGTTGTAGTTGTGAAGACCGCAGGAATGGAGACCAAGATCAAAGAGTCCCAAGACCGAGACAAGACCAAGACCATTGAGGGTCAAGACCAAGGCAAGACTGAGACTTTATAGGTCGAGACAAGACTAAGACTGCTGTCCATCAAGACTAAATCAAGACTATCTGTGTATCTATTTTGTACAGTTGTTAGCATCTACATGACCTTATTTTGCGGTCCTTATGGCAAACTGTGTCTGGGACAGGGCTCTACGCTCCTGTTAGTTTAGCAGAGTGTAATGTGGAGCTGTGCAATTAATCGAAATTCAGTTGTATTCATTCACGTTCTGTTCTTTCCTTAGCCATAAATAATTATTGATTTCTTTACTTCTCTCTCTTATTGTTTTCCCTCGTCTTTTGCATTTATCAAACATTTGCTCACGTGAAAAACAGGTTTGAGGGAGCAAACACTATAGGGCTGGGCAAAATCGTGATAAAAATCAAATTGTGAGCTCATCCCTGTGACAATTTGCTTTTTTGATGAAATCGTCATATTTCTCTGATTTGATGCACCTGTCTGTTCAAAAACAGACTATTTTATCAGCTTTTGGCTTGTTTCTTTAAAGTGTCTTGTGAATTTTGAAGATTGTGTTTTTTTTAAGCTGCACTGTCAAGTCACGAAATGGTCAATTTTAGCATTTTTTCCAGGTAGAGAAATGTATAGCCTACACTGAAACACGGATTTTGAGCAAATTTTCATGTCAAAAAGTTGCACAATGTTTCACTTAATTGGGTATTTTAATAACCTTTTATAAAATGGATTGAATTCACTTGTTTTGGGATTTTTATCAAAGGCTCGATTGCTGGTTTCTCTCTGAAAATCTGGCAACACTGATCAACTTTTGACAGCTGGATTCAGAGAAGAAACTTTGTACAAAGCATTTATTTTATTGACTTCAAAAGCAATAGAAAAATAGCTCATGGATTTATTTTCTACCCACAATTTTATTCAGTGTGCATGTTTTTAAGAGGAAATAATATGTCTTCTTTTATGATGATGATCTTTTGTGGCCGTTTGTGTGTTTGCAGCCTGCCTGTTTCGCTACAACGTCCTGTCGCTGGTTTACTTCCTGTACCTGCTGCTGTTGCCATGGTTCCTCTGCCCCAACAAGCACACCATCAAAGGTAAGATCTCTCCGTCAGACTCACGTGCTCGTACAGGCTCCGGCGGTGGAGGTATGTGGCATTAAAATCAGCTAATCTACTGCCAACACACAGGCACAGAGTTCAAGGAGACATGGTTTAAATAATCTAAGCTGGTGTTTGTTAGAGGTTAAGTATTAAGGAAAAAGTTATGTAAAAGTTCAGCTTTCTATTAGTTTGTATGAGATCTTTAGTAGATTCTCCCTACACAAGATGGCTGCCGGAACTAGACATATGTTGCTATAGCTACAATGGCTGTGTCCACATGTAAGGCCTAACTACTATATAGTGGTCATGCCATGTTGTGGTGTCTGAATGTCCAGCAGTTCAAAAAGCAGTACACACAAACTTCCCACAATGCATCTGGAAAGGTAGTGAGCATCAATGGCCCCTAGAACGGTCAGTATAGACCACAATGCATTGCAAGAATCAGAAAAACAAACACAGACAGTGTCAGGTACGACTGAAAGAAAGATGACAAAAGATAGCTTAAACTCACTGTTGATCAGGAATAAGAAACAAGACAATTCTAACGAAACGCTAACGTTAGCTGCTTGTTTGGGCTATAAAAGTTGAAGCATTTAGTCCGTTTTATGTTTAGTGTGTAACCCAAGTTAGAAATGTAAAAAGACGTGCACATCCAAGCTACACAGACGGTGAAATTCGAAATAAGTTAAAAAGTCCACACAGCAAAATTAGCTCCCAGAGTCATTTATCTGTTACTCCCAGTGACGTTACGGACTCACTTGTTTTTGAGAATTAAGATATTTACATATTATTTGCTATACACACATATTATTGCAGGAAAATATCTCTTTACACAAATGCATTTTAACTGATCTCAAAGGCATGCAAATACCGTAATACTTTTTTAGTGGCCACTAAAAACAGGGCTTTTACTGTTATGATTCCGAATGTTGAACTGGTGTTTTGAAATTCTGTTGTTGTTTTTTTTTTACGTGAAATCCAAGTTAAACAGCACTGTTATTGTAATTAATAGTCCATAAATATGTGCATGTCAAACGGACTTGACCAATATTTTTTACAAATGTTCATTTTTATCGGACGCATCAGCGCGCTTTGTGTCCGAACGACCATGTGAACTGAACAGGGCAGTACTATGTAGTGTTTGAGTGGTTAGAGAACGAATGGCTACGCTCTCTATATTAACTCAATACTCATGAGTATAGAGAGATTATTTGTGTATCAACAAACATGAGAGATGCATGCGCACTCAGTATACAGAAAGCACTGCCAGTGATTGACAAATCTGTAGCAACAACTCCAGCCAGTGCTGTCAACTAAGTACAAGTTTCTCACTGTGTGAACTAAAGTTATGCTGCTTATTCAACATCTGTTAAGGAAATTCAACCCTTTGACCTTTCATTACATTTAGTTTAGTTTTATTTAAGGTTCAATGTACAGAAACATAAAGCTCATAAAACAAGATGATCTGCTAAACAGCTAGTTTCAATCTGCGGTCCCTGGGGAGCAATAATAAAATTATACAACATGCAATATAACACATTCAATACAATTTAGAAAGATATTGGTCACTGCTCACTCATTGAGAACACATAACGTATTTCACACATATCTCCACATCACACATATTCACAACTTTGTTTTCTTTACGTTGTCGACATGTTTCGGCTGCTGTCAGCGAGCCATCTTCAGGACAATCCATTACACTTCATTCCATTCATCTGAGTGAAAAAACTAGAGATGCATCAATTCAGGTTTTTCAGTTCCGATACCTATTCCGATACTTTGTCTTGTCGATACTAAGTATCTGCTGATAGCAGTTTAAGGACTGAAATTGCTTTTCTTTCTTATCAAAACATAAAACATTTTGTCCTATAGTGTTATGTAGTTTTATTTATAGAGGGATTTTCGGTCGACATCACTTTCTGTTTTACTGCGCATGCTCCATGCAGAAAGAGGTTCTCTCTGTCTGTTTACATGGGGAAACTTCTAGGAATAAAACAACAAAACAGGATGAGAGCAGCTGTTTCGATCGGGACTGAACCGTCTGACAGTGTTTCTCTCAACGTTTTTTCACCTGAATACATTTTTAAGGGTCGTAGGGTTGAATTTCTTTCACAAATGTTGATTTAGAAGCAGAACTTTTGTTCTCACAGTGATTAACTCTTGTAGTTAGCTGACAATGGAGCTTTTTTGACTTGTTTCCACTGTTTGTGTCAATGAGCGGCGGCTCTTTCTGCGGATCGGGTGTGCGAGCATTGCCTGTGTTGATAAACAAAAAATCCCTCTATAGTTCAAGCCACAACTTAACACAACTAAATAAAATGTCCAATAATATGAGATGTTCTGGATCAACACCAGACAATACATTTGTCTCATTATGTTCAATTAAAGGCACAACTATGATATTGAACCAATGTCATGGAGCCGATATCAGATCGGTGCATCACAAAAAAAAAAAAAAAAAAAAAAAAAAAAGCAAGAAAAACACTGTCTCAAGCTTCAGGAGCCAGACGTCTGTCACACAGCTAGCTCTCGTCCTGTTTTGTTGTTTTACTCAAAGAAGTTTCCTCAGCCTTCTAGATGATCTCTTTCTGCATGCGGTTTATTCTGTAAAGCGGAAAGTGACCAATAATCCCTCTAAAAGTAGTAAAAGTACATTCACTATAAACAACCCATCTGATGTTTTGTTTTACAGAGTCTCTTAACTTCTCGATAGTTTGACAGTCATACTACTACATTCCACTTTGCTTCCTTTGTGCTGATGCTATTTTGAAGTGAGCAGTGTCTTGAAGCAGTGAAACAAAGACAAAAGCAGGGGGCAGGGTATATTTCCCTTGTGGAAAATCCAGCGCTCTGCCAACACACTTGCACACATGCTAACGCTCACAGAGAAGAGAAGAGCTGGTGTTTTCCCGCTTAATGGAGGCCCGCCTGACTGGAGACGCTTTAATTCACTGACACATTACAAAAGACTGTAGGATCAGTCATAAGCATAATGTATAAGGAGGAGAATAAGAGAAAACATGCAAAGTACCATTGTAAGAAGTTATAAGCCAATAAATTAGATTAACTTAAATATTTGTGTTATGTCTGACATTTGAGTGTGAGAGGAGAGAGAGAGAAGGAAGAGAGAGAAAGGGGAGAGAGGAAGAGACAGAGAAAAAAGGGAGAGAGAAGAGGAAGAGAGAAAGGGGGAGAAAGAGGAAAGACAGAGAGAGAGGAAGAGAGAAGAAAGAGAAAGGGGGGAGAGAGAGAGGAAGAGAGAGAAGAAGAGAGGAGAAAGGGTTTAGAGAGAATGGACAGAGAATGCAGGAAGAGAGAGAGGAAGAGAGAGACAGAAAACAAGAGAGGGGAGATATAGAAGGAGAGAGAGAGAAAGAGAGAGACACGCAGAGGAGGAGAGAGGGAAGAAGAGAGCAGGGAAGAACAGAGAGAGTGCAGAGAAGATAACTGGGCCAAAACACGCACGAGAGGAGAACAGAGAGAGACAGAGAAGAGAGAGAGAAGAGACAGAGGAGGAAAGAGAGAGGGAGAGAAGAGAAAGAAGAGACAGGCAGAGGAAGAGAGAAGAGAGGGAAGAGAAAGAAAGAGAGAGGAAAGACAGAGAGAGGGGAAGACAGAGAAAGAGAGAGAGTAGGGAAGAACAGAGAAGGAAGAGACAGAGAGATGGGGAAGAGGTGGGGGACAGAATAAGAGAGGAGAGAGAGAGAGTGAAGAGACAGAAGAGAGAAGAACAGAGATAGTGGGAGACATAGAAAGAAGAGACATGGGGAAGAGAAGAGACAAGAGAGGGGAGAAGAGAGAAAGAGAAGAGAGAGGAGGAAGAACAGGCAGAGGAGAGAAGAAGAGAGAGAAAGAGCAGAGAGAGTGAAGAGAACAGAGAGAGGGGAAAGAGAAGAGAGAACAGAGAGAAGGCGGGAGAGAGAGAGAGGAAGACGAAGAAAGTAAGAGAGAGGAAATAGTGATACGGAAGAGACAGGAGAGACCACAGAGAGAGTAGACAGCGTGAGAGGCAGATGAGAGAATGAAAAAAGAGTAGCAAACAAACAAAAGAGAGCCTGACTGACAGACGTGTAATGTAAAATAAGATATAGTAAGTACCAAAATGCATAATTCCCTTTAAAGTTTAGCCAAACAGAAAATAATTTCAAACGGGAGAAGGTGAAAGGAGGCTGTGAGTATAATCTAGAAATGACACTGGCCTTTGCAGTGAGACACAAGAGGAGCAAAGACTAAACATGACAAAAAAATGACTGGACAATTGTATTTACACTGCAAAAGCTCTCATCTTACTCTAGTTATGTATCTTATTTCTAGCTCAGTACATCTAGCTAAGCTTATTTAAGAGAAATTTAGCTTAGGTAAGTTATAAAATGAAAAAGACTTGTTTTAAGACAAAACATCTTGAAAATCTTGTTGAGCCAATATGGCACAATTTCTTAACCTATATCGACATTTTATAATGAATCTATGTATAATAGAGTTTTGATATTAGACTAGACTAGATCAAGACTTAAACCAGGACTAGTCTAGCACAAAAACTAGATTAACTGCACTAGACAAGAACTAATTGTGATTATATCTCACATCTTATATTGTATAACAACATGGTCTCAAGCCAGACTCTTAACCCTTTGAGGTCCCTGCATAACCAGGCCCTGAAAATTCTTGACAAAAAGTCTCGTCGCTACCACCACTGTCGCATACTAGAAAAATATAAAATACTTAGTTTTGAAAATCTGATAAAGTACTCTGATATTCGGCTGGTGCACAAAATCCTCCATGATGCTGCCCCACCTCCCTTAAAAGCATTTGTGCAAAGACGCTAAGATCTGCATCCAGGGGAGACTGTAACATTCCAAAACGAAGGTCCGCCTTTTCCCAAACAGCATTCTCCTATAAAGCCATCAATGCGGGTATTAGGCCATCGGACGTTACCCTCGTGGGTGCCGTCCGATGGCACCAGATTACCATAATCAGTGTAATAATGTGATCCTTCTCATAACCCCAGTACCTCTTAGGTATATAGCTATCGGGAGCTACCCTCGTGTAGGTTAGGGTAGCTATTGCATTTAGTCTTTAGCACTTGAAATATACTGTAGCACTATTTACAGCACTTTATGAGACAAACTTTGCACTTGCCTGGTATGCTGCTACTAAATAGCACTTTGTACTTCCTTTGAAATGTATGTGGTATTGTATTGTTTGGTGCTATATTGTAACCTCTAATGGAACTTTATTGTGTTTATTGTTGTATATTTTCTTAAAGTCTGTTATTTTATATTTTTTTTATTGCATGTAAACTGTTGTGAAGGACTACAGATGGAAAGTAGCTCTGTGCTAACTCTGGTGCAGCCATCTTTTTTAATGTAACTGCACATTGTCCTTTAAATAAAGTAAACTAAACTAAACTAAGCTAAAGATGGTCTAAACCAGACTATATTAAGACTAAAACCAGACTAAATCAGGACTAAAACAGACATGAGCAGTGTCTTAAAACAAAATACTTGATTTGAGATTACACACACACACATACAGTATATACACTTGCTTTGAGTCATACACGTGTCGATAATACTGAAAATGAGCCTTTTTTAAAGATTATTTCAACTTCTGAAGAAATAAGACAAAACGTGCTTGTTCCATTGGCAGATTTTTTTTCACTTATTTTAGGTAGATCTTGACTTGCTATAAGTATTTTTCAACTCGTTATACGATGGTTGTTTTTCTTGTGTAGAAATAATACAGAGTTTAACAGCCAAAAAAGTAGTTTTTGTGTTTAGTCTCTTTTTAAACAGCTGCAGAATTATATAAACATCATCATTGCTTTTCAAACTTTAGAACAACCGTCCTGTTTCATAATAATTAATCTATTGTTTTAAATAGGAAATAAACCTTTGAATCTCTGAAACAGTCTTCACAGACACTCTTAGTCCTGATCCTTGTGTTGACACAAGGTTTGGACAAAGTGTATCGGAGCGTGTTTAGACAGATGCAGCAACGCTTCAACAGCACTCAACAAAGAAACGCTTTTAAAGACAAGCCGCCAGCAAAGTAGACTTCTAACAGTGTTTCAACGTCTTTCACACGAAGACAATATGTGGTAGAAGATAATAATGCTAAACAAATAAGATAATGTAAGATAACGGTAGGTTTGGTGTTTAGAGAACAGCAGGAATGATAATCGATGAGCAGGAGGTACAAACCAAAATATTCACCTCATACCGCCCTCACACACCCTCACCCTGACCAAAATTAAGCTTTATAAAAGCATGTTCTTTATGGCAGTAAACAAATAAATAAATGTGTAACTTTACTCTGAGCAGGTTTTTATAGACACAAAATTAAGCATTGTTTGTTCAAGAGGAGGGAACCCTAAAAAGCAGCTCCTTTAGCTGTATTTGTGACATTAAGGTGTAAAACATACTGTATCTTCCCCAGTAAAAATGTTCAAAAGAATGTTTTTATATTTCTAGTCCTATTGAAAAATTCTGAGTTTGACTTTTCACCTCTAGAAAGTTACACCGTCAACATTTAAAGATATTTGTTTATTTAATCTTTCTTTAACTAGAAATACCGTCTAACCTTTTAGCCAAAAATGTAACTTAAAAAAGCATTCTTTGTTTACTTGGACTAAAATATGATTACAAATGTTTCTTTACTCTGATCAGGCCTACATCTTCCCATAAGTGTTTGTTTCCCAGAGGAAGGCCTCTTCTTGCTTGTTTCCATAGAAATCCGTTCCTTTGGCGATAATATTCCACAGTATGGCATAAAACTGATGTATAAAAAAAAGAAGAGGTCTTCTTTTTTCTACATATCTTTGAGCCTCAAGGTTTGATGAGCACCTTTTTTGTGAGTCTCACTTCGTTTTTGATCCAGTGCAGCACTCCACTATCACTATTTTATAAAACTGATGTATATTGATTAAGAATGCTCCAAACTATCCTAATATTTAAGTGGGATTCAGCCCCAGAAAGTTACACCATGTCACTTTAAGCTCTCTTAACTTTCTGAAAGTGAAAAGTCGACAACACAATTCAATGAGACATTCTCAATGGGGCATGTGTTTTATGCTGTAGTAATATGAAAAATGCAGCTAAAGGAACAGCTTTTCCATGAAAACTTACAAGACGAGGCCTCCTACAGGCCAAGCAACAGTCCATTTTGTGGCAGTGCAAGCCCGCTTTAAGTGAAACACTGTTTTTATTATTTATTTAGTGCAACAAAAACATGAGAAAGCCACATTTTGCCGTTGTTCAAGTCTATTATTAGTCAAAAGTACACAGAGCATTTTTATTGAACTTGTCTGTCTTGTGTGGTAATCTCAACAACAGCTAAAGTGACTGAAATCCTACAGGTTTCTAAACTTTCTAACAAGGTACAGCATATGTTTATGCACTGTCAGTGATCATTACAATTATTGATGTTTGATTGTATCTAATGTAACTCAGACTAACTGCAGCTAAAACAGAAGTGCACTACAAGAAAAGTGGGCGGGGCGGAATAAGGTGAAAAGTGGTAAAAGGAGTTTTCCCTGGAGCTTAGACTCTGGTGCAGTTTGGTGATGGGCAGATTAGATAAGTGGCTTTTGTTTCCTTTGTCTGAAAAGAATTTCAAGGTTGGCCTTTCCCTCTTTCCTTGGGCTCATCTGTGTGGTTTAGAGTTACTCAAAAATATTACAGCAGCCCTATTCAACTTAAAGCCCAGGTGCCAACTCGGCTCTCCAAAAATCTGATCTGGCCCTCACTTCACTTTTCAAATATTACAAAAATATATTTTCTCTTGTTTCTCTGGGTTAGTGCTATGGAAATAAAGGGCCAACTTAAGTTTCTTAATGTGTCAGTAAGTGTTTGAACTGAAAGAGTGAATGGTTTTATTATATTACTGTCTGAAAAAAAGATTTGCCAATAAAACTTAGTGTATTTTTCTTATTTTTTATTCATTTCCTGCGAGAAAATATTGTCTTTTTCATATGTTTTAGCAAAACAATCCACTTTGCATTGTTCTGTTCGTCAAATTGAACAGTTAAATTAAGATAAATCGGACTTAATTAATGCATTTATTAACTCATTAGTCAATCTAATGTCTCTTTTTACAATGTGTATTTCAGCCCTGATTTAATTCCGCTGTAGACCTTGTTTAGTCCTGGTTAAATGTTGAGAGACTCCAGGTTCAGACTTGGATATATAGTTTAGTGCTGATTTGGACATTTTGTAAAGCATTAAAAAAGACTGCAGCGTTAGTTATTATCATCACTATAGAAACAAATCTAGTCCTGTGAATATTTGGTGCAATCTTGTGTCTAAAGCAGCAATGTATTGTGCTGCTACTGACCCAGAAACCCAAAAGAATTCTAGCTTTTGGAAAATGAAGTTGAATAGCCTGGTTTACAGTCTCCATGTTTACTGGACTGTATTTCAAGAGAAAACCCTGGCCCTAAAGGGTTAACATTTGTAACAAGCTGCAGATTTAGTTTAGTTTCATTCTGAGGTCTTCAGGTTCTTCTCCTCCGCAGGTCACACGGGGCGTTTCATCTCGGCTGTGTTCTGCACCGGCCTCCTGTTTGTCCTGGCTCACATCTGCTTCCAGACTGTGCTGTACACCTACCCGCCCCTGGACACGGCCCTGGGAGACAACTGCTCGCAATGGGACACAGTCAGTCGGCAGATCGGCCTGACCAGGTACACGTCACCTCTCAAAGCTCTTCACCAGGATGGAACCAGAACCAGTACTAACACTGTTTTTGGTGCACAGAACATTTAATTTGTCATTATTCAAACTTTTTTCCTCAGCAGGCCAAAATGTTTTTATTTTTTCCTTGAAGTGCCAATATGAATGTTTTTGCAGCGTCCCCCGAACCAAAGCTAATTTTATGTTACATCTAAAAGATTTATTTGCAATAAGATAAAGATTAAGATGTATCTAACCAATCTGTTTTACTAGAATAAAACTGATTTGGTTTACGTTGACAGTTGTAAGTCTTCAACTTAAAATGTAATCAGACAGACATTCCTAACAAATCTCAGCACCTGTTCGTGGGCTGAATTAAACCTCTTGGAAGGTCGAGTTTGCCCTCCAGGTCCCACTTTGGGCACAACTGGACTAAACCTTTTACACACTGATATTAAGCACTGAGTTGTGACCAGAGTAATGATTCTCGTAATAGAGCATTTGTCTTGTCAGCTGTGCAATATATCGAATTTTAGATAATATCGTGAATGTGATTTCCAAAAATTGAATATCAAGTACATCGTTTATAGTTAAAATTGCCACAAAAACAACCCTGTAAGAATAGAAAATAGAGAAAATGATGCTCGTAACTTTCATCTTAGGATATAAATGTGATATGTCTGCACTTCTGTGATTCATTCACAAACATTTCACTTTGTTCACGTGACATCCCAGCATTTTCCAGACCAATAATACTTCACACAGATGTTTGCAGCTCAAATAAATCTTGTTCAAAGTCAGTTTTTGTTGTAATACAAAAGTGATCGGGTCTAATCACTAATGGAAATCACCAGTGTGAAACGGTTTAAATGATCTTTTAGATATTTTATGACAAACTTCAGTGTTATTAATCAGAGATCTTGTTCACATCTAGATTCATGACTTCATTGCATTTGCCAACTTGAACACAGCCTATTGACGTAATAATCGTCTAAATATCATTATCAAGATGTGTCCAAAAATATCGAGATATTCAATTTTTTTTTTCATATCGCCCAGCCCTACTTGTCACCTATCATGCCTGTGGATCACTGTGACTTTGTTAACACTTTTGTCCGATCACATTATTGTAAGGTTCCAACAAACAGTGTCTAGCTTCACTGCCTTTTGACAGTGACTCTTAAAATGTAGAATGAATGAATGTTTATTTTATTTTATTTGGGTGCCCAGCCCACATGGGCTTGTATGACACTGAATTTCCAAATAGGAAGAGTGGCAATCACAAAATAATATTACATATACAGTAGTAGAAGTCTTCAAAGTAGTCATCTGGACAGTGTTTTCGAAGATCAAGACGTTTCGACTCTCATCCGAAAGTCATTTTCAATCTGATGGAAGTAGACTGAGACTGGCTGTATTTATTCTTAGTTAAGCCCTCCCCCTAGGAGGGGCTAAACCCACCCAAACTTGTTCCTGAAACCTGTTCCTAAAACTGGTTTGGTAAGCTCTAGCTTCCTTTCCATTGTTCCCTGTTTCTATTGTTCTATTGTTCTCTCTATTGTTCCTCTCCATTGTACTCAGCTTCTTTTCCTTTGTTCTGACTGGGCCTGCCTAGACTGTTTCAAGCTCCCCTAACTAATTCACTGGTAAATTGCCCTGGCTACCTGTGAACAAGATTGAATCAAATTCACATATACAGTAATAAACAATCACATAAGTCAAGTCCTTTCTGATTACAAAGCCTCTTGTCTTAAAGTCCAAGCTTTCCCAACAAAAAATATTTCTTTTTAAATAACCAACACATTATTTCTTCTTCAGGCATCCAATTTTTCCTCTGTATCATATCATACAAATCAGTTCTTACACTATTGTACAGTGAACAATGAAACATAAAATTAAATTCAACTTCCACAACACACAAGGCACATACAGTACACAACCTATCCTCTTCTGGGACTCCTTTAAAAAGTAGAAGATAGCCAACCCACTTTGTGCAAACGTTTTAATTACATCACATCCACATAAAGTCAGTGTAACCAGCTCATTATCCCCAATAACTTCTGAGGCCTTACAAACCAGATTAACTCCGAGCATTTCATCATTTTATAATTTACAAGCTCACAAGACTGTTTTTAACGTCTGTGGCTTGTGCTTCTATTGACACGTCTAAAATTTGTGAAATATTTCCTCAAATCTCTGCCTACTACAACCCTTCACTTCTTTGTCCCGTTTGTGCAGGATGCCCCTGGACGAGCCCTGGACCGTGGCCCGACTGCTCTGTCCCGACGTGGCAGTGTGTCTGGTCGCCTTGGTAACCAGCATCCTCTGCCATCGCCTGGTGAAGAACAGACAGATGGTGGCTGCTGCGAACATCACATCTGTGAGTCACACACTGCACCTTTCTGCAAGCATCATGTGACAAAAGAAGAGTTTGTGCCGTGTACAGGAATAGATTTCAGAAACAGGAGAGCTGCAGCTGTTTATTATTATTATTTTTTTCAAGATGAACCAAAAAGAGAAACTATACATTTCACCAGAGATATGGACAAACATGCGGCCCTCAACCTATTTTAATCAGGCCCCCAGCATGTTTTGCTCATTATACTGTGCAACGTTATTAGCCTAGATTAAAACTACTAGAATTCAGAATATTCTTAATTTTACTCATTTAAGCTAGACTGGAACTAAATTGCTAATATTAGGCAGCATATTTCAATTGTTTCAAGACATTTTTGACTGTTTACAAGATATTTTAGCTTGAATCAAATTCACAAATTTCATGAAACAAGGCAGAAACACCTCGAAAAACAAGTTAAGTAATCCAGGTTTGTCAACAGAAACTTATGAACCACAAGAAAATAAAGATTGAAATCCAGATTTCTAGACATTTTAGCAAATCTAGAACTACATTTTTTGCATTGTATTAGATAAATACCCGACATTTATCAAACAATGCTCGGAACAATAATAAATTCTTATGCTAATACCAAAAGAGGGATTATTTGTTTATCAACTGACCAAAAATCGACCGAAAATCCCTCCATACTTAGTCCTGCTTTAGTCCTGTTTAAGCCCTGTTTTAGTCATAGTTTTTAGTCCTGGTTTAACCCTGCTTTAGACCTGGTTTATCTCTGCCTTAGTTTAGTATGGCCCTTTGCCACTAGTCTGGGTTTGAATATGGCCCTCAAAGAAAAATAATTGCCCCTGACTTAAGGCGTCATTTTGACTTAAGTCAGACTCAGTCACTTAGTTTGATTACTTGAGATTTTACTTGATAAAATGGATTAAAACTTGAAAATCTACTTTGACCTGAAGGTCTGTGACTTTGGACTTAACTTGGACTTGAAGGTCTGAGACTTTGGACTTGACTTAGACTTGAAGGTCTGAGACTTTGGACTTGACTTAGACTTGAAGGTCTGAGACTTTGGACTTGACTTAGACTTGAAGGTCTGAGACTTTGGACTTAACTTAGACTGGAAGGTCTGAGACTTTGGACTTAACTTAAACTTGAAGGTCTGAGACTTTGGACTTAACTTAGACTTGAAGGTCTGTGACTTTGGACTTAACCCGGACTTGAAGGTTTGTGACTTTGGACTTAACTTAGACTTGAAGGTCTGAGACTTTGGACTTAACTTAGACTTGAAGGTCTGTGACTTTGGACTTAACTTAGACTTGAAGGTCTGAGACTTTGGACTTAACTTAGACTTGAAGGTCTGTGACTTTTGACTTAACCCGGACTTGAAGGTCTGTGACTTTGGACTTAACTTGGACTTGAAGGTCTGAGACTTTGGACTTGACTTAGACTTGAAGGTCTGAGACTTTGGACTTGACTTAGACTTGAAGGTCTGAGACTTTGGACTTGACTTAGACTTGAAGGTCTGAGACTTTGGACTTGACTTAGACTGGAAGGTCTGTGACTTTGGACGTAACTCTGACTGGAAGGTCTGTGACTTTGGATTTGACTTGGACTTGAAGGTCTGAGACTTTGGACTTAACTTAGACTTGAAGGTCTGTGACTTTGGACTTAACCCGGACTTGAAGGTCTGTGACTTTGGACTTAACTTGGACTTGAAGGTCTGAGACTTTGGACTTGACTTAGACTTGAAGGTCTGTGACTTTGGACTTAACTTAGACTTGAAGGTCTGAGACTTTGGACTTAACTTAGACTTGAAGGTCTGTAACTTTGGACTTAACTTGGACTTGAAGGTCTGAGACTTTGGACTTAACGTAGACTTGAAGGTCTGTGACTTTGTACTTAACTTGGACTTGAAGATCTGTGACTTTGGACTTAACTTAGACTTGAAGATCTGTGACTTAAAACATCTTGTTGCTTGTCAAATTTATTATGTCATTTTACATACAACAAACGTAAACACTTATTTTTTGTGACCAGAACTTATTTTAAATGAAATTTTAGAAATAAATGATGTATTCAGTAATAAGATACTTTAAAAAACTCAATACTAAAAGCAGAGGACTTGGACTTGACTTGTTTCTTAATGACGTGGGACTAAAGACTAAAGCAAAACAGTGGCTTTGTCCCACCTGCTGCATTAAGAAACCACATTTACGTTTTTTTGCCGCTCTTTAAACGTAGCTGCAGTAATCAAATGTACTCTACTTCATGGTAAAGAACAACACAAGCACCAGTATCTGCAGCACAGCTCCTTAAACACACATCTGGTTTTTAATTTGAAGCTGACCAGATCAAATTAATTAAATGGACACCATTTTGGAACAAGTTTGAGTAAGTGATAAGTCTGTCTTTGCTCCAAAAATACAAGATGTCCACCACCTGCTCTTTTACGACGCTCTGGCCTCGGCTGTCAGAGTAATGTGCTGAGAGATTATGGTTTTCTTAGTGTCTGATGACCTATCGTGTTTTGGCCAAGTGCAATACAGTCTGTGGTACTAGCTCTGTTAAAATTACTTTTCACACACACTTATATATAACAGGCAAAGATGGATATTGGATTTTATTAGAGATGAAAGCTCAAAGTTATGTAAATACTGTTCATTTTGTCGGTTCATGCTTGTTTCATACATTCTGATGAAATGTTTAATAACAACCACACTGCAAAAAATGTATTTTAAGTCAAGTTAAAATTGCTTGATTCTTGGATTTTAACCTTAAAGGTGCATTGTGTAACTTTGTGGAGGTGAAAGGTCATCTATGTAATTCAGTAGAAATAGGAAGATAAAATTATGCTTTGGAACTTTCTGAATGGAGGTAAATACCGTAATTCCCGAGCGCACCTGAATATAAGCCGCCGCACCAACTAGATTTTAGATGTTAAAATGATAACGTCTCATATATAAGCCTCACTTGTTACTTCTAAGTCTATGGGAATGTATAATTTTGCTGCATCGTTGTATAAAGCGCAGAGTTCAAAGTTTGTGAAAAAGTAGCAGCTTATTGACCCTATTTTGTCCCGCCCACTTTTCTAGGAATTGTACTTCCTGTTTAGCTGCATTTAGCCTGTAGACTTCAGACAATGGTTTTATTTTAACCCCACAAGACAGACAGACAAACATGTAGATTGCCGTAACAAAGCTAAACAGGAAGTGCAAATCCTAGAAAAGTGGGCGGGACAAAATAGGGTACTAAAGGAACTGCTCTTCTATAAAAACGAACATGAGCGTGCCCCCTCCAGGTCAAACAATGATCCATTTTGGGGCCATTTATACCTGCTCAAAGTAAAAACACAGATTTTCAAGTTTTATTTTGGTCAGAAGGTTGCGCAGCGCATCTTTAATTTCAGAAATTTAAAGGTCGTATGGAGCATTCTCATAAAATGTTTATTGTCAAACTTGGTCAAACAGTTCTGTAGGTTGTAACAGTTTTGTACTTAGACGGTGTAATCCCTCATTCATCCAGGAGTGATCCTCAGTAGAGAGTCTTCAGAGTTGTCATGTGGACAGTGTTTCCAAAGATCAAGATGCTTCGACTTTAATCGGATAGAATCAAAACGTTATATCAATAAATGTACAGTATTTAGATCTATTCAGAATGTCCCAGAATGGTTTTACATTTTTAATTGTAGTGAATTGTGAAGCTGACTTTTCACCTCCTGAAAGTTACAAAGTGCACCTTAAAGCCAAATTCTCCTAGAACAGGTGAGAAATGCCTGCAGTGAAGTATTTAACATTATGTGTCAAACTGCACTTCATTTCATGCGGCCCTCAAGGTCTTATAAGGTTTACTTTAAATTTACTTTAGTGCCAGGTGTAATCTGTCTGTCTTCACCTAATGAAATGTTTTGTCTAAAACCTAAAGAGTAAATTATTTTCATACTAATGCAGAAGTATATTCAGTATTTGTCACTTCAATAAATATACGATAATCAAATACAACTATTATTTTTTTGTACGTCAAAGATTAGAAAGGTTAGAAAGTTGGAAAGTTGCCAAAAGGTGGTAAAATGCAGACACAAGACCAAGGCACTCTGAAGGGTTAAAGTTAAAAAGCCTTTATTCCAACATGGCTTCTTTATTGGAATAAAGGCTTTTTAACTTTAACCCTTCAAAGTGCCTTGGTCTTGTGTCTGCACAACTTTCTATTTTTGTACAAGGAATTCAACCACTATTGGTTTTAACACACCTGGACATCCATGCAGCGCTTCCCAATTAAATTTTTATCTATTAGAAAGATTAATTAGTTACTCTCTAAGTGACAAAGGAGTGCCTCAAGGCTCTGTCTTGGGGCCACTCCTATTTTCAATCTATGTTAATGATGTTGGTCAAGATCTTTTGATGCCAATTATCACTTCTACGCCGATAATATGTTTATTTATTGTTTTCCCAAAACCTGTGCTAACAGTATCATTACACTGCAGAATGCTTTTAATATCATCCAGCAGACTTTATTAGAATTAGACCTTTCTTTAAATGCAAACAAAACCAAACTTTTTACAAAGACAAAAAGTAGTTCCCAGACTATCCACCAATTGTCACTTTTCAAGGGACAAAAATAGAGGTAGTTAAATCATTTAAGTATTTAGATATTTAAATTGATGATAGTCTGCATTTTAAAAGACAATTAATCAAGACGCTATAAATGAAAATTGGCTTTTATTTTAGTAATAGGTTCTGTTTCTCTTTTAATGCAAGAAAGAAACTTGGATTATGGGGACATTATTTATATGAATGCTCCAACCCAGGTTTTGAAATTACCATGCTTCTCTGCGTTTTATCACAAACTGTAAAGCTCGGACACCCCTGCTTTACATTATGTAAGCAATAAAATCTTTTCCAGTTTAAATGACTCAAATCTGGATTAAAGTAATTTTAAGCAAGGCTAGATACAGGATTATTATGATATTGGTATTTTTGTCACATGTTTTTGAAATTATTTATCTATCATTATCTTTTTATAACCAACTTAAGAAGCATAGTTTTTATGGCTGGCTTTGTTCACATTAAAAACCTCTAAAATGCTGACGTTTTGCTTCAGCTGGATCATCTGACAGAAAACCAGTCGGACGAGGAGGAGAGCGAGGTGGAGGAGGCTGAGGAGGGTCTGTCTGAGGACGAAGAGCATCAGGACAGGTCTGTGGCTGAGGACCAGGAGGAGGAGTGTCGGCTGGGACTCGAGCTAAACAACTGGCGGAGCGGCTCAAATCCAAGGCCTGTCGAGTGCTGCGGGACCTGGGACGCATCCTGGCGATCGGCCTGCTGGCTCTGGCTGGTACTGCCCCGTCACACAAACGCACATTCACACTGGTGACTCGGGTCTAAAAGAGGAATAGGTCTTGTCATTCCACTGCAACAGGGAAAGTGGGAATGTTAATATGAAGCAGGTGGTTCGTTCACAAGTTCTTTTCTATTCTGGTGTTTGGTCATGTGCAGTGCAATGTTCAGACTAAACACTGCAGCTCTCAATGGTTACAAAGATGAACAAATCTAAGATACAGTAAATAGTTGATAAGGCTGCAAATAACAATTATTTTTGTAATCGATCAGATGGATGATTATTCTTTCAATTAATCATTTAGTTCAGGGCTTCTCAAAGTGTAGGGTGCGACCGTTTAGGGGGGCACAGAAAGTTTTCAGGGGGGAGCAAGGACAGTGTTGCTGCCCTTTTCTCTCACTCTTTTTAAATTTCATTCAACCTTTATCTAACCAGAAAAGTCCCATTGAAATTCAAAGATCTCTTTTTCGAGGGAGGCTTGGCCAAGAGACTCTAACAACACAACCCAAAACACAGACTTTCACTTTAAAAGAAACACTAAAGACATAGTTACAGGTTAATAATTGCATTTCCAGGTCTTTCAGAAGAGAGTCAAAATGTCCATAGAGACAAGAGTTTGGAGTTTAAAAACTCTTTGTAAAGAATTCTAATCAGTGGGATCACAATACTGGAAAGACTTTTTTCCCTTTTCTGTTCAAACATTCCCCTCACGCTCATAAAGAGTCCACAAAAAAAGGATCTCTTCCGCTGAAGTTTGCACAGGTGGCACAAGGAGCAGAGATCTGAGATCAGACGGACATAGACGACTGTGAGCTCCGTCTGAGTTTTAAATCATCCAAAAGACCCAGGAATCAGAGAGATACGGCCCGTTAAAGACTTCAAACCGAGAATGACACTAACACCTATTTAATATGCGCACGGAGAATCAGCGCTCAATCAGTTGCGCAAACTTTTACACACGTGTCTGTGATGTTTACTTTGAACAATTTGAAAACAGGATTGTTTTACTTCCCACAGTGTATTTAGTGCGCACTCAGCTGATTTGAACCAGGACTATGCCAGAACTGGACAGTAACAAGGGGAGAACTTGCAAACTCCACCCAGAGAGATCGTGAGATGTTGATATTGTCCGACCCGGGAGTTGAACCACGACCTCCTGATTGGGAAGCCAGAGCTCTAACCACTCTGCTACTGTGCACCCTCTAAACATAATACATTTAATCACATTGTGCTATGTAACTTATTTATTGTGCAAGTCACAACTAAACAACTTAATCTGAATAAAATGTCAAACATTATGAGATGTTCTGGTTCAACACCAGCCTGTAAATAAGGCTAATTTTACCCAATTAAAGGCACAACTATAATATCGACTGAACCGATATCATGAAGCGATACTCGATCCAGCAACATTTCCTGAATCGGCACAGATATCTGATCCCAGTATCGGATCGGTTCATCCCTTATCATATCAACACTAGGCAAGCTAGTTTTTACATCAAAACACTAAAATTACACAATTTTCATGTAATTTATGTTCAGTCTGAAGTATTTCCTCAGCTCATGAATGTTTGAAAAATATATAAGGACCAGCTATTGATTATTCGATCACTAAATTAGTTGACAGTTATTTCAATAATCGATTAGTTACAATAGTTGATAAACTTGTTGCAGCCCTAAAAGCTGACTTTACTTATATTCTTAATCAAACAATTCCATGAAGTTTAGACTCTCATGCTTAACCTGATTTTCACGTTTCAAAACAGGACGTATGTATTTAAATTTCTCTACTTACTTCCCTTCGCTTACAAATGCTTCAGCAAACAAAACAAAACAAAGATAAATCTGGAATAAATATATGTTTTAATATGTCCCATTTATCAGATTTTTTTATTCAGCCTCAAATTTGACTTTTGCTCCAAAGCATACATTTTTTACTGACAAAAGATTGTTTTTCTTTTTTTTTTCACCTTTTAATTCTTATTTACAATGTTATCCTGGTGTGCAAAAGCGCCCAAGGGAAGGGGAGAAGGAGTCAGACAAAACACACACAACCATTCATGAGTAAAACAAACAATGTGTAAAAATGGTGGTGAAACAATGCAGTGTTTATGTGTTTCTCTATTTCTTTTGTTTGTTTTTTGAGCAGAATATTAGTTAAACCTCACTTGTGTCTATATACATAAGTACAGGTCTGACTGTGTTTGTGTTTGTTTCCAGGCATCACGCTGCCCTCGGCCTTCTCAGCCATCTACTTCCTGCTCTTCGTCGGCGTGTGCACGTGGTGGGCCTGCCATCTTCCCATCAGCCACCTGGGCTTCAACGCGCTGTGTGTGATGGTGGGCTTCTTCACGGCCGGTCACATGGTGTGTCTCTACGTGTACCAGAGCTCCCTGTCGCAGGCCGTGTTTCCTCCAGCCAGTCTGTGGGCCCGGTACGTTATACTCATGTTTACGCTGAGGGTCAGAGTCAGGCATTTAAGAGGAGTAACCAGGCTGCAGACGCCGGGTTACACCTGCTGTGTCTATATTTATGTTTCAACACGGTGAACACACTGTCACTTCATCTGAGGAAAACAAGTCTGCTTCAAACTGTTTCTTTATTTTATGATTACAGGATTCGTACAATCATTGAAAAATCATGGAAAATTCTATTCTAATTTCCAGGCCCTGGACAAGTTATGGAAAAATGTAAATCATTTAAGATTCATAAATAAATTGGGGATAATTAGTTCTGTCCTGCTGGTAGGGTGGTTGCCTGGAAAATCCAGACGATATATTAAAAATATATCGTCCAGTCACCGTGTCCCTCTTTCGGATTTCTGTAGCCATGATTGACAGATTAATCAGCCAATCAGAGACATGCATCTTCCGCCGTGTAAAAAACAACATGGCTGCTCCTGACGAAAAAAATACATGAAAAAATATCACGTGGAACTGAAAAACATCGCAGATTTCTGCAGAATCAATGAGCGAAGCAAAAAAACGATTTTAATGTGAGGTGAGTGAAGTTAGATTTTGGTCTAAATGACAGACGACCAATCAGCTCCTTTGTTTCATCTGCGTCACGCTAATAAACTAACTGATTGCCCGGTACGATATAGATTTGATCTGAAACACAGGCGGGGGCGTGGTGACCAGACCCACTCTGAGCAGTTTGGTGAAGTGTGGGTTCTGGATCCCAGGCAAGTAGGGTGGGGCAATTAGTAAAAAAAACAAAACAAGATTCAGTCATGTCCAATCATCAGTTACTTGATTTTGAATCGAAAGATCGAAAACTAATCCTTTGTCAGTAAAAACTTGTGGTTTTGATCAAAATCCAAACTTTGAGGCAGAATATTCATATATATTCTATTATTTTTTTCTGTAAAATATAAATTATTAAACGTCTGAGTTTTGCTTATAAAATCATTACTTCAAGCAGTTTTTTATTTTATTTTTGGAAAAGCTGAATAAAATTGAAGTAAATTTGTTAAGATGGGGAAAACATGTTACTTTATTAAACTGAAAGATTTTGCACTTTTGTTTAAAACTAAAATAAATTCTCTTAGGAAAGTATTTTATGATCAAAACTATTTGGAATTTAACATTTTTATTTTTTATGTCTAAAACCCATAATTTTTTTTTTTTTTTTTTTGGTCCTAATCAGTTAATAAAAGACAGTTGTTGACTAAAAAGTCATGGAAACAAGGTCATGAAAAAAGTTGGCAATTGTTTTGGAGAAGTTCTGTAAAACTTAAAGTGAAAATCTGTACGAACCCTGTGATTAGCAACATGAGCCAGTGCTGTTGTCTGCTACAAGAGTTTATCACTGTTCGAAAACAAAAGTTATGCTGATAATTCAACATCTGTGAAGGAAATCCATCTTTACGACTCATACAGGTTACATTCACGAGAAAAACACAGCCTCAAGCTTCAGGAGCCAGACGTCTGTCAGACCGGTTCAGACCTGACCCAAACAGCTGCTCTCGTCTCGTTTTGTTGTTTTTATCAAAGAAGTTTCCCCAGTAACTAGACGGACAGCGTCTCTTTCTGTTGGTGACGTGCGTAGTAAAGCGGAAAGGGACATCGACCGGTAATTCCTCTGTAATGAATAGCTTACATTTTAAAAGTGGTGTAATAAGTGGTGTAATAAAAATATCCCATGTTATTTGTGCCACATAAAAATGAGTGGCTAAAATTTGTTCTCAAGTTAACAAGAGGTGGAAGTAAGTCATGTAAGTGCAAGTCACAAGAAGGAATGCACCGATCTGATACTGGGATCAGATATCGATGCCGATCCCGGAAATTTAGCTGGTTCAAGTATAGGTTCTATGATATTAGTTTAGCCGATGCCATTGTGCCTTTAATTGGACATAATGAGACTAATTTACTGGCTGATGTGGATCCAGAACGTCTCATACTGTTTGATATTTTATCCAGATTAAGTTGTTAAGTTGTCACTTACTCTGTAAATAATTACATAACACTATATGACCAAATGTAAGGTAATGTTTATTAAGGACAATGTACAGTTACATTAAACAATATGGCAGAGATGCTTGTACCAGATTGTAGAGTTACAGCTAATTCATCTTAGTCCTGGGGAGAGGAGGCACACTAGACATGTTTTTAGTGGTAGGGGAAACCGGAGTACCGGGAGGAAACCTACGCAGACACAGTCTTATGTTTTGATAAGAAAAATAAGATACTGTATTTCAGTCCTGATATCGAGTATCGACAGACACATAAAGCCAAAGTATCAGAATCGGTATCGGAACAGAAAAAGCTAGATCGGTAAGTCAAGTCAAGTCGTTGCATTAGCATCAAGTCAGGGCAAGTCATACCACCACTACCAAAACAAAAGAAAACAAAACATGATTTAAGTGATCAATAAGAGGCACTGTGTATTATTGTTTTATAATAGCAATTCAAATTGCATTGCACATTGCTAAAAATAGGACAGGGTACAAAAATGTATTTAATTTTTACATTGCCAGATTCAAATCATGTATACTAACATTCTTTGGTGTTGGTCTTAAAATGTATGACTTGCTATGACTTGATGCCAACGCACTAACTAAAATAGAAGCTAAGCAAATCTTCCGTTGCTATGATTACAAAGATTACAAAACATTAATAATAAATATATGCTTAGACTTCCTCAGCAGGTTAATGTTTTGACCTGAATAATTGACCTCTTACATTCTGAGTTTCAGTCATACTGATCATGCTTTAGTGTTAGTGCTGTAAAAGGGAGTGTCACAGAAGACACATCCTATTGTTCCTGCTCCTTTGTCAAACATTGTAAAAACATTGTATAAACTAAACTGTAACAATCAGGTGCGGCTGCGTAATATTACAAATGTTGGCTAAAGCGATAATTGATATTACAGCAATCTAAATACATGTCAACGAGTTTCTCAGTCTGTCAAAAAAATATGTGTGGAAGATTTATAATTTTCCTACAGTCCTAAACTAACTTTGATTTAATTTTGGGCTTTGTCATTGTTCACATAATCCATAGATTAAAAGAAGTGATATATTTATGATCTAAATAATACAGAGAACTGTTTTTTGTCTGTGTTTATTCGATTTCTGGGCTGGATTTGATGAAGGAATAACTATATTTTTGTGTCATTACATTATATGAGCGCAGGAATTCATTATTGTTGAGTTCTCTTCACTGTTGTTCCCATAAATGAAGAATTTAATTGCTGAAATTGAAAGTATGTCTTCGTTGTTAAGCCCTGTCATCAGCTCAACATTTGTGTGGTATTCCAGCTCTCTCAGTATTGATTCAACTCACAGCTGTTCAAGGCGCAGTGACAGTGACGACTTTATTGTGTCATGGTGTTTACGGCCTTTACATAAATCCACCAGTACTGCTGATAACATGTGAAGGGTAGTTTTTATAGTCTATGAATGAACACAGCTATGACAAAGCTATTCAACTTTATTTTCCAGGAGACAGTTTTAATTGAGGATCATGGCTTCTGGTTGCACAATACGTCACCGCTTTTGACACGAGGTTGTACCAAAGATTCAGAGGACTAGATAGTGTCCAAGAAATAGTAAAACCAGATCTGAACCTGGCGTATATCAACATTAAACCAGGTCTAAACCAGGACTAAACAAGGTCTTAAACAGTGTTAAACAAGGACTGAAATCGGACCAAATCAAGACTAAGGCATACACTGTAAAAAGTGACAATTTTAAACTGGATAAAAAGTGAATAAATGCTTAAATTAAGTAATATTTATCTTTATTTGAGCATATTTTAGCTGTCTTAAAACAAGATTTTGCCAAAATTAGCTAAAATATGAAAAATACAGCATTTTCTCACTGCAGTAAGTCAAAAAATGCAACTGGAATTTAAACAAAAAAAAAACACACAAGACCCATTTATCAGACAGTAAAAAATCTAACAAAATTAAGATAACTATTGCTTAGTTCAAGCTCTTATTGACACAATAAGACATTTAAGTTGACCACTTTTGGCAGATGCTTCTGTTATAAAGGTCCTCACTCGTGCAGCCGGTGAACCTCACTATGATGCTCACTTTTAAGTTTGACAGCTTTTGTCTTTTAGTCGATTAATTGGCCAATGAAACATATCTTTAGTCATCCATTCCTGTTTGTCAATCTCAGAAGCTAAGCAAGTTAGAGCCTGGTTAGTACTTAGATGGGGGATGATAAGAGTGGGTCATCGTGTTTGGACAAGACACTTAGCCCACATTGCCTCAGTGTCTGCGTTCACTGGGTGAGTGGATCCTTGATTGTAAAGCACTTTGACTGCCTTGAAAGGTGGAAAAGTACAATATAAAATAGAGACTATAGTCTATGTGGTGTCTTCAGTAGAACATCAGAAGTTGTTTAGAAAGATAGACAGTCAGGCCCAGGTGGAGCAGGTGAAGTTCTGCTGTTTTAGTCGGTGATACTGTAAGGCAGGCCTGGGCAAACTGCGGCCCTTGGACTCAATGTGGCCCCTGGCACATTTTTGAGACTCTTTACTCTTTATATTTCTTTTATTTGACTGACTTGGCTATGGAGCATGTGTCTTTGCTTGGTATCAAGTAGTTATTGTCAAGGTATCATGCAGTTGTAAGCAGTTGTTTTTGCCAATGTATCACAATAAATGGTTAAAATAGTGGATTAAAAAGCCTATGTTTTACAAAAATGCACTAATATTAATGATAATTTGCTACACCAATGACCGTGGTCCAGCCCTCCACCACTTCGGGAAAATATAATTGCCCACTTCTGCTGTAAGGCATCTTCTCAAAATATTCCTCTGCAAAAGCTTTAAGGTGTAAAAGCTCTGCAGCATTTTAAATCTAGCAAAGTTAGATTTAATAGCTTCTAGGGATGCACCGATCCAGCTTTTTCAGTTCCGATACCGATCCCGATACTTTAGAATTAAGCATCTGTCGATACCAGATATCAACCGATACTTGTGTAAGACTTTTGATCATATAGTGTTATTTATACGGCATGACAAAACTGAACAACTCAAGAAGAAGAGAGAAAGAGAGAGAGAAGAGAAGAAAGAGAGAAGAGAAGAGAGAGAGAAAGAGGAGAGAGAGAGAGAGAGAGAAGAAAAGAAAGAGAGAAGAGAAGAAAGAGAGAGAGAGAATGAGAGGAGAGAGAGAGAGAAGAGAAGAGAGAGAGCACGAGGAGGGAAAGAGAAAGAGAGAAGAAAGAGAGAAAGAGAGAGAAAGAAGACAGAGAAATAGAGAGAAGAGAGAGAAAGAAGAGAAGAAAGAGATAGAAAGGGAAAGAGAGAGCGCGAGGAGAGAAAGCAAGAGAGAGAAAGAAATAAAGAAAGAAGAGAAGACAGAGTATTAGAGAGAGGAAAGAGAGAAAGAAAAGAGAAAGAGAAGAGAGAGGAGAATGAGAAGAGAGAAAAAAAGAAGAAAGAAAGAGAGAGAGAGAAAGAATAAAATGTCAAACATTATGAGACATTCTGGCTCAACATCAGCCTATAAATCAGACTCATTATGTCCAATTAAACTCAACGAGGATATCGGCTGAACCGATATTATGGAGCCGATACTCGATCCAGCAAAATTTCCTGGATCGGCACCGATATTCGATCCCAGTATTGGATCGGTGCATCTCTAATAGCTTCATGTAGCTACAATCTCTATGGTTACAACTACAAGACAAACAAGCAACTTCATTCACAAAATCCTAACTTATGTCTGTTGAACATCACAGGGTGGATGAAATCTGCAACATATTCTGCTGCATCAATTGTGAAAGTCTATCATTTTAAAAGTCCAAAGTTAGCATAAGTAGCATTAGCTTTTGCTTGGTCTGCATGGTTACGAGAAAAACAGCCTTCTTCTTTTCACAAATCTGACAGTGCTTGGCTCATGCTTGTTGAACATCAGAGGTCACACTTCTTACTTGGTTGAAGTCCAAAGTTGTCCTGCCAAAAACTGAGCTAAAGATCAAAAAAGTTTCAAAAAGTGTTCAGTGTTTCAGAGAGACAAAAGAAAGCAGCCAAACACTTTGAGTTCATAAATTCTCTTTTGTTGTAAGTTGGTGCTTTATAAATGTGGCAACATTATTCGAGTCTGTCCAGAACAGACTGAATTTCACAGAGCAATACTGATTACAGAGTGATAAGTGATAGCTTGTATTCACTTACCTTTTATTGATTTAGAATATTTTTACACACAGATATGTTTGCTGTAGCTTTTCCAGCTGCCCCTCTTCATTTAGACTTATGTGATTTAAGCCAGGTCCGCCGGGGCAGGGGGTCTACTTGGAGTCTTTGGGTTAATGATGAGGTTACATAGCCTGAATAGCTCCGCTGCTTGCTGCTAATGCTTGGTGGTGTATACAATTACGACTGGCCTTTTCCTGTCTGTAGAAAGAGGTCAAACAGAGGTAAAAGCAGCCTAAATCGTACAAATAGTCTAGCACAGGACTAGACTGAAGTTTGTCTGATGGACAGGTCTGCTCAGCGCTGTCGAGAGTCTCCGTTTATGTCAAAGACGGATGACTCTGGTGCTCGTCCAGAACTGTGAAACTTTATCTTCAGTAGATCAGCCTGGCTCATGCTGCAGTGTGTAGACGTGTCCACAGGGACGTCGCTAAGCACTTCACACTTAGGTTTTACTGTTGAAATGTTGTCATTCTACTGATCCTACGGGATTTCACCGTGAAAATAATTATATCTATCAAATATCTATCTTCGTACATATTTGAACTCAAGGTTTTCCATGACTTCTCCATAACCGTTCACCTCTTTTCCATGGGCTTGCATGACTTTTTCTCGCCCATGATTCAATCAATTTCTAATTTTATAAACAGATTAAAATGGGTACAATAATTCTACATATTCGTACGCGTAAACATCTGAAAATTCACCATTCTGTTTTCAAGATGTAGTTTTTCTTCAGTGTATTTATTTCTAGCTGCAAATCAAGTCAATTTTAGTTTTAACCCAAAATATTTGCAAATATTCCCAAACATTTCCAAAACCAAGACAAAACTTTTTTCAGGGCTTGGAAACATGAATTTAAATTTCCATGACATTTCCAGGTTTTCCATGACTCTACGAACCCTGTATCTTACATCTATTTGTCTGTCTGTCTGTCCTTTCATCAGCATTTAGTGGGTGATAAATAGATGAGTTGGTCCCAAGAATAAAATAAAATAAATATAGTCACACGCGGCAGTCATTGACCCGCACTACGCCACCCCTCAGCGCAGTTGTTGACGGTCACCGGGCCATGGTCTCCAGTAGAAGCCGAAGTGATAATCATCTCCACAATTTTAACAATGTTTTTAAAATAGTGCTCCCAGCTTTCAAACATCTGCAGATACGCTTTTATTTGTCCTCGTAGGAAAATTTTGTCTTGGAGACAGGGGAACACATGTTTTAACACACAGATCACACAAGCAACATCACATGTGAATATAAAAAAACAAAGAACTAAAAGAGGTGATCCAGTTAAAGGTTGTATGGAGGATTTTTCAAATCCAACAGCTGTTTGCTGTTTTTCAAACGATGCACATGTGTTTCTCCTCCCAAGCCACACCCTTCACTGCAACTGGGCCAATGAGCTACTTAGGAACACTGAAGGTTTGTTTGACAGGTTAACGAGGTACCTCGTTATCTATTGGTCAACGTTTTACTGGCCTCATCATGTCCACAGTTTATATATTTTTATAATTCTTTTTTGTTTAGCATAAGTACAAGGCTGTTACAAATCTATGCAACTGTTTTTGACCAAGACTGACAACAAACTATTTTTGAAAATCCTCCATACAACCTTTAAATCAAATACATTTCTACCGTAATTGCACATTCTCTAAGCCTAGTATCATGTGCAATTAAGTCTGTAAATGCCTTCAATTCATCTTATTTTTGACTGAACACTATAATATATTGGTTGTGGCTGTCTATCTATATCTTCGTATACATATACATATAGAGGGATTTTCGGTCGAAGTCACTTTACGCCCTACTGCACATGCGTTATGCAGAAAAAGCTCATCTTCATCTGTTCACATGGGGAAACTAAACAACGAAATAGGACAACAGGGAGCTGTTTTGATCAGGTATGAACCAGTATGACAGACGTCTGTCCCCTGAAGCTCGAGACAGCATTTTCTCGACGTTTTTTCACCTGAATGGAACTTCCAAGGGTCGTAGGATCAAATTTCATCCATAAATGTTAACTTTTGTTTTCGCAAAGTGATAAACTCTTGACGTTGGCTGACAACGGAGCTTTTTCAACTTGTTTCCAATGTTTGTGTCTATTAGTGGAGGCTCTTTCTACAGGCAGGGTGTGCGCGCATCCCCCATGTTAATAAACAAAAAATCCCTCTACACATACACTTATTCGTATACAATACATATACAGTACATACAGTGGTTAAAGTGGGATTTGGGAGGTGGGGGAACTCTATTTTAGGGTCAGGGCGGTACGCAGGATTTTGAACAAACCGAAATCCAAAAGGATTTGATTAAAAGTAAATAGTCTTTTTTTATATTGTCACTTATATATTTGCTATTGGAGGTTGCAGAAGAGAGAAATTCTCTGATATGTCTTGACATTGAGCAGCTGGAATCAGGCTACTCTTTAAAAAAGGGAGGTCTGGGGAATTTTGAAAAAATCAATGCAATTTCCTGCATTTTGGTGAGTTTTAGATGTGATATTCTTATTATTTGATGTGACTTTACCATAATTAAAAAGACATGAGGCAATTAATAAATAAATAAAAATAGAGGCAACCAGAGACCAGATTAGGGAGGCCCCAGCCCTGGATACCTCCTTTAGCTCTGTAAAACTGTTTTAGGCACATGTGGTTTTAGGAGCATTATCAAATCTATCTATCTATCTTCCTCACAAAAATAAGACAAGACAATTTTCTATAATTTGGTGTACACAATCTATTGTAACCCACAATAGCTTGTGTACACTATAGACTCAGCTCCTCTCTTCTCCTTGAGTCCCTCCTGCCCATGCATTGCTCCTGTCTCTGTATCTACTCCTGTCACTGCTCCTGCTCCTGCCTCTGCTCCTGTCTCTGTCACTGTTCCTGCTCCTGTCACTGCTCCTGTCTCTGTCACTGTTCCTGCTCCTGTCACTGCTCCTGTCTCTGTCACTGCTCCTGTCTCTGTCACTGCTCCTGTCTCTGTATCTACTCCTGTCACTGCTCCTGTCACTGCTCCTGTCTCTGTCACTGCTCCTGTCTCTGTCACTGCTCCTGTCTCTGCTCCTGTCTCTGTATCTACTCCTGTCTCTGCTCCTGTCACTGCTCCTGCTCCTGCCCCTCTGCCCTCAGTGCTGGGCTTTTACACATCTGTGCCAATTTATAAGTCAAGTTTTAGCGCGGTAAAACCACACGCGGTTATTTGGAAGCTTATATCGCTCTCTCCCGTTCGTGCGCACCGCGCTGTCGGACTTCCTCACATCCGAAACAGCACCAGCGGGAGGGGCTCGCCCTCCGCGGCCGAGTTGTCTCGAGGAACACGCGCGGTGATCGCATCGTCGTTTACGTCGCCTTTAGTTTGAGCTCCGTGTTGACATAGTTGAAGAGAAAAGTTATTAAAGTTTTGTTTTGGGGTCTTCCGTCCCGCTGTGAGATGAGCCCTGTCCTCTGACACAGAGCAGTTTCTCCGTGAGTGACATGACTCTGCCACTGGACTCTGCGCTGTGCAGCGAGCTGCGCGTGTAGTTCAGGGCCAGTTGTTCATTTCGCTGTTGCCGCTGTAACTTCATCACTTATCAAATAGATCTAAGCTACAAATAAATGCAACTGCAACTCAAAGCAACTGGAACTCAATCCTTTAATTACTATAATCATTTTGCATGTGTTTATTTTATTATAACAATGTTATTTTTAATGAAATTTAAATATGTATTTTTTTTGGAGGTCATTGAAGGTGCCGGAACGCCGTTCCTGACCGTTCCGGCCCACTTTAACCCCTGAGTACATATACATATACATATACATATACATATACATATACATCATTAACATGTATACGTATACATAAGTTGCATGTTATGATTTTACTATAAGGACATGTATTGTGTGTTTTGGGGCAGATTGTTCGGTTTGAAGGACATCGTTCTATCTGGAAACTGCACCTCGCCGTTTCAGCTCAGCCTGAATTCGGATCATGACTGGCCCGTGTACGCCAACCCCGGCGTCCTCTTCCTCCTCTACGTCACCATCACCACCGTCCTCAAGACCGGCTACATCGGAGCAGCTAAGGTCTGATGCATTTTAATATTATACAGTATAGTAATGTGTGAAAACAGAAGAGTAATAATGCTTTGTATTCGTATTGAAGCAGGAAGAAGAGCAGAAAGCAGACAGAGGGGCGGAGTCTCCAGAGGACGAGGAGATGTCAGAGTTCAGAACGTGGACAGAACCCACTGACGGCTGTCGAGATGATACTCAGGTGAGTGTGGGGTTGTTACATAGTGCAGGGCTGGACAAATGTTTATCACAATTCTCTTGGAGCCAGATCTCACAGGGCAGGACTAAGGCTGATCAGTGTTGCCAGATTTTCAGAGAGAAACAAGCAACCAAAAAAGAAAAAAATACAAGTGACCTCAGGTCTATTTTTATGGATCGAACCCGCAACAATTGAACATTTAAAGCAACTTTCCAAAAAAAAAAAAAAAGCCCAATATTTAGTTTAGTTTATTAGTTTGTTTGGTCAAACATCCAAACATGAACAAAACAACAACATAACAATAATTACTTAATTAATATTTACCAGGTGTAGGCAGGAGCCAAGGCTTATTGTGCCTACCCTTCTCTCCAAAGTATCACAAAAGTTGGACATTTTCTAACATTGTACAATAAATAAAATTAATGCAACCAAAAGCAGCAATTTTACTTTTTCACTTCAAATTCCACATTCCACTTATTACCAGTTAAAATAATGATTAAAGTTGCTATAAAGAAGCAGACCTGAGGCTGACCAGAGAAATAGATGGAAAAATATAGTCTGTAGAGGAACAAATACTGCATTTGACGATTTTTATCACAAATGCAGATTGTTACAGAGTTGAGCTCACGATTGATTTTTTATCACTACAGTGGTCCCTCGTTTATCGCGGGGGTTACGTTCCAAAAATAACCCGTGAAAGGCGAAACCCGCGAAGTAGTGATCTTCATTTTTTATCAATAATTTCAGTTGATAACCTGCCTGGTTCTGATGTTTAGTGTCTTTTGTACAGGTTATAATGCGCTGAACACATGATTCACCACGAGATACAACAGCGCGAGTCGTTTTTGTGACGCTTAAAGAGGGACGGTGCTAGGGCTGTGCGATAAGACGATACATATCGTGGGGACGATAGAAAAGCGTCTATCGTGCCATTTCTCTTCTATCGTTTCTATCGTCTGTAACCTAATTTTATCAATCATTTCAGCAAATAAGTCGTGTGTGTGGTATTAAACGTGCTTTGTCTCACGTGTTATAGCGTAACTTCAACAAAACCATAGTTAAAGTACTTTTTGTACATCGTCAGAGTCGCCCTTTCTTTCTCTCTCCCAGCGCACCAGCGCGTCTTTGAGCGCGTCAGAAGAGAGGGATGGTAAAGACCGCTGTCCGGAGGAAGGAGGAGTGGCCCGGGCTGCAGTCAGCGCCGCAGTCGTGAACAGAGACAGCCGGTGTGGCTCGCTTTTTCCTTCGTCACTCGTTGTCACTCTCGCCAGAGTTCCACCGCGCCCTGCCTGCCGTGCGCACGTCCCGCTATATCTGTGTTCACTCTGCCTGTCGGTCCGCGCGCTCTCGGTGCAGGTCTCCAGCCAGAGCCTCGTGGAGCACTCCGCCTGTCTCCATGTACGCATTGCCGTGGCCAATGACCCAATAGCGCTCCGTTAAACACCAGCGAAGCAGCGCTGATGAACGGGACAAAGTGCTCCTAATCACTTTGCTCTGTAGTTTACTTTGACTTGTGCCTGTTGTTGGCGAGGGGAAACTAAAGCGCTAACTACAGCCCCAACCTGTAGGTGTTAAAGGGCCAGTGCCAAATACAGCACAAATAAGCTATTAAATTAAATAAAAACTGTATATATTTTTTTGTTTTGTTTAATCTAACTTTACTTGATGAGTAAATTAGCAAATTGTTTTATAAATGGATTTACTTTTATTTTACATCATTTACACAATTGGAAAATATTGTTTTAATACATAAACATGTTTTAATACAATTATAAACATAGAAAACATGACTTTTCTCTTTCCTCTTCACTATAATGAGTCTCATTTGTGACAGTTCAGTTAAATTCACTTCAAAATAAAGTTGAGAAAAGTAAGCAATGAAATAGTGTCAAACTTTACAGTGAATAATTGAAAACGTACTTAATTATGGTATATCGTGATATATATCGTTATCGTGATATAAAAAATCTATATCGGGATATACGTTTTTTTCCATATCGCCCAGCACTAGACGGTGCTGTGTGTGTTCTCCTGCTCTGCTTTTGGCACTTTGCCCGTCCCACCGCGCTCCACAGCCGACCGCAGAGCCACAGATCACACAACAGCCACGAAACACATCTGGACTCTAGTGAAGTCACAACACGCTCCTCAAACACATCTCTGAACTACACAAATGACGTTCCAGCGTGAACAAACTTATCATCGTAACTACAAGCTCAAAGAGTCAAATCCTCACCTGGAGAAACATCCGAGCGTCAGGTCAGCTTCCCCTGCATGATCCAAACTGTCTCAAGTTTTCTAAAAGAGCTTCTGTGCTGTTGCCTGTGAATGCTGCGATGTCACACGGTGCCAAACAGTGCAAGCACGCTTACAGAGCACGTCTGTAGGACGTTTGGACAAACGTGTTGGAAATTTGCACACAAAAAATCCACAAAACAGCGAAGCCGCGAAAAGTGAACTGCGACAGAGCGAGGGACCACTGTATATGATAATGATCAGCGCACTGATTTGCTGGTTCGCTAAAAGCCATGAGCCAATCAAACATGTGCATATGCGGCAACTGGCGATGTAGACTTTACAAGCACGTCTTCAAAAACTCACCTCTACGACTTGCTCCATGCTACTATGAGACTTCACACCAAACACATGTGAGCCGCTTGTCGGCAAAAGTTCCCAAACCTGTTCACATGAGCGACCCTCGGCCTGGTGTGAAAGAGGCTTAAAGTCGTTTCAAAATCACGTCTGCAGTATTTAGCAATGAGCAGATCTTACACACTGACTTAGCAATGCTTAAACGTTAAATAAACAGGTGATGTCATTTTGAATTTTGCAAGCTTGTGCAGTGAGATTCTGAGAAAAAGTTAAATGCGTGTTAGCTCATGCACTGACAACTCAACAAATCACCAACACACCCAGAGCAGGACAAGGGAAGTGAAACAGAATCAGTGTCTTGTGTAACAGGCCAGTTAAAATGGCACAAGTTTGTCATTCATTTGTTAAGTGTGTCAACCTTCAAATGACATAAATGTAAGAAAAGAACATGGTGGTAAACTTGAAAACATGGAGTGGCCAGCAGACTCTCCAGACTTTAACCTTGTGGAGCTGGTTTGGAATGAACTGGACAGAAGAGTGAAAATCAAACAACCTACAAGGGCCACACATTTATGGAAGCTTCTGCAAAAGAATCGGGAAGAACTTTCTGAAGAATACTTGATTTTAGGGCTGGGCAATATCGTGATAAAAATCGAATCGTGAGCTCACACAATCTGCTTTGTCAAATCGCAATTTCCCATTTCTCTATTTTATGCATCTGTTTGTTAAAATGCAGATAATTATTTCCAACCTATTTCTCTCAGAGTTGCCAAGTTTGTGTCTTTATAATGAATTTGGGCGTCTGTTTTATGAGTTTTGATGGTCATGTGTTGAGGTATTTTGTGCTGCAGCTTCAAGTCAAGTTCCAAATTTTCAGGTTTGATTTACAAAAGTATATCTATTTATGAATAAAACATGGATTTTAGCATATTTTCAAAAGCTGTTCTTAGTGTTAGAAATGCCAAAATTGTATTATTACACAATGTTCTAATTAATCAATTATTTGAATAACTTTATTTATGGGCTGATGTCGCTTGTCTTGGGATTTTTTTCAAAGCCTTCGTCACGTTTTTTCTGAAAATCTGTCCACACTGGTCACTCTTTGTTCTGCTCTGAGTGAGTGACAGCTGGATTTAACCAATCACAGTAAAGTAGGAACTTCTAGAAAAAGAAGATGATTGTATTTACCTCAAAGGCAATAAGAAAATAATCTATAATTGTGATAAAATTGAAATCGTGATATGTCTCCAGAAAAATTTTGATAATAATTGTTTGCCATATCGCCCAGCCCAACTTAATTTCTTAGAATGTGATGAGTGTGTTCAGCTGGAAGATATGGAGCTTAAGCGGATGTTCAGCCTGGGAGACTTACCTGCAGCTTCATCGTCCTGTCTCATCTCACCTCCAGCTCCTCTCTTCCTCCCTGCAGCAGGCTCCTCCTTCAGATCCCCTCTCGCAGCTAATCAAGCCCAGCCGGTCTATTTAAATCCCTCGCCTGCAGCTGCGCCCCTGCTACTCAGTTCGGCACGCATGTCGTTCGTTCTGCTGCTACGAAATTTCCAATTCCAACTCCAACGAGGTTCACATCCAGTCCGCGCTCTGTTCTCCGGCGGCTCTGCAGCTGCTCCGCGCAGAGCGCGCCTTGCCGCGCTGTCTGTTTCCCGGCTTGCCTTCCCGAGCCTGGCTCAGCTCGCGGCGCTTCTCTCGTGCCGTGGCTCCTCTCCTCCGCGGCCCGGGTCTCCTCCTCCGGTCGTCCGCCCGGGAGGCACGGACGCGACGGTCCGCCGTTTCTCCAGCAGTCCACGCCGTTAACCGCCGCCACTTCTGGGTGCACGGTTCGCCCGGTCCGCCCTCGCCTCTGCTCTCGCCGCAGCCGCGGCTCCTCCCCCTGCTCCTGCCTTGGCCTCCGCCGCTCCGTCCAGCTGCGCAGCTGGTGACCATTACAATTAAGGCAAGGTTAAACCTTCTCCATTGTCATACATTCATTCATACGATCATTTTTCTTCTCAATTAATCCTCGTGGCTCCTTACATGCATTTACCCTCTTTACAGCCTCAGAGCATGACGTTTTACTTCAATTACACTTTCGGGCAACTGTTTGACCATGCACTCTTTGCAGCAGACGCAATAGGTTCAATTTCTCCAAATGCACAGTGCGCCTCGTATTCACGTTTTCTTTTTGCAGTAGGTGCGTGCATCTCCCCCTTTGTGGACCTTCGTGTCATGGCGGTATTCTTGTCAGCAAAAACAGCTAGAAGAGTTTTCAGACGCACCCGATAACATAGTCAAGCCATGCCTCTTCTGGCAAATCCCCACTGAAAATTAAACTGCACTTTTCTTAATTAAAACAAATGGGACGGACACTCAAGAATTGCATCCAAATTCAAAGTTATTCTCGTTCAGCTTGACAGGCACTCCAGTGACTAGGGCGTGCCGTTATTGAATCTCAATTTCAGTTATATTCATTGCTAATTGTTATCAAAAATCAAGTAATTGTGACTATTAACCTTGACTCATAAGTAAGTTTGTACGCCTCAGATTCAGATTTCCTTGAGTCTTGAAAGTGGATCCCAGACTGTTTCCTTACAACTGTGCAATACATTTACAACACAGTCCACCATTTTTATAGGATAGCTCAAGCATTTGATGTCTTCACTCTCTGCATTCAAGGAGCGCTAAAGCTCTGCACTTTCTATTAGGCTTGGGATCGTGACGTCGTACAGCATTCGAATGTTCAGTTGATCCCATGTTAAACCAAGGAGAATTTAAATGCTAAATGCCGAAAATGGCATTAAGTCTTAGTCTGACACTACAGTGTGGCAGATAAATTTACCAGTGCTGACCTAGTAGTTGATTGTGCTGTTCCACGGCTGTTTTGTTTCCTTAAATTATTTTGTCTATGTATTCCTATGGAAGTTCTGCTACACTGACAACAAACATGGCGGATTTGCTATTATTTCCATGGTGACCACAGATGCTTCTTGAGCCTAATTAGTTTGGATGATCGTGTTTCCAATTCCGTTGTTAGGGTAATATTTAAGCAAAGCGTCACAGTCATGACAAAGTTCGTTCTGGACAAGACAGATGTTGCACTGAGCTAGTTTAGTGGTTATTCTAAGGCCACTCTGAACACTTTCCTTACAATGTTTCTTCTCCACCTCTTCCAAAACCAGTCCTTGTCCAGCTGTCCAGCTCTCTATCACCTGTAGCACCAGTTTAGCTCAAGTCGGTGGTTCCAGGAATCTTTAGAGAGTATAGGTTTCTGTATGCTCAAGCAAGAAGTCTTCTAAAACACACTGCAAACACATGTTTATTTTTATTCATAATGTTGAACTTTCCACTAACATCTGCAAATTGTGTTTCTTTTCATCATAGTCAAGCGCCCCTGCCAGTGACCTCACCTTCATTCCTTGTTTCTCAACCCATGATGACACGTTTCACAGCCACATTCATCAACAACTCCCCCACGTCTTGTCACTCTAACAGAGTATTCACCTCCATTCTTATTCGTGCGGCAGCGGCAACTTCCACCATCCCATCGGAAATTGTCCACTATCGAGATCAG